>JARQOC010000001.1:19865019-19978182 GCA_033576535.1 Allobates femoralis | reverse complement strand
TTAGCTGAGAGGATAAACAATTCCTAACTCCTCATCAGATCATTTTAGTGAGTTGACTGATGAACTCTCACTTACCCTATTCTGCAGCCATCAATAGACAGTTCAACAAAGAGGCTACAAAATCCAGTTTGCAAAAATGAATTTTCGCCCCAATTAAATGCAGGAAAACCTGTCAACTCCAACTAAAACAACTATCGTTGTTGAATTGTGCGTTTACATGCAACGACGCAACAATGATGTCGTTTCAACATCGTTCCTGACGTCACTTTTGAACGATGTTGGGAACGATGTTGAAAGGTGTATCGGGGTCTTAACTCCTTTAACAGCTCAGCCTATTTTGCACCTTTCCTCCTACACCCATACCTTCCAACTTTTGAAAAATAAGAGGGACAAACCATCTGGCAGGAGCAGCATGCCATAGCACATTTTGATCACACCCTCACTCACACCCCTATCCACAACCATTTGACAATGAGGGACATTCAGAAAATGCCCAGGAATGCAAATTCACTCATAGTTGTAGCAGCCAGAATTGACTTTTTGGAATATTTTTTTTTTCTCCTTATTTTTAGCAGTTTTAAAGGAACCTGACTTTTATTCACCTCTAGAATACAGGTACATAGAAACACACTGCTGTGTTCAGATGTATCTCTATGTTCACTGCCTGCAATACAACTCAAGAATACCAAATTCTCCCACTCTCTCAGTGTGGGCTGTGGCTTATTGGTAGAGCTGCTGCCCAAGAACAGGTAGCAAGATCGAAGAAGGAGAATTGTTGGTTAAGTTTATACTCAAAGCAAAGTCCTTACTGCTGGGACAGTGGGACTGAGCTCTCAAAGTGAGACAGTCCCGCTGAATCTTGAATTGTTGGGAGCTAGGCTTAGCCCGTACATGCAGAGAACTTGTGACCTGTATCTATTATATAATCACGAATGGGTTTTTTGCCCCTTTTGAGTCCGCACTCGCTGCGAGTCAGCGTGGTCATGTGGATACGAACGAAGCATTGGCCGCGCAGCTCTAAGGCGACTCGCTATGCCCGCGCAGCGGGCATGGCGAGTCGCCTTAGCAGCGCGAAGCATTGGCCGCGAAGCGGCCATTGCGAGTCAGAGACTCGCTCTGCTAGAATCCCGATGCATTGTGCATCGGGCACCCATCTAGTATTGTATAAAGGTATATGTGTTACTAGAGGCAGAGTGCAATTTTCATCCACCCTACGTTTGGACAGAGGATCCTGCATCTGTTAACTTCTAAAATAAAGCCGATATTGGAGCTTCAGTGATGGAAACCAGACCTGAAATCTGAAATTCTTGTTTCTTCATTGTCTACTACTTGCAGACGTCAGAGCCCAGCAGTCTGATATCGCAGGAGCGGGCAGATCTGTCATCTGGCAGAATGACAGGAAACGTGGCTGTCACAAAACTACAAATCTCAGAACCTCAATGTAAATATACAGTTATGGCCCAAATTCTTGGCACCCTTGAAATTGTTCCAGTAATGAATTTTTTCTCCCAGAAAATTATTACAGTTATACATGTTGTGTTATATATTGGAATAATACAAAAAAGTCAGAAAGATAGACAAATTGATCATAATTTAACACAAAACCCCCCAAATTGACGATACCATTCCATAATAACCAAAATGCCCAAACTAATATCATAATGATTTTTCCATAGTTATATCATTTTGGACATCTTGGTTATTTTTGGCATCATGATGGTTGAGGTGTCTGGCGGAGCGACGCCCGGGCACTTGTGGCTGGTGAGGCGAGGCCTCAGCTACAGAGCGGCCCCGATGTTGCAGCGCTCACCCCGGCCAGGTCTTCAGTGCAACAGTCCTATTTACAGTCAGCCTCCGTGAGGGTCAGAGCATTGAGTCTGTTAAGCTTCTCAGTTTATTGACATAGTCTCGTAAAACACGAGCACACATCTTGAACGTTGCAACGACACAGATATATAACATAAAGCTTGATTGCAGGCTGCTCCCCTTTGTTCCAGTGATCCCAGACTCTAGTATCTCTGCCCAGGGGTCTGCTGTGATTTCATATAGTCTATACAGTACTGTCCCTATCCCACCAGATCCGTCCAAAGGATCAAACTGAGACTATGTCAGACTAGCATTCTTTCACCACTTGCTCTGTGGTGACCCGTTTACCAAGTCTATCTGATGAACCTTCACCAGGGAAGAACAGCTGTGAACAAGGGTCCTGCCGGAGGCAGGGAACTGGAACCCGTAACGGGAGGGACGCACTCACGGATGAGTTTGGAGTCAGCTTCCCATAGCTTGGGCCTATCTCCAGGGGGTGACCCAAAGGGCCTCACCAAATTAGATAGGACTGCAAACTGTGGAGTTTCTGTTCCTTCCTTTTTTTTCGGGACTCCCTTGTTGCACACCGTATGACAAGCCCTTTTATTGTCCACCCACAAGGAGTACCGTATATACTCGTGTATAAGCCGACCCGTGTATAAGCCGACCCCCCTACTTTTGCCCCAAAAATCTGGAAAAACCTATTGACTCGTGTATAAGCCGAGGGTGGACCCCAGCACAGGTATACAGCCCCCAGCAGTGTGGTATACAGGCCTCCCCAGTGGTAGTATACAGCAGCCCCAGTGGTAGTATACAGATTCCCCAGCAGCCCCAGTGGTAGTATACAGATTCCCCAGCAGCCCCAGTGGTAGTATACAGGAGCCCCAGCAGCCCCAGTGGGAGTATACAGGAGCCCCAGCAGCCCCAGTGGTAGTATACAGGAGCCCCAGCAGCCCCAGTGGTAGTATACAGGAGCCCCAGCAGCCCCAGCGGTAGTATACAGGAGCCCCAGCAGCCCCAGTGGTAGTATACAGGAGCCCCAGCAGCCCCAGTGGTAGTATACAGGAGCCCCAGCAGCCCCAGTGGTAGTATACAGATTCCCCAGCAGCCCCAGTGGTAGTATACAGATTCCCCAGCAGCCGTAGTGGTAGTATACAGGAGCCCCAGCAGCCCCAGTGGTAGTATACAGGAGCCCCAGCAGCCCCAGTGGTAGTATACAGGAGCCCCAGCAGCCCCAGTGGTAGTATACAGCAGCCCCAGTGGTATACAGCAGGCCCCAAGGGTACATATAGCAGCCCCCAGGGTATACCCAACAGCCCCCAGGGGGTACCAACAGCCCCCAGGGGGTACCCAGCAGCCCCCTGGGGGTACCAGCAGCCCCCTGGGGGTACCAACAGCCCCTTGGGGGTACCAACAGCCCCCAGGGCCGTCGCGCGATGACGTCATATCGCTGCGACAGTCGGAGATCCCGGATGCAGCCAGCGCGGACGGGAGGATGAAGACGCAGCACCGAGGAGCGGCGCCGATCAGAACACCGGGATGGTAATGTATAAGCAGCGGGGGGGGGGGGCCCTTACAAGGGGGGACAGTGCCAGCTTTTGGGGGGCATATATGAACTGCTTCCCCCTGCCGCTGATTGACAGGGGGAAGCAGTGCATATATAATGAGCGGCCCCACGTGACGGGGCCGCTCATACAGCAGCCTCCCCCCGCCTCCTCCAGCCTCCACAGCCCCCGGGACACAGCCCCCCCGTATATGACTCGTGTATAAGCCGAGGGGGGACTTTTCAGCCCAAATTTTGGGCTGAAAAACTCGGCTTATACACGAGTATATACGGTACATATATTCATAATTAATGACCCTGATTGTGGCATGTGATAACCGGGAGCAGCTTTTACTCCTTTGGCCACCAGATGGCCTTGCACTAGACATGTGATCTCTGCCCACACAGATGTATAAAATACATTAACACACAACTTCAAGAGGGAAGAAATTACCCTGACCCCTTTACATGATTATGAATCAGCCTCCTGAGGAACCATTTGAGGAAATGTGTTGAGGCTTACTGAGTACCTCTCAGTATCCCTTATATCAATGTCTACTATATTTGCCATTTAGTGGAATTAGAGGCTCTGGTTGCACTTTGTTTTGCTTTTTTTTATTTAGGCACTATTTAGCATTTTACTAGTGCATTTCAATGAATAGAATATCATCAAAAAGTCAATTTATTTCACTAAATCAATACATAAAGTGAAACATATATTATATAGAGTCATTACACACAGAGTGATCTATTTCATGTGTTTATTTCCGTTAATGTTGATGATTATGGCTTTCAACCAATGACAACCCAAAGGTCACTATATCAGAAAATTAAAGTAGGGAGAATAAAGGGTTAAAACCCTCGCTGCCGTATTCCACGAGACATCAAAAGGTGAATGTACACCATGTTCCAAATTATTATGCAAATTGGTTTTAAGTGTCAAAATTTTTTTTTGTCAATGAAACCCATTGATGGTATTGTGTCTCAGGGTTCTTTGGATCACTGAAATCACTCTGATGCCTGCGATAATTAGTCTGCCAGGTGAGCCCAATAAAAGGAAAACTGGGTGTTCCACAATATTACGCAGGCCACAGTTTTCAAATAACATGGGAAAGAAAAAGGATGTCTCTGCTGCCGAAAAGCAACAAATAGTGCAATGCCTTGGACAAGGGATGAAAACATTTGATATTGCACGAAAACCTAAGCGTGATCATTATACTGTGAAGAGATTTGTGGCTGATTCTGAGCGCAGACGTGTTTGTGCAGATAAAGGCAGAATGAGGAAGGTTTCTGCCAGGCAAGTTCATCAGATTAAGAGAGCAGCTGCTAAAAAGGCCTTACAAACCAACAAACAGATATTTGAAGCTGCTGGTGCCTCTGGAGTCCCTCGAACCTCAAGGTGTAGGATCCTTCAAAGGCTTGCTGTGATGCATAAACCTACTATTCGGCCACCCCTAAACAGTGCTCACAAGCAGAAACGATTGCAGTGGGTCCAGATATACATGAAGATTAATTTTCAAACTGTCTTGTTTGCTGATGAGTGCCGAGCAACCCTGGAAGGTCCAGATGGATGGAGTAGTGGATGGTTGGTGGATGGCCACCATGTCCCAACAAGACTGCGACGTCAGCAAGGAAGTGGAGGAGGAGTCATGTTTTGGGCCGGAATCATTGAGAAACAGCTGGTAGGCCCCTTTAAGGTTCCTGAAGGTGTGAAAATGACCTCTGCAAAGTATATAGAGCTTCTGATTGAGAACGTTCTTCCATGGTAAAAAAAGCAAAAACGTGCCTTCAGGAACAAAATCATCTTCATGCATGACAATGCACTATCTCATGCTACAAAGAATACCTCTGTGCCATTGGCTGCTATGGGCATAAAAGGAGATAAACTCATGGTGTGGCCACCATCTTCCCCTGACCTCAACCCTATAAAGAACCTCAGGAGTATAATCAAGCAAAAGATCTATGAGGGTGGGAGGCAGTTCACATCAAAACAGCAGCTCTGGGAGGCTATCATGCAAAGAAATACAAGCAGAAACTCTCCAGAAACTCACAAGTTCAATGGATGCCAGAATTGTGAAGGTGATATCAAAGTAGGGTTCCTATGTTAACATGTAACTTGGCCTGTTAGGATGTTTTGGGGTTAAATAGCTTTTTATTTCAGTGAATGTGACCTCCTAATGCTGCAAATTCAACAAATGAGCATTTTTACTTCTTTCAAACATATCAAATGTTTAGAAACTTTAGTGTGCGTAATAATTTGGAACAGTGCATTTAGAGTTTTTTTTTAATTTTGAAGATTATACTGTTATCATTGGGAGGTTTCTTCAATAAAATTCGATGCATACTCTAACGGGTGATGACTTTAATTGCCCTGACTATCATTTGCACCGACCATTTAGGAAAATCAGAGAAAAAGAACATTTGCATAATACTTTGGAACAAGGTGTAATATTGATTAATTAGTCAACGTGTTTCAGGGCTCCTAGAAACGCCATAAAACATGGCAATATGATATTGATTTTTGATGATTTTCTAATGTATTGAGATGCACTAGTATTTCTTGCTGTGTCACGGTAGGGCCAATCAAGACAGATAAGGGATAGTTGACGAAGAGTGGGGGAGCCTTTATCATCATTTTGGGTGCCAACCTTCACTGTAAGGAAGGGCACAGGAGGGAAGATAGTTGTTCTGTCTCTTCCTAGAGGCTGCAAATTCCAAGTGCTCTAATTACCAGTCCCTTAGATAATTGTATGCTTGTACTTACACCATCCAGGCGCCAACAGACAGCTTTGAACTCGGTCAGTATGATGACTTGTAGTAAGACAAGAGAAACGCTGTAGTTTTTATCCAGAATCTTCTTGTATTAAGTTCAATGTATAGCAGGTGAAAAGGAATAATCTGTATAGGGTTGTAGACATGCGTGTTCAGCAATAGCTTCTCTAAACTAAACTGGGGAAGAAGGGAGGAGCATCCTGTACCGAGGGCAACTAAGGAGGGACATATGGACAATCTTAATGCAGTCTAAATCTACTTAGCAACAGTAAGGGTACCTTTACACGCCACAACCAGCGGAGACATTTTTGGCGGTGATATTTCATGCTGAAATTATCGCCGCCAAATTGCCTCCTTATTGCGGCGTGTATTTCGGGAATTTGGCGGCGATAAAATCAATGTCGCCTGATTTCGATTTTAGAGCAATGCTGTAAAATAGAAACCAGGCAACATTGGTTTTATCGCCGCCAAATTCCCGAAATACACGCCGCAATAAGGAGGCAATTTGGCGGCGATAATTTCAGCGAGAAATATCACCGCCAAAAATGTCTCCGCTGGTTGTGGCGTGTAAAGGTACCCTAAGAAAATTTTCTGATTGGAGGAAAAATACACAATGCATTACATAGAGAAAAAACATATAACACGTTCCCATTCGTGGGACACAACAATAGTACATAGAGAAATATACTTTCCTCTTCATTCCTTGTGCACCTAGATACTATGTATATCCATATTTTTTATTTTTATATCTTATGTTATATCCTAGTTTTTATATATACCTATTAAATTGTTTTCAGATGGGTTTTCTATAGTAGCCTTCATATGGACCCTTCACATTTATTGACTATTTCTACATAGTTGTTTTTTGTCCACAGTGAGGCTAAGTTCACATTTGCATTTGTATTCCTTTTGGCTTGCAATCCATTTTGGACAGCATGTGTGCCAAAACACGCATTGCAAACGCATCCAAAAACGCACCCATTCGAAGTTTGTCCCTATGCCCCTCCTGTAGTTGATGGTGTGTTAAGCTTGCTCCTTCCTTATTCGCCAGTATTCAGTTTGCTGTAGCCATTTTTGGAAGCCCCTTGTGTACTGCCCTGCAAGGATTACTCATTCCCCCTGCTGCATTGTAATTAATTACAAGATTTCAGAGAAAATCATCTCCATTTCTCCTGGTCTTTTCTACAAGTCAGTGTGGCTGAGTTGTCGCTATCTGAGGATGCATCGCATGTGAGTACAACCATCGTACGGTTATCTAAGAGATTGATGACTAAGGGTTTAAAGACTCATACTGCCTTGAAGAGTCAGAATAGTGCAGGTCCCCACAGTCGGACACCCAGTGACCGGTAAGTCCAACCCTCTATTCACCTGTTTACATCTTGTTCTCCTGAATCCGGCAATGTTTTACTTTTGTTTCTGTTCTTCTCTGATTGTGAGATATGGCCTCCTCTTTAACGTGTTTTATCCAAATGGGTGTGGTCATCATACATACGCCCACTTGGTAACAAGTCTAGATTTATAAACATTGAATAAAGTGCCATATTTCAGGAACAGAGAGGCATACAAACAAAAGAAAAACAATGCTGGATTCAGGAGGACAGTGCCATTTTTATTGGGGAAAATAATTATACAATTATGAGAAATGTTGGTATTTACAACACCTCTGCTTTTCCAGGCAAAATAACTCATGCCTTGTTCCCTAAATCTTGGCCTTTTTTGCTCAGCTTACTTTTTTAAATGCCGCTGTTCTCTGAATCGGTGATGTTTTTCTTTTGTTCCTGCTCCTTTCCATTCTTGATAAATACATAATTCCATACAATCTGTAAACCAGGATGGAAGTGACGGTAGTCACTCCATCCTACAGACTCCAAATAACAATTATAAACAAAGAGAATCGAGAGAAAGTGTGCGTTTTAGACAAGAATTTTTAAACTTTTAATCACAGAGCAAATGGACATGAAAAGGGCTCACAAGGAGCAAACACTGGGATCAGTATACAATATACAATATTATACGGCCTGTACAGGGAACAGGATAAAATAGTACAATTTTGGAAAAAGAGGGAAGATGCATCATAACATCAGTGCATGAAGGGTTACATTACTCAAAAATAAAGTGCAAGTGCATATCACAGATGTCGACATAAAATCCCTCAGTTCGTTATATAAACATCCCTGCTTCCCTATACATATATGCAATAACAGGTCAAGCCTGGAAGAAGCAAGACCGAGGTCACATAGCATATGGTAACAAATCACAATGTGCCCCACAGTGGATGGATCCCCCGCTTACTGTCCCCAACGTACGTTTCGTGTTAAGTATCACTTCATCAAGGGGGAGTGTCGAGTATCACCCTCACAGCCATTGCAGCCCTTTTTATATGTGCCGGCATATGAGCAAAGCCGGACCATGTGCGCTCGTAGCTAGCGCTACGTCACTTCCGCCCTCTCCCCCGAAACCGGAAATGACGCGGCGTCAACGCGGCTGGTGTACCGCGCATGCCCGGGAGCAAGGACGCGTCACTATGACTCCCGGGCATGCGCTGCCGCGCATTAGACGCCACAACACCCGGTAGGAGGAGCGCGGAAGATGACGCAGCGCTCACACACATGCAGACATCAGGGAAGGTCTGTGTTAACATGGAGCTACCGCATAATAACATGGCACACTTGGGAGTATGATACACACCAAAAGGCTGTATACCATACAAGAAATACTGGGAATCAAAACATATCTATATATATAAATAAAACATATAGGCAGTTCTCAGCAGTCAATCATGAATCCGCAGGATAACATGAAGATAATCCATCGTTGGATGTAAAAGGTCCCTTGTGCGCGATGTTTAGGTCCACCAAGATGCAAATCCACAGAATTTTCACAGCAGAACCGGTCCGTATAGGGGCAAATAGGAGAGTGATGGTACTCAACAGGTACTCAACCTTTCCATTCTTGAGATGCGGCCTCCTTTTTACTGCACAGAAATATAGTGTTTTACCAAATGGGCGTGGTCATGAAAAATATGCCCACTTGGCTAACAAGGTTAGATTTATAATAATAAAGAAACAGTTGCACTCTAAAATCGTAAGGCATGTAAATATTGAATATAGGAATATAGACATGCATTACTGCTAAGGAAATACATGAAAAATTGAGATACTCAGCATATAAAAAGGTCAGTTTTATGTAAGCCCCATAGCCATCTCATGGCATATCTCTTTATTGGGTCCCTACCTTAGATAATGCTTCTCTCTGGGTTAAAAAAAAAACACCTATATATGGGCAGATAGGGACCTGCTATTAGAGAATTAAAGTCACCTAAAGCTAAAGGGGAGGAGTGTACCATAAAAAGGTATGACCCCATAATCTAAATAAGGAACTGACGGCACTTCCTAACCTGCAAGTGTGGACAGGTGAATACTGAGCATGACATATACTATAATAAAGAGACAGTTACACTCTGAAATGCAACGGCATGCGAACAATGAATATAGGAATATGGACATGCATTACTGCTAAGGAAATACATGTACAAATTGAAATAGCATATAAAAAGGCCAGTTTTATTTGAACCCAGTAGCAATGTCAAAGCATATCTCTTTACTGGGCCCCTACCTAAGATAATGACTCTCTCTGGGTTAAAAATATTCACATCAAACTGGTCTTTTTTATATGCTAAGATTTTTAACCCAGAGAGAGTCATTATCTTAGATAGGGACCCAGTAAAGAGATATGCTTTGACATTGCTACTATCTTCAAATAAAACTGGCCTTTTTATATGCTAAGTATCTCAATTTTTTCATGTATTTCCTTAGCAGTATGCATGTCCATATTCATGTATTCATTGTTTGCATTCCTTAGCAATTCAGAGTATAACTGTCTATTTGTTATAGAATATGTCCTGTTCAGTGAGCACCTGTTCACACCTGCAGGTTAAGAAGTGCCGTCAGTTTTGTTATATAGATTATGGGGTCATATCTCCTGACTGTTCACGCCTCCCCATTAGCGCTAAGTTATTTTTATTTCTCCATTAACAGCTCTCTACCATTATCTTAGGTAGGGACCCAGTAAAGAGATACGCCTTCATGCTGGCTACTGGGCTCAAATAAAACTGTCCTTATATGCAAAGTATCTCAATTTTTCCTACATATTTCCTTAGCAGTGATGCATGTCCACATTCCTATATTCATTGTTTACATGCCTTAGCATTTTAGAATGCACTTATCTCTTTATTATAGTATATGTTATGTTCAGTATGCGCCTATTCACACTTGCATGTTATGAAGTGCTGTCAGGTTTCTCATTAGACAGGGAAGAAAGTGCCATATTTCAGGAACAGAGAGGCTGGTTTCACACCACGGTATTCTGGATCAGGGGTTGTCCGGTGTGAACCGGACAGACCCGGATCCGGTTTTAGCCCGATAGCATTCCTATGGGGCCGGATGGCAGTATTTGCCATCCGGCTTCCATCTGTCCGGGAGGACAAGCAAGCAACGTTTTTGTGTCTGGAGGAAAAAAAATCGGACAAAATCGGATCTTCCCGGATCCGGAGCAATCCGGCGCCTCCTAACATGGGGGTCTATGGCGCCGGATCGGACAAAGAAATCAGATCCAAGAACCGGATGCCGGGTGCTGGAGTTTAGTAGCGAGCTCTGCTAAACTTCAGCACAATGAACTGTCCCCTACTGAGATTTCAGGTCCGCGTCTAGCTCCCCGCTAGCCTCCATTTTGAAATTTCAGCAGCTGTGGCTGCGATCTGAGGCATCCGGCTGCAAACCGAACCAGAGGGCATATTCACACGGACAGCCCTGGACCTGAACTTGCCATGGTGAAACCGGCCAGAGACGCAGGAAAAAAAGAAGTCAACGCCGGATTCAGGAGAACAGTGGCATTTACACCGGGTAAGATAATGACATATATACTTGTATGAGAAATATCGGTATTTATGACAACTCTGTGCCTTCTTCCCGCGTCTTGGTTTTTGCTCCTCTGCTTACTCTTCCATACTTAATAAGGAGATCTCTTCAATTTTCGCTCGCTTTGAGAAATTGGACAAGCCGTTAATGAGCAGTGACGAGTCCTGGCCCCGGGGTAAAGAATGATCTTTACTTTCTACGTATCAAATCAGCGGAATAAACGTCTGCGATGATATTTCCCTGTTCATGGAGTTGTTTCATACCGGCCTGCAGTGAATATGAACAATAAAACATGACAGCGTGAGACACAATTACCGGGGGACGTGCGGCTGAATGTGATCAGCGCGGGGCGGGGGAGGGGCGGCCGCGGGAATAAATAAATAAGGCCATGAATTAGACATATGGCTGGTGAATGCGGCGCTCGCCACGCTCCGATGGATTCTATATTGATTAAAGAGCAGCGGGGAAGCAGAATCCATTCCTCATATTACAACATACTTGTGCATTACTTACCCATAATAAGCCAAGGTTAGTACATATATCCAGGCCAGTCATAGGGGTGTGCCCCCTGCTGAAGGGAGTGACTCTGATGACACCCAAGATGTGGTATTTGATTACTGTATGGTTGGATCATGTCAGCACTATATGGCGGTATTCAGTGGCGGACCTTGTGCCGGGAGGGCCCTGGTGCAGGAGCGGGGGGGGGGGTGTGCTAGCGGATGTCTCGACGAGGAGGGGGGGGCATGTGCTAAGCTGCTGCTTCATCTCCTACCTGCGACGGGCCACGCAGCTACCGGCGGCAGAGGAAAGGAGGGTCAGGATCAGCCGAGGGCAGCAGAAGCTTCCTTCTGTTAACCCCCTCTCCTCTGACACAGGGACATGGGGTAGCCTGGGGGCCCCCCTGCAGGCTTGAGGGGCCCCTAGCCGGTCGGGGCCCTGGTGCAGCCAAAACCAGCTGCACCACGGTAGGTCCGCCCCTGGCGGTATTTGTCATTTGTGACACTACTTCTTGGATATTATTCTAGCAATCTAATGTAGGTTAGTAGTGTTGAACCATTAGATTGCTTGATATTTTATATACTGAATAGAAATGATTTTATTTTATTACAATTCAGTTTGTATTTTCTATTATTGAGGTTTTTTTTTTTAAAAAGCAACATTTAAATAGAATAATAATATTTATTCACTTATTTAGTGCTATTAATTCCACAGCGCTTTACATGCATTTACTTACCTTGATTTCCTCTCTGGAGACCGGCGGTCACTTAGCTTTTTATTCAGCACATTACACTACAGTTAATTGGGCTGACACATTAATAACCGGATCATGGAGATCTGCACATGTCACTCAGTATTGCTAAGCAACTGCTGAAATATAGTCACGGCTTTGCAAACAGCAGACAGGGGCTTCTGCACTGGAAAACCTCTCGTAAATGTAAAGAAATTCACGGTGAAACTCCAGGTTTGCGTCTTAAGGGGTCTGTTTGGTCTTAGCAGCTCCACCTTTGGTGCTGTGATTGAAACGTTTCCCGTCCCCGCCCATTGTGATGACTGAGGCCGCAGTCTCCAAAACGGCCATCCTACATATGGAGTAGGCACAAGCCACTTCATTTGGCAAAAACCCGAGAAAACCTGAACCCTTTAATCCCTACACAGGGATCTGGTCCAGTGCTTTCCTGCCTACGATGGGCTGCCGTCCAGAGGTCGCGAACCAGAGGCAAGGTCTAAGCAGGGAGGAGTTGTCAGGGAGTCTAGTCAATCCCCAGAGGGCAGCAAGGTACAAAAACATCAGACAAGAGAGGGGTCTAATAACAAGCCAAGTCAAACAGGAAAAACACTAAACCAGGAGGCAAAAGCTATATCTGGCAGCTTCCAACTGTAAGCTGGAAGCTTTATTAGGGTGTGGTGCTAATAGGTTGAAACCAGGAGCCGATGACTTCAGCTTGACAGCACACACCCATTCTGTCATACTGGTAAAGTACTGCAAGTCCCAGCAACTCTAACCTTAGTGGATATACAGAGTCTGCGCTGTCCAGAGATTTTCCTCTATCACCTTGAGTGTGAATACAGTGGTGCCTGATGGCAGTAGCAGATGTTGATGGAGCAGGCTCTGGTGGAGATGTGACACACATCATCGGTGCTATGTTTGAAGTGTGGTTGGTGACTTGCTCATTCAGTCACTAAGCCAGCTTTCTTCTCTCTCACAGCTAATCCAGAAAAGGAGGTTGTCCTACCTATTAAAATGATCATCCCCCTTTACACACAGCACAGGAAACCTTATGCTGTATCAAGCACAGGTCCAGGAGTGCAAGTGCCCGGACGGCTGAGTAAGGGACATGGGGGAAATTTGGAAATAAAAGTATGTTAGTGTGTTATATATGTTATTCATAGGAACTCGAAGGAACATCATTTTTTGAAAAGTAGACAACCCCTTTAAGGGTCTTGAAATATAACCTTGTATAAAAGGTAATCAACTATACATATATAACAGTCATATTGAATGTACAAAAACCTACAAAGTATCTTTTACTTGCAACTATCAGGTGATTTAGGAGATTGGGCTCCTCATATTAGGGTCCTTTGGGCCCCTTAGACTATATGGACCAGGGGCAAATGTAGATTGTTCATTTCTTCTCATCTTCACATTATAGTAGGGCATACTGCTATTATTATAAAAGGAACCTAGTGAGATAAAACAATATTAGAAAAAAATTGAAAGTAAGCTCCGGGGATTTGCATCTTCTGGATGCCGGTTAATCGCCTCAAGACTGCCAAGTTTAGGTCTTCATTTAGATAATGGGATTATGTGCTGCTATTAGAAATGGGCATCTGCCTGACCCGCCATTACATTACTCAGGCCTCAGCTTCTCAATTATACATGATATCAAATCACTTTCCTCCGAGGACTTTTTGCAGTGAATGCAGGAAAATGGGATCCAGGTCACAATGAAGAGCAGAACGTAGGTTGTGAATGGACATTAGGAGGATTTGTCCCCAAGCTCAAAAGTGACCATTTTCTGCTCTTACTTTATTCCCGCTTCTCCCATGATGTCTAATGTTTTTGGGTTCCAGAGATAGAGGGCTTTTTATTTTGTTTACAGAGTAATTATGCAGAAAAGCTTGAAGACACCCCCTGTGGGTCATATGAGCCACTCCCCCATCCACAGACCATAAAAAGATGCACTAAAAAGTTGTCTCGCATGCGGGTGTGGACTGCGCCATGGGGCCGGGCTCACCTTGGAGGGGTGTGACTAAGAGACTACCTCATCTTCCCACGAGACACTGATGGTGAGGTTAGGCTTGTGGGGGAAGGTAGCTGCCAGGTGAGGCTGGTTTCACATGGCCATTTTTTGGAAAACGTGTGATTCCAGCTGAAACGGATGCACTCGCATCCATTGACTTTCAGTGGCGCCGCTGGCACTTGCGAATGGATCCAGTTCTTTCTGTTTCCCCCAGTCCAGGGTGTCCACATTTTTCTCACTGAGACCAAAATCCCAAGATGTTGTAATTTTGGTGTCTGTGTCAAAAACCATGAACACCCGGATCAGGGGCAATCTGATTGAATCAAATGTATTAAAATGTGGCTCTATGTAACTCTGATCTAGCAGACTCCGGATCCCGCTGGATCCGGATGTTGGATCTGGGGTATTGAACTGCGCATTCAAAGACCGCAGTAATAAATGTGGAAAAAGGTACGCAACCAAATTCTCCTGCAATGGTATTGTCACTGATCCGTGAGACAAATTAGTGATAATACTGGTGCAGGTGCATCCAGTTGCATCATTGCAGGGTAATCCGGGAAGATGCAGGTTTTTCTTCCAAAAAATGGCAGTATGAAACCCACCTAGCAAAGCAGGGCAGTCCCCAACTCTGCGGCAGCTAACCCCAAGGGTCAACCGAGCAGGTATGGATTCTGGTTCATGGATGGCACAACAAGACGGTTGATACTGACTAGAATGCAAGAACTGGCTGGACAGCTGGTACTGGCAGGGTGACTGGTGCAGGCTTCTTGGCAGAGAAAGAGGCTGGTCAGCTGGTACTGACAAGATGATAGGATAGGCAGGACGCCAACGTACACTGGACAGGCACTGGATACATGAGCACAGGTTAGCATACACAAACAACCATAAATTGTCGGGAACCTGAAAACTAGCAACATGCAGTAGGCTGACTGAACACATTGCTCAGGCACCTCCCTAAGGGAGGAATGCCTTAAGTACCCTGTGCCTTTCAGCCATAGGATGTTAGACATTTCTGGATTAAGGATACTGCCCCTTTAAGAGGAGAGGAGGGAGCGGCCTCGTGTTTTAAAGAGGACCTGTCACCCCTGACATGCCACCAGGGCCGTAGGGTACTCAGAACCAGGTCGGAAAGTTCTCTGAGAAGGTCACGGGGCTTTGACCCGGGTATGTTGACCTGGCTGAGCTATAAATGGGAGACAGTTATACGGAATTTGGTCGAGACGCCATCCTTGTTACTCATCTAGGATGGCTGACGCTGGTCCACTGGGGCAGTTGGTGACACAGCAGAGATGGTATAGCTCCCCACGGGTGGATCGGGGACCTAAGGGCAGTTGACACAGTTTATGCAGGAAATAGGAAATGGTGGGGTGCAGAACTGAGGGCGCGAGTAATGACTGGAAGACACAAGGACTGAAGTTTCCTTTACCTTTACTTCATGGTTGATGGTGTCAACTAGGGTACTAGTAACAGATGGTAATGGAGATCCGGGCAGCTGGGAAGCAATTGGGGATCCACCTAGGCAGGTGGGTTTGGAGGCTTTCCTTCTGTGCGGTGCTGTTTGGTCCTTGCTGCCTAAAGCTATGCTGCAGCCCTCTTCCTGCGTGTCTAGCCTTTGCCTGTATGGCAGGCAGCTCGAGCCTCCTGTTTCTAGCGCTGTTCTCCGGGACGAGCTCGGTCACATCTCCACTCCCCAGGTTCTCATCGACTTCTCTCTTCTTCCCTCTCACTAGCTTTCCACTGTCCTGGGATGAGATCCAAAGGGCTCCAGTCCCCAGGATCTCTCTCCTGACATTCTGCCTAACCCCGCCTCTGGGCCAGAGTTTATAGGGAAGCTCCTCTAAAACCGGGTTCAGAGCTCGCCCTTCTGGTCTGAAGTCAGGTTAAGTATTGGATGCTGGGGTTACCTGACAGGGGGATCCCCTTCTTGCTCCCAGGCATGACATCATCCCCTGTGAGGGAGGCAATGCCACTGTGGCAACCGGACTCCTGGGGTGTCACAACCCCTGTTGCTTTCCAAAGTGAAAGCACCACTGAATGCATTGTGTATGCTGTATTCAGGGAAGGGGTCTCCCATGTCTCTAGCCCCCCTGTAGCCTGTAAAAAACACTTTTGAACGTTTTTAGATAAGAGGTCCGGAGGGAATTACTAATTTCTCACTGCTCGCTGTTCACAGGGTCCTCCCGCCCCCTGCCTCTCTGTGCTGCCTCCTGCCTGTGTGGGTCGGGTCCTGGCTGCTGGAACGGCGCATGTGAAGGAACGTCAGCGCCAGAGCCCGCCCTGCTAAAGATTATGCATGCTTCCACAAGACCTGTACTTTGTGGACAGGCCTGGGAACAGAAAGCTGCACCGAGAACTGGAACCACCGCTAAGCGGCCAGGATGGAGAGTGCGCCGGAGTCCCTATTGGGAGGAGGAAGCAGGTCAGAACAGAACTGAATTTGAAAATTTAAAAAATCATAATCAACATACAGGTGAAGAGTGGGAATAAAATAAGAGCAAAACCTGGTCAGATTTGACCTGGTGACATGTTCTCTTTAAAGGGATGGGACACTTTTTTTTTTTATTGATGGCCTATCTTTAGGATAGGTCATCAAAATCGGATCAGTGGGGTGCGACATCACACACCCCAACCAAGTAACTGTAACTGAAGCTGGTTGGAAGTTTGTCAATGCTGTCAGAACACAGCACGTCAGTAATTTCTATATCATCCACCTGGGTACTGCAGATCCACCCCCTATTCAAATGAATGTAGATCTGGGGTACCCGACCGTGACCATTGTAGTTTTGAAGATGCTGCTGTGCTCCGGCAGCATCGTAGAATTTCTGAGTGCCACTGGAAAGGCACTCACAGGGGTGATGGGTGTTGCACCCCCACGGATCAGATATTAATAGCCCATGCTAAAGATAAGTGGCCAACCCTTTAACTTTAGACTACAACTTCATTCTTGTATTTTCAATAGTCATAAGGAACTTTTAAGCACCATTTTACATGATATTTTTTTCTAAATTCGTCACACCCCTCTATTGTAACTGATTGCTATCACTGCAGGTGCTCAGTATAGCAGAACTGGGTTAAGGATCTGTAGTGATGTCACGAACATTTGACTCTAATGGTCAGAGCTAAGCAAGCCTGAAGTGAAGGACGTGGGCTTAGCTTTGCCCATTATGGTCCCATGGTCGTGACATCACCACAAGTCCTTCACCACTTCTCTAATGCTGTACTTCGCCCATTATGGACCCATTCTCACAGGATCTGTGATGATGTCACGACCATTTGACCGTACTAGGTGGAGCTCAGTGTAGCAAAACTGTAGAATGACCTATGGTGATGTCATAACCATGTGACTTTAATGGGCGGGCTTCAGCATGAGTGAATTTCTGCAGAACCTGCATCATGTCAATATATTACAATGCAGGGGGTGTGATGAAGTGTAAAAAATATCATGGCTGACAGTCACTGAAGCAAGCAAGAGCTCCTCCCTTATGACTGAAGCCAGGTATGTCTATGCAGTCACCTCAGCAAATAAATCCTTTTTTTATGGTAAATACATAGAATTTAGTTTTTTACAAAACCATATTAGTGATGCACATTGCATCATTTAAAACATATTTGGGCAGTTTGATATCAAAGGATGACATGACAGGTTCTTTTTAATGCGAAAGTACATACGTTTGCATTACTAGCCATGAAGTTATTGAATAAGGCGAAACAAACACCAGGACCAAGGTTCTTAAGATGACAAAATGTACAGTTATGGGCTGAAAATGGCACCCTTGAAATTATAGTAGAAAATGAAGTATTTCTCCAAGAAAAAAAAATGGGCCGGACAAGATTGTCACCCTCAACTTAATAAATGGTTGCACCTTTTGGAATAAATGCGATCAGTCGCTTCCTATAACCTCCACAAGCTTCTTCTCACCTGGAACTTTGGACTCTTCTCCCAGTCTCCCAGGGAGTTAACTCTGCTCTCACCGCTGCTCCAGTATGAGTGGCATATAGAGGAGCAGCGGTGAGAGCAGAGTTGACTCCCTGCTTGCCGATGCTGCTGTTATTGGTAAGCAGTGTCGGTCAGTAGGGCCTTCATTCCTGCGGCTCCTGTATAAGCCGCTCATTCTGGAGCCGCTGTGATCTCGCCACGGGCATCATTGTAACGGCTTATTTGGTTACTATGGCAATGGTGACAGTTATGATGTCATCGCTTAGCCGCCACTGCCTCTACTCATTCAGTCATCACAGAGCAGGGGTGGAAGCATTCTTCCTCCTCCTGCTTTGTGATGTAGCAGAGCTAAACATTTGGAGAAGAAAGAAGACAGAAGAAAGAAGAGAAAAGAAAGAAGACCAGGATCCTGGAGAGCTGTAAAGGGGAGTAATAAAGATGGAGTCCCTAAGGGTGTCTGTGTCTTTATTTCCAATAAATACTTTTTTCTCTGTGTGGTATCTTTTTTTTAACCCTTTACTGGAGATTCTTAACCCCTTTATGACTTTGGAATTTTTTATTTTTCATTTTCGTTTTTTTGCTCCCCTGCTTCCAAGAGCCATAACTTTTTTATTTTTCCGTCAATATAGACATATGATGGCTTGTTTTTTGTGGGACAAGTTGTACTTTTATATGCAATCATTTATTTTACCATATAGTGTACAGGGAAATTGCAAACAAATTGTAAATGCAGTGAAATTCCAAAAAAAGTGCATTAACACGCTTGTTTTGTGGGGATTTTAGTCGCCATGTTCACTATATGGTAAAACCAACGTGATGGGGTGATACCTCGGGTCAGTACGAGTTCGTAGACACCCAACATGTATAGTTTTACTGGTATCTAGGTGGTGAAAAAAAATTCAGAAGTTTGAAAAAGAAAAACTGACATTTTGCGTCATGTTCTGCGACCCGTAGCGTTCTCATTTTTCGGGATCTGGATCTGTGTGATGGCTTATTTTTTGCGTCTTGTACTAACGTTTCTAACGATACCATTTTTGGGGGGGATTCGCAGTTTTGTTCGCCCGTTATTGCATTTTATAGCAATGTTGCGTTGACCATAAAAACGGAATTTTGGCGTTTGGACCATTTTTTTCCCTTACGGAGTTTAGGGCTCTCATTAACGGATTTAATACAATGATAGATTGGGCGATTCTGAACGCGGCGATACCAAACATGTATTTTTTTTTTTTTAATACTTTTATTGTGATTGGGGGAAAAGAGGTTGATTTGAACTTTATATGTATTTTTTTTTTTATAGGTTTTTAAAAACTTTATTTTTTAATTCATTCTTATTTTAACACTTCCCCATAGAGAGGCACCCTGCTGCACTGGCTGATCGCTTCTGGGAGATACCAATGACCTGCAGCTCATCAGTATCTCTGAGAATTGCGGACGGGCTGTGGTTGGCAGGCACTGCCAACACTCTGACAGCATCTGGGGTCTAGCCAGGACCCCGGGTTGTTACATGAGTGTGGCACCCCTGTGACCTCACAGCACACATCCAACCCGAAGCCCGGGAGTCTAGGCGGGCAAGGGGTGGTGGGTTTAGAGGAAAGTGGGTGGAAAGAATGTAGATCAGGTGACAGAGAGCACAAATAGAGGATAAAGAGGAGGAAGGAGTTAGGCCATAGTGAGCCGAGAAGTAAAAACACCAAGCAGAGAGTGACATACATCCCGATGGGGTTGGGCTTCCTGGAGATGCAGAATCCACAGAGTCACAGAAACCATGGAGAGAAAGCTCGTCCATAGCCGGCATCCCAGGGGAGTGTGAGGACAGAAACCGGACCAGCATCACTGGGTCCAATGAACACGGCAGCACTGACTAACTGGTGGAGAAGTTTTCCCTAAATGTGCTGGAATCACACGGGTTAGATGGAGCCTGGTAACACCTTGGATGTGCCAATATCATGCCGATATCATGCGGGGCGAGCGATGGCGCGCATGCGCCCATCGCGAGCCGCCGACACTAGCGCCGGAAGCGCAAACATCCTGCCGCTAACACCACATACCCCCGCCAATGCCCGCTCCACGCACCGCCTGCCGCTCCCCCGCCACATTCTTCCGTCATCGCGAGCCCCGGCCGCCATCCTAGCAACCGTCGGCCCCGCTAACCACCTCAGGGACACAGCAGACCCGGGGAGAGAGAGGAGCCCCGGACCCGCTCCCTCCACCTCCGGCACGCAAACCCCCTGACACAGCAGCTCATGCACACAGCAGCCCCGGACCCGCACCCTGCAACTCCGCAACATAACCCCTGACACACTTGCTCAGGGACAGAGGACACCCGGGGAGACAGAGGAACCCCGGACCCGCATCCTGCATCTCCGCCACACAACTCCCATGAGACACCAGCTCTGGGACTGAGAGACAGACACGATACCTGGTGATACAAACAGCACAGGGAACAAAAAGCCCCGGAGACACAGGAAGACGCAGGACCACAACATACACATATATCTACATATACATATACACTACATAAACACACAGACATATACATCTATACTATATACACATATATACATACATCTACATACACATTATATACACATACTGTACATATACAGTCTATACACATATATACATGTACACTATCTACACATATACATACATATACAGTATTTCCACTTATACTCATATATATACAGTATATATATACATACATATTTATATACAGTATATACACACATCCATATACACTATATACACATATAGACATACACATAGATATACCCTTTAGACCCACACATACATATACACTATATATACAGTATATACACATATATACATATACTGTATGTACACACCCATACATATACACTATATACACACTGATAGCTATACAGTATATACACACATATACTTATACATCTACTAGATCTACACATATATAGACATACACTATATACACACAGATACATCTAGATATACAGTATATAGACAGATATATATTTATCTACATTATATACACATATATACATATATATCCATATACAGTATATACACACACATACTTATAGATATACCCTATATACACATATATCGATATATATATATATACATATACAGTATGTACACACAGATATACATATACACTATATACACATACACATAGATATACAGTGTATACACATAGATCGGGAGTATATACACATATAGTCATACATGTACATATACACTATATACACACATATCTACATTTACTGTATATACACACAAATATACATATAGTGTATATACCCCTATATATACATTGATGTAGCTATACACTATATACACACCTATAGATACCTATATCTTATGTACACATATATACATATGCCGTAGATACACATATATAGATATATATATACACACACATACATATACACTATATACACTTTTATACATTGATGTTGATATACCGTATATACACACATATACATTCATATACACTATATACACATATAGATATATACACACTATATACCCACATATACATACATATACACTCTATCCATATATATCGATATACAGTATATACACACATATATATAGATACAGTATATACACATTGATCTATATAAATATACACTATAGACACATATACATAAACATACACTATATACCCACATATATCTATACAGTATATACACATATATATATATATACAGTATATACACACAGATATAATATACATATACACTATACACACATATATACATAGATGTACATATACACTATATACACATATACCCTAGATATCCAGGATATACACATATACATTGATCTACAGTATATCCCCACATATACATAGATATAGATATACACTATATACGCATATATCGATATACACTATATACACACATATAAATCGCTATACAGTATATACACATATATCCATATAGATATACAGTATATACACATATACATACAAATACAGTATATACCCACATATACAGTATATACACATAGATACATATACACTATATACACACAGATACATATACAGTATATACACACATACGTAATATATATACACATATAGATATACAGTATATACACATATATCGCTTGATGTATATACCCGTATTTTTCGGACTATAAGACGCACTTTTGTTCCCCCAAACTGTGGGGGAAAGTGGGGGGTGCGTCTTATAGCCCGAATGTATGGAGGGTGGGGGCAGGGGAGGTGGGGGCAGCTCTGGAACCGTGCCGGGGGGAGGGGAGGGGGGGCTGGAGCAGGCTGCAGACAGAGCTGGAGATCTCCTGCTCCCGCTCATTTAATATGCACTGCCGCTGTCCATCATTGTGGTGCTGAAACTGCGCTACGGTGATGGACTGGGGGAGCAGCACATATTAAAGGGAACCAACCACCTCAGATCACCCTAATACACAGTTAGTACATGTCCCTGCACCCTAAGGATACCTTTCCAGCACTGTTTTTGTGTAAAATCTTGCATTAGTATAACTGATATAAAGACTTTATAAACTTACTAGCCTGGTGACTTCTGGGCGTATCCCTCCTTCTGTTATACTTCAGGGCTGTGCATTCATTGCATGCCTGCGCTCCCCATCCCTCTGTGCAGAGGAGATAACGATCACACCCATCAGGGCAGGGCAGCAGGCACGGAGGGAGGGGGAGCACAGACATGCAATGCACAGCCCTGAAGTATAACAGAAGGAGGGATACGCCCAGATGTCTCCAGGCTGGTAAGTTTATACACTCTTTATATGAGTTATACTAATGCAAGATTTTACACAAAAACAGTGCTGGAAAGGTATCCTTAGGGTGCAGGGACATGTACTAACTGTGTATTAGGGTGATCTGAGGTGGTTGGTTCCCTTTAAACTGTCTGCGCCCCCCCTGTGATGGCACATGCCCCCCCCACCATGTTAAATATGGCCCCCCATGCTGCTGCCAATAATAAAATAACAACCACATTACTCACCTTTTCCAGCGATGTCCTGGCTCCCTCTATGCAGCTGCACTCCACCACTTACTGGTTCTTCTCTCTGTGAAACCGGTCATGTGATCGGCTCAGCAGTCTCATCATCTTTGTGCACCCGATCATATTACTGGCATTACAGAGAAGTGAAGGAGTGCAGCTGCATGGAGGGAGCCAGGACATCGCTGGAAAAGGTGAGTAATGTGATTGCTATTTTATTATAGGCAGCAGCATGGGGGGCCATATTTAACATGGGGGGGGGGCATGTGCCAGCCCTGGGGGACTTGTGCCAGCCCTGGGGCATGTGTGCCAGCTCTGGGGGGCATGTGTCAGCCCTGGGGGACGTGTGCCAGCCCTGGGGAATGTGTGCCAGCCCTGGGGAATGTGTGCCAGCCCTGGGGAACGTGTGCCAGCCCTGGGGAACGAGTGCCAGCCCTGGGGGATTTGTGCCAGCCCTGGGTGGCATGTGCCAGTTCTGGGGAACGTGTGCCAGCCCTTGGAGATTTGTGCCAGCCCTGGGTGGCATGTGCCAGCCCTGGGGGACATGTACCAGCGCTGGGGGGCATGTGCCAGTGCTGGGGGGCATGTGCCAGCCCTGGTGGACGTGTGCCAGCCCTGGGGGGCATGTGCCAGCGCTGGGGGGCATGTGCCAGCCCTGGGGGACGTGTGCCAGCCCTGGGGGGCATGTGCCAGCCCTGGAGGGCATGTGCCAGCCCTGGGGGACGGGTCCCCACCCTGGGGGACGTGTACCAGACCTGGGGGACGTGTACCAGCATTGGTAGGCATGTACCAGACCTGGGGGACATGTACCAGCCCTGAGGGATGTGTGCCAGCCCTGGGGGACGTGTGCCAGCCCTGGGGGACGTGTGCCAGCCCTGGGGAGCGTGTGCCAGCCCTTGGGGATGTGTGCCAGCCCTTGGGGACGTGTGATGGCCCTGGACATGTGTGATAGCCCTGGGGAATGTGTGCCAGCCCTGGGGAATGTGAGCCAGCACCGGGAGGCATGTGGCAGCCCTGAGGGACGTGTGCCAGCCCTGGGGCATGTGTGCCAGCCCTGGAAGACTTGTGCCAGCCCTGAGGGACGTGTGCCAGCCCTGAGGGACATGTGCCAGCCCTGGGGGACGTGTGCCAGCCCTGGGAGGCATGTGGTAGCCCTGGGGGATGTATGCCAGCCCTGGGGGATGTGTGCCAGCCCTGGGGGGCGTGTGCCAACCCTGGGGGGGGGTGTACCATCACTTGGGGACGTGTGCCAGCTGTAACCAGAATAAGGGGGCCATATCTAGGATGTGGGGCTATATCCAAGGATGAGGGACCATGTACCAGGATGAGGGGGCTATGAGGGACATATACCTATATGATTTGTAAGACGGACATTGACATTATAAGACGGACCCCATTTAACATTAAAAATTATTTTTTCCTCTTTTCCTTCACCAAATTTGGGGGTGCGTCTTATAATCAGGTGCGTCTTTTAAAGCGAAAAATACGGTATACACTATATACACACACATATAAATCAATATACAGTATATACACTTTTATCCATATACATATACAGTATATACACATATTGATACACATACAGTATATACCCACATATACATATACACTATATGCATATACACTATATACACACACATAGATATACACTATATACACACATATGTAATATATATACACATATACATATACACTATATACACATATATACATTGATGTAGATATACAGTATATCCACATACATAGATATATGTAGATTTACAGTTTATACACATATCTTCTATTTATATCATCGCAAGTTTGGAATTCGGCCACTGTAGACCAATCCCTAAATCCTTTGCCGCACTGCGAGCGATGACGCTATAGCGTCATCGCCAGCCGCAGACGCACTAGCTCACACCGCCCCCATCCTACCAACCGTCCGCCCCCGCCGCAAGCGCATCATCGCAACCACCCTCCCCGAGGTCTACGTTGCCCGGATGCCGGCGGTGCCTTCCGCCCCTCGCCGCTCTCTCACCGCTGGGGCCTCGGTCTAGCCATGCTGGTGAAGTAGCGCTGTAGGAGCTGTGGGCGGGAGCCAGTGACGCCGTCCTGTAGGCGGCATCGCCGCCCGCCAATGGGAGTGAGCGGGGCGTGTCAGGCTACAAAGCCTCACACGCCCCGCTCACTCCCATTGCCTGCCGCCCCTTCAAGCAGATTGGCCGCTCTGTTGTAAACACACGACGCCCATCCCATTCACCAGGACTCGCCGTCCTGAACCAATCGGATGGCCCTCCTCTGTTTACCACAGAACGCCCAATCCGCTCCTTCCCCTCAGGTCACATGTGTCACCTGAGGGGAGGGACTGATCCCTCTCTGCAGCCCCCACCCCCCTGCAGAGGACAATGCCGTGTGACTGGGGCTGCGATCACACCCAGCACGCTGCCACGTCCTGCCGCCCAGCAGTGATGTCGCCGCTCCAGCCGCATCTCTCCTCACACCTCCAGCCGAACCTCTCCTCACCCCTCTACCCGAACCTCTCCTCACCCCTCCAGCCGCACCTCTCCTCACGCCTCCAGCCGGACCTCTCCTCACGCCTCCAGCTGAACCTCTCCTCACGCCTCCAGCCGGACCTTTCGTCATGCCTCTAGCCTCACCTCTCCTCAAGCCATCAGCCTCACCTCTCCGCACGCCTCCAGCCTCACCTCTCCTCACGCCTCCAGCCGGACCTCTCCTCACGCCTCCAGCCTCACCTCTCCTCACGCCTCCAGCCTCACCTCTCCTCACGCCTCCAGCCTCACCTCTCCTCACCCCTCCAGCCTCTGCTTTCCTCACCCCTCCAGCCTCACCTCTCCTCACCCCTCCAGCCTCTGCTTTCCTCACCCCTCCAGCCTCTTCTCTCCTCACCCCTCTAGCCTCCCGCCACATCATACTCTGCTAACCACAGAGCCGCCTGTATACTCTGCTACACACATAGCCGCCTGTATACTCTGCTACCCACAGAGCCGCCTGTATACTCTGCTACCCACACAGCCGCCTGTATACTCTGCTACCCACACAGCCGCCTGTATACTCTGCTACCTACACAGCCACCTGTATACTCTGCTACCCACACAGCCGCCTGTATACTCTGCTACCCACAGAGCCCCCTGTATACTCTGCTACCCACAGAGCCCCCTCTATACTCTGCTACCCACTCACCCACCTGTATACTCTGCTACCCACACAGCCGCCTGTATACTCTGCTACCCACAGAGCCGCCTCTATACTCTGCTACCCACAGACCCGCCTCTATACTCTGCTACCCACAGACCCGCCTCTATACTCTGCTACCTTCAGAGCCGTCTGTATACTCTGCTACCCACAGAGCCCCCTGTATACTCTGCTATCCACAGAGCCGCCTGTATACTCTGCTACCCACAGAGCCACCTGTATACTCTGCTACCCACACAGCCGCCTGTATAATATGCTACCCACAGAGCTGCCTGTATACTCTGCTACCCACAGAGCCGCCTGTATACTCTGCTACCCACAGAGCCGTTTCTATACTCTGCTACCCACAGAGCCGCCTGTATACTCTGCTAACCACAGAGCCGCCTCTATACTCTGCTACCCACACAGCCGCCTCTATACTCTGCTACCCACACAGCGTCCTGTATACTCTGCTACCCACAGAGCCGCCTCTATACTCTGCTACCCACAGAGCCGCCTATATACTCTGCTACCCACAAAGCCGCCTGTATAATCTGCTACCCACAAAGCCGCCTGTATACTCTGCTACCCACTGACCCGCCTGTATACTCTGCTACCCACAGACCCGCCTGTATACTCTGCTACCCACAGAGCCACCTGTATACTCTGCTACCCACAGAGCCGCCTGTATACTCTACTACCCACAGAGCCACCTGTATACTCTGCTACCCACAGAGCCGCCTGTATACTCTGCTACCCACAGACCCGCCTGTATACTCTGCTACCCACAGACCCGCCTGTATACTCTGCTACCCACAGAGCCCCCTGTATACTCTGCTACCCACTCACCCGCCTGTATACTCTGCTACCCACTCACCCGCCTGTATACACACAATTCATTTCACCGCGCTCCCGATGCAATTGCATCGGGCCTTTTTACTAGTAGCTTCCATAAGGACAACTTTTCCCGGGAGGTTAGCATAGAGGAACCATAACTGGCACATGGGAGAGTAAGGGGTGAGTTTAAATAATAAAAGGGAGTGGTCGAAAGGGGCAAGCAGCTGACATTAGAGCTATATGAAATATCAGCTGGATCAAAAAGGAACTTTTCACTACTTCAACATTAAATGAAAATGAATCCACTCATGTTCATCGCCAAGCGGATTCTAAAGAGGACCAGGGATCTGCTAATCTCTGAGAACTTCTAATCCAAGATACCACAAAGATCTCAGGCGGATGTGACACACTCATGAAACTGAATATCTGAAGGCCACGGCTCTTAACCATAGTAAAAGAAACCATGAATATTGGTCAATTAAATCTCTGTTCTATTTATAGACTATTACACTCGTCTTCTTCAGTCTTGCAGTTGTATAACAAATTGCTGTCTGGAGTATTTGTCCAATTCTTTATTGATTTCTCTATTGCTAAACTGTGACCTATAACCTCTTCTTAATATCCCAAATCATCCTACATTGCCTAATTTATGTATTATGGCTGCTGCATTCCCTGTCTTGGCTTTTATACTGGCTATGATAGTCTGTCTTGATTGATGTGATGTGATAGCTGCAAGGCATTTTGGGGAAGTCTGCACAGCCATGCCTGAGGTCATGTGAGCCTTCTGTGGCTGATGTAATCCTTTACAGTGTGTAAAATAGTGGCAGACATTGTCACGGGTGTGTCAGGAGGCACGGATGAGACTGTAGAGCCACTCGCAGAAGGTCCCAGCGTTTGGCCAAACAGTTCAAATCCTAAAAAAAGTCTCTATTGCTTTAAGAGGCATTTCCCTTTTAGTGAATGCTGGAGGTCACTAGGACCCAGCTGATCCCTTACCTTGAGCTGTCTGTATGTTCCCTTTGACTCCCAGGGTGCACTGCTGGTGATAGCTTGTCAGGTGTATGGAGAAAGCTTATCAGCTCAGCAGTGTATCCTGGAGTTCTGTTGAATTGCTCTGTGGATCTTCTCAGGCTTCCCTTCCCTCTTTGATTGTTTCCCTTGTGTTTATCTTTAGTTGGTAGCCGGGCTGACTAGTGTTCACCCGCTCTGATCCTTATTTAGTAGCAGTTCAGGGCGAGTCGGGGAATAGGTATCCTGGCAGGGAGCCAGGTGCCAGGGCTAGTTTATCTGGGGGTCACCATCTCCCCTTTTGCCCTTAGCATCAGGGTTTCCTTCCTCCCCCCCTCCGTCGTCCAGCGCCGGGTGTCTCCCCACACCCAGTATGACAGGCATTTATTGGAGGATTTGCACAAATGAAATAGAATTTTTTTTTTATTTGCTGCAACCTGCAAATTTCATAGATTTCAGATTCACTGTTATCTAGTTTTTTAACACTCAGCAACTGTGCTATTACACCCACAGTGCGAATTACTGCCTTTCCAGGAACATTTCAATGACTATGTAAATGCCACAAAGCAATGAATGGGCTCGGTCTCCAAGTTCTATGTCACCATGTAACAACGTTAAGCCATGTCTATTCACTTTCTGCATCATTTAACAATAGATGTAACGTCAAGTGAAGTATGACATAATTACATATGGAGAGTAATTACCCTCAGATACAAACAGAAGCACAAAACGCCGAGCAGATGTAACGCTTCTAAATGCATCAACATACAATGCTTCCGAGAGCTCTTATGACAATAGAGCCGTATAGGTGAAGGAGCACTCAGTGCAGCTAACGAGAGGTTTATATACTGAAAGAAAATAATGACGCAACTCGTTTGTTTTTGCTCCCATTCTTCATAATCTGAACTTGAAGTTCTAATGGTACCGTCACACGAGGCCATATCGGCGGCGATTTTATAGGCAACGCAGGGCCTATCGCCGCCAACATGGCCTGTGTGTCGCCTAATGTAAATAGGCGATGGCGACATTGAGTGATCGCCTGGTTTCTAAGCACTGCTCTGAAACCAGGCGAGCACTCTGGGGCGATGTGTAGACATCGCCCCATGTAACAGGGGGATGGCGATCTTACAGGCGATGAGAGCCATAGGTTCCCATGTTACAGAATCGCCGCTGGGGATTTTGGACACCCCAGTGGCGATGGCGCCTGTAAGATCGCTGGTACATTGCCGGAGGTATCGCCGCATGTAAACGTATGTGACAGTGACGCTGGCGGGGCGCCAAAAATGTGTGTGCTCCCACCCGTTGCCGCCGATATCTCCGGTGACGTCACCTCGTGTGACGGTACCCTAAGACTTTTTCTATGTTCGCAAAAGACTTTTTTCTCTCAAATATTGTCTAAATCTATATTAGTGAGCTCTTCTCCTTTACCAAGATAATCCATCCACCTCACAGGTGTAATATATCAAGAGGCTGATTAGACAGCACGAGTATTGCACTGGTGTGCCTTAGGCCGGTCACAACAAAAGGCCACTCTTAAATGTGCAGTTTTACAGTATTGAGAGGGTCTGGGGGTGGGTCAGAAAACCAGTCAGTATCTGGTGTGACCAGCATACACCAGTCTGCCATCTGCTCTGTAGAGTGAAAACCGGGATTCATCCCTGAAGAAAACACCTCTTTGTCGTGCCAGACACCACCGAATGTGAGAACTTGCCAATTGCAATCAGGTGGAGACTACGATGAGGATTATGAACTGCAGTTAGGTGGAGACTATGATAAGGATAATGAACTGCAGTCATGTGGAGACCCTGATGTGGACGATGAGTTGCAGTCAGGTGGAGACCATGATGAGGGCGACGGGTTGCTGCAGTCAGGTGGAGATCCAAATGAGGATGAACAGCTGCAGTCAAGTGGCGACACCAAGAAGAATGATGAACTGCAGTCAGGTGGAATCCAAATGAAGATGACAAGCTGCAGTCAGGTGGAGACTCCGAAGAGGATGTTCAACTGCAGTCAGGTGGAGACCCAATGAAGATGACAAGGTGCAGTTAGGTGGAGACCCCGATAAGGATGATGAGCTGCAGTGAGGTGGAGACCCAATGAAGATGACAAGGTGCAGTTAGGTGGAGACCCCGATAAGGATGATGAGCTGCAGTGAGGTGGAGACCCTATGAGGACGACAAGCTCCAGTCAGGTGGAGACCCTAATGAGGATGATGAGCTGCAGTCAGGTGGAGACCCCGATGAGGATGACAAGCTGCAGTCAGGTGTAGACCCCAATGTAGATGAAGAGCTCCAGTGAGGTGGATTCCCCAATGAGGAGGATGAGCTGCATTCAGGCGGAGACCCCAATGAGGATGAAAAATTGCAGTCAGGTGAAGACCCTGATGAGGATGACAAGCTGCACTCAAGTTCAGACCCTGATGAAGACAACAAGTTGCAGTCAAGTGGACACCCCGATGTAGACTAAGAGCTGCAGTAAGGTAGAGACCTTAATGAGGGTGACAAGCTGTAGTCAGGTGCAGACCCCGATGAGGACGATGAGCTGCAGTCAGGTGGAGACCCTGATGAGGATGATGAGCTACAGTCAGGTGTAGACCCCTAAGTAGACAAAGAGATGCAGTGAGGTGGAGACCTCAATGAGGATGATGAGCTGCATTCAGGCGGAGACCCCGATGAGGACGACAAATTGCAGTCAGATGGAGACCCTGATGAGGATGATAAGCTGCACTCAAGTGGAGACCCCGATGAAGACGACAAGCTGCAGTCAAGTGGACACCCCGATGAGGATGACGAGCTGCAGTCAGGTGGAAACCCCTATGAGGAAGATAAGCTGCAGTCAGGTGGAGACCCTGATGAGGACAATGAGCTGCAGTCAGTTGGAGAACCCTATGAGGGATGATGAGCTGCAGTCAGTTGGAGACCCCTATGAGGGTGATGAGCTGCAGTCAAGTGGGAATCCCGAAGAGAACAAAGAGCTGCAGTCAGATGGATACCACAATGAGGATGATGAGCTGCAGTCAGGTGGAAACCACATTGAGGACGACCAGCTGTAGTTAGGAGGAGACCCCGATAAGGATGATGAGCTGCAGTCGGGTGGAGACCCCGATGAGGATGACAAGCTGCAGTCAGGTGGAGACTTCGATGAGGACAACGAGCTGTAGTCAAGAAGAGACCCAATGATGATGACAAGCTGTCATCCTGTGAAGACCCAGATGAGGACGACGAGGTGCTGTCAGGTGGAGACCTCGATGAGGATGACAAGCTGCAGTCAGGTGGAGACCCTGATGAGGATGACAAGCTGCAGTCAGGTGGAGACCCCGATAAGGACGATGAGCTGCAGTCGGGTGGAGACCCTGATGAGGAAAACGAGCTGTAGTCAGGTGGAGACCATAAGGATGACGAGCTGCAGTCAGCTGGAGACCTCGATGAGGACAACGAGCTGCAGTCAAGTGGAGACCCTATGAGGACGACAAGTTGTCATCAGGTGAAGACCCAGATGAGGACGACGCGGTGCAGTCAGGTGGAGACCTCGATGAGGATGACGAGCTGCAGATGAGTTTCCCTGAGATGGTTTCTGACAGTTTGTGCAGAAATTGCTTGGTTATGCTGACCGATTGATGCAGCTGTTGTCCGAGTGGCTTGTCTCAGATCATCTTAGAAGTGAAGATGCTGGATGTGGAGATCCTGAGCTGGTGTGGCTACATATGGTCTGCGATTGTGAGGTCAAATTCACTGAAACTGAAATTCTTTGGAGGCGGTTTATGGTAGAGAAATTAATAATTCATGGGAAACAGTTCTGGTGGACATTCCAGCTGTCAGCATGCCAAATGCACGCTCCCTCAAAACCTGTGACATCTGTGGCATTGTGCTGTGTGATAAACCTGCACATTTTAGGCCGGCTTCAACCCATGGTTTTCTGCATCATGTTCTGTCCTGTTTAAGCCAGACAGAAGACTGACAATAGCAAGGTGCGGTAAGTGCAAATAAACCTTAACTTTTAATCAATTACATAAAAAGGGTTTCACCTGGACGGTGTTATCCCCGTTGTAAGATAAAACCAACACACTGGACAAACATGAAAAACATAAAGTTGTGGTCAGTGTATTAAGGTTTATTACCCGATCCTCTTTCACAGGTATGTGGCACTTAAAGGTTTAAGTAGTCACAAGAAAAAATAGAGTATATGGATCAACTGTATCTTTCCCAGGTTTAAACCTTTACCAACATTATTGATGTCGACCGCCCCTCATAGACTTACTTTATGTAAATAGAAAACACAGGCGTATGATTTGTGGAGGAGAAATAAACCTCGTCCCAAATACATGGAACCTTCCCGCTGGTTTTTATTCCAGGATCCACAGTCATTGGCGTCCCTAATGAATATAGTGCCCTTCAAACCATGAAACAGTCATCTTATGGCCGGTACATGCATCTCATCTGCCATCTTCATCACATATTGCTCCCTACGCGTTTCAGTGCCCCATCATCAGGGGAGTCATGGCCTTTTGGGGACCACTTAAACATCCGTTTCCCCCACTGTTAATGGCATAAGGTGGATAGTTTCTAAACAAAACAAACCAAGAATGATTATAATCACCGGGTGTACCCCAATAAATATCAGGATCCCATTGATGTCATCATATAGGTCAAGTATGCAGGTGCAGATCACCCAAGTGGTGCCTAAGTTTAGCTTACCAGATATGGCCCATCTGCTATATCCTGTCCATCACTGCGACACGGGTGAGAGTGGCTGTTAAATTCCCACTCCCCCGCTGTCACGTGTGACACCGGAAGAACCGGAACTGACGTGACCGTCTTTCGTGTCATTGCATTTCCAGTCTAGCATCACATCCAGTCCTCTGGTGGTAGTTGGAACGCAAGTGTGCATTCCAAAGGCCACTTACCGAGGTCCCCCCCACAGTGGGCATACCCGAGGAGAAGCTTCAACAGATACAGAAAATTCACTTTTCCAAAGTACTGTGCACCGTCTCCAAGTGGAGAAGTTCACCAAAAGGTGACATTACGCCACCAAACACTATGTACTGGTTTTGAGGTTTTTTTTAATATATTGACATCTCTCTCCCTTGAGCGGGGTGAGTATGATCAAAAGGTAGGTAACACCATCCAGGTGAAACCCTTTTTATGTAATTGATTAAAGGTTAAGTTTTATTTGCACTTACCACACCTTGCTATTGTCAGTGATCACACTAACCAATCGTGGGTCTAACTATACCCCTTGATTGGCATATGTTCACCCAGCTAAATATTGAACCAGACAGACCCTGATCCAGTTTTGCCTTCAAAGTATTCCTATGGTGCCGGATTGTGGGTTTTCTGTCCCTGATCTGATTTTGTCCGGTTTTTCACCAGGCACAAAATCGGAGCTTACATCATTTTTTGGCTCCGGTGCAAAAATCGTACAAAACGGGATAGTCTCGGATCTGGGGCGATCTGGCGCCCATAACATGGGGACCTCTGGGCAACGGATCCGTGAAAAAATTGGATTGTTTCCCGGATCTGATGTACACCCCAGCGCTGGCTCTTAAATGCTGCTGTGCTCATTCAGCACGATGGGCAGCAACATTTCGAGACATGACTGAGAGTTCAGCACCGTAGACAGCAGCAGAAATGAATCCTGCAAAAAACAGGAGCGGAGGGAATATTTGGCCACACTGCTGCTCATCCTGTGCTGTCAGGTGCAAAAAACAGGATCCACCCTGACAGCATAAAACCATGGTGTGAAGCCGGCCTTAGGCCTTGGTTTTGTGGTTTCAGGTTCTGTCCGGTTTCAACCGGACAGAATTTAATCCGGTTTTGGCCCCATGTGTCCTTATGGCGCCGGATTGGTCTTATTTGGCCTCCGGTTTTGTGCCTTTTTGCCCGAATCTGGTTGTGCTCGTTTTTTGCACCGAACACAAAAACGGAGTCTGCATCATTTTTTGTGTCCAGTGCAAAAAAGGAACAAAACCGGATCCTCCGGGATCCGGGGAAATCGTGGGAGTCTATCGGCGCCGGATTGTCCTGGATCCCCCAAAATATCGGATCGTTTCCTGGAAGCCTTTTAGAGAACAGCGCCAGCTCTGAAATGCTGCAGCGCTCATTCAGCACAATGGACAGCAGCAGCATTTCAGAGCCACTCTGAAAGTTCAGCACCATGGCCAGCTCCATTGCTCACATGGGCTGAACGTTCAGCACCATGGACTGCTGCACAGAACGCTGAAACGTGTGCAGCTCCCCTGCACATGCAGGCTGAAATTTCAGCAGTGTGGACAGCAACAAGCAGAAATGAATCCTGCATAAAACAGGACTGGAGGGCATATCTGCCCTCAGTTTCTGCTCATTTGGTGCTGTCAGGTTCTGTCCAGTGCATCCGGCAAAACACCGGACAGAACCTGACAGACAAAAACCGTGGTGTGAAGCCGGACTTAGAGGCCTTTTATTGTGGCCAACCCAAGGTGCACCTGTGCAATAATCATGCTTTCTAATCAGCATCTTGATATGCCACACCTGTGTGGTGGATGGATTATCTCGACAAAAGAGAAGGGCTCATTAACACAGATTTAGACCAGTTTGTGAAGAATATTTGAGAAAAAAAAGGCCTTTTGTATAAAGAAAAAGTCTTAGGGTACAGTCACACGTGGCGATGGCACCGCCGATTTCTTAGGCAGGGGCGTGGCCTATCGGCACCGATATCGCCCCTACATCGCCTAATGTAAATAGGTGATGGCGATGCCTTTTAGTGGTCGCCTGGTTTCAGAGCAGTGCTCTGAAACCAGGTGGCCGATCTGGGGCGATGTGTACATATCGCCCCATGTAAACGGTCGACGACAATCGACAGGCGATGGGAGCCATAGGCTCCCATTGTACTGCATCGCCGCTGGGGTTTTGAGACACCCCGACGGCGATGCCGCCTGTCAGATTGCTGGTGCGTCGCCGGAGGAGTCGTCTCATGTAAATGGGGGACGGCGACGCTGGCGGGGCACCAAAAACTGTGTGCGCTCCCGCCCATCCCTGCCGACATCTCCGGTGCCGTCGCACCTTCTGACGGTACCCTTAGATCTTTGAGTTCGGCTCATGAATAGGAGCAAAAACAAAAGTGCTGTGTTCATATTTTTGTTGCGAATAGATCATAGTTCAGATCTTGATATTAGGTAAAAGCTCACATTAACAACAGATGACAAATTACACTGTACCATTATTTATTTGTGAAAAAACTAGGCCAAAATGAAGAGATGTTTTCTGAAAAATGAAGTACGCCCCATGAATCCATAACTTGTAGAATCTTTAGAAGCAATCTCTTGTCGCAAATATTTTCTGTATGACTTTTTCAGTCTCTCCCATTGTTCTGGGGGGAATTTTGGACACTCATAGAAAATATAGAAAACCAGAAAATGAACCAGAATGCAAGTATATGCATGCAGTATGTAGGTGCATGTTCACATAGACCACAAAACAGCAAAACCAAAACAAAGAAACAAAAATGAGCAGATACCCTAAAATAAAGAAATATATGAATTGCAATAATTCCTGAAAATAATAATAAGGTGCTTGGTAACATTATTTTGATCAAAAAAATGTAAAAGCCATCCCACCACATCAAGGTGACCCTATTGGGAATGTCCTATCTGTGCATCAAATATTTAAAAACCTTGCCAGATGTCAAGTGACGTAACTGTGATAAAGACTGAGCGGTCTCACTGAGGGCTTTCACATTGTTCTGGGGGAATTTTGGGCACTCTTCTACACAAGTTACTTAGGTTCATTGAAGATTGTGGCCATTTACTTATGCATGGCTCACTTGAGCCCCCCATACGCTTTGGATGGTTCAACCAGCAGCTTTCTTGCCTGTCTCCCACCTACGCTTGGCTACACTACAGAGCACTACAGTGTTCTATATGACAGAATCTTTGTCAGATATTTCAGGCAGCGGCTTATCTGTGGAGAACAAAAGGATCGGCAATCTGAAAACGGAAATGGCAGATCCCTAAATGATTTCTCTGAGAATGAAATAACATGGAGTCCCTGATATAATTCAAACTACAGAACATCGTATTCATGTGTCAGGACAAGCTCCAGACTGAAGACTTACAGCTCTCAAGACCTGTGTGTCAACTAACAAGAGCTGTATCACACATACCTTAGTCATCCGGTGGGAGAAGAACTAGTATGTGTAAAGAAATAGGTCTCCAGCTTCATCTTCCTCCCTGGTCAGTCTGACAGCATTATAGCAGTGTCCATAGACTGAAAGTGTCCAACTGGAAAACAATTAAACATTGAGGAGGATGAACCTGGAGATAAACCCTTGTTACTTCCAGGGCCATGGGGTTGGTCTCTACAGGGCAGGGGGACTGACAGCCATGACATGGCTCCATGTAGTCTGCCTGTCCTCCTATGGCCATGGTGCCGGTCTTCATGGGACAAGGGGACCGGCAGCTATGACGCGGCTCCATATTTGTCTGCATCCACAGCATACTCACCCTGCCTATAGCCCTGTTCTGCTTCCACCAATGACTTCCTGCTCTCGGAGCCTGCGTCCTCTGGGCAGGTCCCCGGGAGCACGCTTAGGAGGTGCGCACTGCGCTCTGAAGTGATTTGAAGGGCCAGTACACCATCTCCCAGAATTGCCTCTCAGCCTATTAACAAGAGGTGCATAAAATGCATGTTTCTCCATTGTGAGATTACTCAGCAACGTCTTTAATTTTTGGTGGAATTGTTACGGTAGATGTCAGGTGCCCTTGCCCTGTACATTGTTCCAGTCCTTATTCCTTGATCCTGTTTCCTGTGCCTTGTGAATTTCATTTGTCTCTCCATAGAACCTGCTATGCTTACACCTGCCTGCAGAAAGCCTTCTTCACTTGCACCTGCATGTACAGAGCCTACTTCACCTGCACCCGTCCCTTGCGGCCTGCTGCCGAACGCATCAGCTGAAGCTCTTCTCCTGCGTGCCTGCTCCTTCCACCATAGACATTGACAGTGTCCTGTCTAGTCCGCTCTGGAAGTGCAAACCACACTATGGAATGTGCCTCTATCCCCCTGCCCTACTCCTGTGGTCCAGTTCTCCTTTTCTCCAGTGGGTCCACAACCCCTTTGTGTTCAACTAGGAAGAGATATATTTCTTCACATATCACAGCCCTGCTCCTGGCCGCTGACTGACGTTTGTGTCATTCAGCTCTTGTCAGATGAAACACAGGTATTGAGATCTGAAAGTCTCCAGTCTGCAGCCTGTCCTGAAGCATGACTTGGATGGGCTGTAGTGTGAATTGTATCAGTGATGCCATTTTATTTAATTCTCAGAGAACCTCTTTAACTTCCCCGATAATCGGTTAATGGGGGACCCCCATACAGGAAGGACTGTGGGACAAATCTTTTGATATTGGTGGGTTTAGATGACATCAGTCTTATGTGTATGAGGGGCTTTAAGGTCATACCACAGCATTCCAACTGAGGTCTAGATTTTGACTAAGTTGTTTTAACATCACAATTTCTTTGTCAAGCATATTCATGTAGATTTGTGCTGTACTTGAGAGCACTGTCCTTTGGCATTACACACATTTAGTCAAGCGTTAGCTTTTGGATAAACGGCCTTGATTTTGATTTTAGAATACTTTGATCTACAGAGGAGTTTATTATCAACTCAATGATCCTGTGGTTGCAAAACAAGATTGATGGCCACTTTATACGTCCCAACGTCGGTCCGATATTGGATACAAAGCCGCGGGAGCGCATTTTTTCTGGGCAGAATTCCAAGATCGCATAGGAGATGTTACACAGCGCGATATCGGCAGGCAACACTCCAACGATGTGTACGCCCCCTTGTACGGCCGACCCAGGAACGACCATTTAACATGGGAGAGAATAGGAGACGTTGTACTTCACATCGTAGTTGGGCTTTTACACAGCCTGATCCGGCCACAACGCCCATCCAATATCGGGCCGTTGGAGAGCACGCTCATTCGATCCCCGATACCGTTTTGGCGTCGTCCGTGAGTCGTATTGGACATTTACACCATACAACGCACGAACGATATCGGGGCCAAAGCACGAACCACGTGACTTTTGGTCGGAGTTGGACGCCGATATCGGGACGTGTAAAGTGGCCATGAGATTTTCTACTCTTCATCACAGGTGAGCAAATGTAACAGGTCCTACGTGTTCCAACTCAAATATAACATGGCCAAATTGGTTGAGATCATCCTAGAACATCATCTGGACACCCTGACATACCATTAATTTAAGAGATATGTCGAGAGGACCATTTAGTGGCGCACAAATTTTTGGTTATATGGTACCTCCAATACCTAATGTGGTCAACTATTCCTTGGGTGATGTGGTTCGATGTCCAACACTTGTGCAGATGACCTCAATGGATGATGGCCACTCCAATCCTTCAGGATCTCATGCCGTGTACACTTTTTTTAAACTGGTCTACCATCATAACCATCTGGCTTCACCCAGCTGAACATTATATACAGAGAATGAGGCTTTCCACAATGTGATTTTTCTTTTTGAACAGTGTTAGTTTTCGCACACAGAGATGAATGGATGGCCTACAGTAATACACTGATATGATGTATGGTAGCAACACTGTTATATCTATAGGTTTCTCGTTCTTTATTCCCATTGATTTTCTGACATGACTTGATGTAAACATCAATGAAATTATAAAGACCCTTCTCATATTTCTGAGTGTTTGTTGGGTCGACATTGGATGTAACACAACATTAGTATTTATGAAGACGCATGGGACCCGCCTGACATTAATCTCCTAGGGGACAGTGACAAATGCCCAAGCGTTTCTTGTTTGACACATCGGAAAGATTTACATGCATGACATCTATCATGTGCGAAAGTGTATGGAAATAGGTCAAAGTCAGAAATACAATACTCTCACTACATGGGGAGATACGTAGCCATGGAGCTCATTTAACAGATGTAACTATTCACATTGGAATCTACAATAATGTAATGACGGAAGCCCAGCGAGAAAGCACATCAACGTTATGCTGTCCGGTGACATCAGGGTTAGGGAATTTATATGGACTGGACACATTTTCTGTCATCTATTCAAATGAACATCAAACCTGACAACCTAATAAGACCAAAGAATATGGAACTGGAAGGACAGAGGAATACCCTACAGTCTGCGTATGCGTATACACTTTACAGGAGATGTTCTTTATGTTATCATCTTTTCCTTCAATTACAGTCTGTTACTGTACCTCTCCCAATGTACAATATCCAGTGACTTAATGGGACTATAGTAACTTTTCTTTATGTTATCAGACTTCTTATCAATTTCAGTGGGTTATTTTTAAGACCCACCAAACCCATATAGCTTATAATAACTCCAGAAGAAGGTTGGGTGGGGGGACAGGAACCTTTGTTCATGGTATCATGCCTTTCACATATTACACAGGCCATGGGTGTGAAGTTTGAAATGCAACTACACTGTGTGCAGAATTATTAGGCAGATGAGTATTTTGATCACATGATCCTTTTTATACATGTCCTACTCCAAGCTGTATAGGAGAGAGCCAACTACCAATTAAGTATATCAGGTGATGTGCATCTCTGTAATGAGGAGGGGTGTGGTGTAATGACATCAACACTAGGGATGGGCGAATCTACTCGCTAGGACTCGTTACTCGGCGAGTAGTAAGGGACTCGCAGGACTCGGTAGTCTGCGAGTTTCCCAGTGATTACTCGCACGAGTCCAATGCAAATCAATATCAATCCTAGTTTTGTCAGAAACGCTGACAAAACTAGGATTGCCATTGTTTGCATTAGACTCGTGCGAGTCATCACTGGCTACTGTGCCAGTGATAGCAGGGAAACTCGCAAAGTAACTGCTGTTTCTTTGCCAGTTCCAGCTGTCTTCTCTGTGCAGCTCCAGGGTCCTAGAGCCCGCCTGCTCACAGACATGATGTAGCAGTGCTGAGATTGTTCTCAGTCTGCTCATTCCCTGTGCATAGACATCTATCTATTCACAGGGATGAGCAGAGAGGACATCGCGTTTTGGACTACGTCGGATGGAAGAGGATTTTTTTAATTAAAGATGGAGTCCCTAATGGCTTTTTTTTTATTTCAAATAAAAAATTTTCTCTGTGTTTTTTTAACCCTTTATTGGAGATTCTTAGTGGCTGGGTCAAATGTGGCCTGACATTAAGAATCTCGGGCTTAATACCAGCTTGTATAACAAAGCTGGTATTAACCCCTTTATTACCCAGCGTGCTACCGCTACCAGGGCCGCTGGAAGAGCGGGGTTCAGCGCCAGAGGATGGCGCTTCAATGAACGCGCCATCTTCTGGGGCGGCTGCGGGCTGCAATTTGCAGTGGGGGGTGCCCAGAAAGCTTGGGCATCCCTGTGCTGCGGATTCCAGCCCCCAGCTGCTTAGCTGTACCTGGCTAGACATAGAAATTGCGCGGAGCCCCACGCATTTTTTTTTAAATTATTTCATGAATTTCAGAGTCAGAGTCTCAGAGTCAGAATCTCAGAATTTCATGAAATAATTTAAAAAAAATGTGTGGGGCTCCACGCAATTTCTATGTCTAGCCAGGTACAGCTAAGCAGCTGGGGGCTGGAATCGCAGCGCAGGGATGCCCAAGCTTTCTGGGCACCCCCCGCTGCAAATTGCAGCCCGCAGCCGCCCCAGACGATGGCGCGTTCATTGAAGCGCCATCCTCTGGCGCTGAACCCCGCTCTTCCAGCGGCCCTGGTAGCGGTGGCACGCTGGGTAATAAAGGGGTTAGGGCCAGCTTTGTATTATCAGCTGGCCCTAAGCCCGAAATTTATGGCGGTCACGCCAATATTAGACATGACCGCCATGAATTTCTATTAAATTGTTTTAAAAAAACACAACACAGAGAAAATTTTTTATTAGAAATAAAAAAAAAAGCCATTAGGGACTCCATCTTTAATTAAAAAAATCCTCTTCCGTCCGACGCAATCCAAAACGCGATGTCCTCTCTGCTACATCCCCTGTGCATATATATAGATCTCTATGCACAGGAAATGAGCAGACTGAGAACAATCTCAGCTCTGCTACATCATCTCTGTGCACAGACATTCATGTCTGTACACAGGGAATGAGCAGACTGAGAACAATCTCAGCACTGCTACATCAGGCAGCAGGCGGGCTCTAGGACCCTGGAGCTGGGGCAGCCAGAACACAGAGAAGACAGGATCTTATCTGTGCGAGTCAGCGATTACTTACAAAGTAAACGAGCAATGCAAATAAATGACAAAACTAGGATTGCTTCAGGCTGAAGCTTCCGAGACACATCTGCGATTTGTAAATCTCACACTACTCGCTATTACTCGCTTCCCATTCATTAACATTGGACTCGCTAGACTCGCAACGAGTAGCGAGTCCTGGGCTCGGACTCGCTAGAGTCAAGCGATTCCGAGTAATTTAGGATTCGCCCATCACTAATCAACACCCTATATAAGGTGTGCTTAATTATTAGGCAAATACCTTTCCTTAGGCAAAATGGGTCAGAAGAGAGATTTGACGGGCTCTGAAAAGTCCAGAATTGTGAGATGTCTTGCAGAGGGATGCAGCAGTCTGGAAATTGACAAACTTTTGAAGCGTGATCACCGAACAATCAAGCGTTTCATGGCAAATAGCCAACAGGGTCACAAGAAGCGTGAGGGCAAAAAAGGCACAAAATAACTGCCCATGAATTGAGGAAAATCAAGCGTGAAGCTGCCAAGATGCCATTTGCCACCAGTTTTGCCATATTTCAGAGCTGCAATGTTACTGGAGTATCAAAAAGCACAAGGTGTGCTATACTCAGGGACATGGCCAAGGTAAGGAAGGCTGAAAAACCACCACCTCTGAACAAGAAACATAAGATAAAACGTCAAGACTGGGCCAAGAATTATCTTAAGACTGATTTTTCAAAGGTTTTATGGACTGATGAAATGAGAGTGACTCTTGATGGACCAGATGGATGGGCCAGAGGCTGGATCATGGATCAGTAAAGGGCAGAGAGCTCCACTCCGACTCAGACACCAGCAAGGTGGAGGTGGGGTACTGGTATCGGCTGGTATTATCAAAGATGAACTTGTGTGACCTTTTCGAGTTCAGGATGGAGTGAAGCTCAACTCCCAGACCTACTGCCAATTTCTGGGAGACAACTTCTTCAAGCAGTGGTACAGGAAGAAGTCGGTATCGTTCAAGAAGAACATGATTTTCATGCAGGATAATGCTCCATCACATGCATCCAACTACTCCACAGTGTGGCTGGCCAGTAAAGGTCTAAAAGAAGAAAAAATAATGACATGGCCCCTTGTTCACCTGATCTGAACTTGTGGTCCCTCCTAAAATGTGAGATCTACAGGGAGGGAAAACAATACACCTCTGGGAACAGTGTCTGGGAGGCTGTGGTGGCTGCTGCATGCAGTGTTAATCGTAAACAGATGAAGCAACTGACAGAATCTATGGATGGAGGCTGCTGAGTGTCATCATAAAGAAAGGGGGCTATATTGGTCATTAATTTTTTGGGGTTTTGTTTTTGCATGTCAGAAATGTTTATTTCTACATTTTGTGCAGTTATATTGGTTTACCTGGTGAAAATAAACAAGTGAGATGGGAATATATTTGGTTTTTATTAACTTGCCTAATAATTATGCACAGTAATAGTTACCTGCACAAACAGATATCCCCCTAAGGGCCCTTTCACATCAGCGGTATTTTCAAATTGCGGCAGATGCGGTGAAAAAACGCATCTGCCGCGATTACCGCATAACCGATACACTTGCGGCACACTTGCGGCAAGCCCCATGCAATGTCTATGGGGCTTGCGGTAAGGGTGCGGCAGGTGCGGCAAGTGCGGTTTCGGCACTTGCGGCAGTGAAAAAAAACGCTGCAAGCAGCGGTTTTTTTCATGGCCGCACCTGCCGCAAGTGCCGAAACCGCACGTGCCGCACCTGCCGCACCCTTATCGCAAGCCCCATAGACATTGCATGGGGCTTGCCGCAAGTGTGCCGCAAGTGTCGCGGTTATGCGGTAATCGCGGCAGATGCAGTTTTTTCACCGCATCTGCCGCGATTTGAAAATACCGCTGATGTGAAAGGGCCCTAAGATAGACAAATCTAAAAAAAACACTCCAACTTCCAAAAATATTAAGCTTTGATATTTATGAGTCTTTTGGGTTGATTGAGAACATAGTTGTTGATCAATAATAAAAATAATCCTCTAAAATACAACTTGCCTAATAATTCTGCTCACAGTGTAGTCCTCAATCTACTGAATCCAATAAGTAGACTATTGGTGGAAGTCTGTGTATGTTATTGAATGTACTAAATGTAATTCGGAGAAAATAGGAATACATCGGGATACATATAATCGGTGACACACATGCAATATCGTTTGTAATGCTGGGAAGAATTGAAGCTCCCTCTGATGGAAGTTTGAAGCTTTCACACACAGCCTTAACTCTAGCTAGGAGGTTGAGCACTGAGAGGTCTGGTTTAGGCTGTGACTCACCCTCTAGTTGGAGGGTGGAGTTAGCTGTAGTGAGTAGTAAGATGGAGTAAGGCAAAGAAGAAGGTCCTGTCTTGAGGAAGTTGGGAAGCATTTCCAAGGGACCAGCTACAAAACAGGGTCCCTAGGTTATTAGACTTCCAGAGTCTAGTGACAGAAACTGTAGGCTAGTGGGTTTTATGCTCTCTAGCCACTCAAGTGAAACCTTCTGGGACGGTTGTAGTTACATTGGATCAGGAAACTACACTAAAGGGAGTACAGATTCCCAAAGGATTCGCACTACTAGCCTGGCTGGAGGTTATCCACAGCAACAAGATGGAGTGATGAACAGCTCGAAAGCACCTAGAAGCCTTCAAACATGGATAGTCAGTGTGCAGGCCACTATTCTCACCCAGAAAGAATGGACTACAGTTCTTCCCAGACTGTCGGACCACTTTTGTGGTGGTGCTTGTAAACTCTGGAATTGCTGCAACAATCTCCAGTAACAGGTAAAAGCAAAGAAACTGATTATGTGTGCCTCCTTTCCCTCTACTACTCTCACCATACCTAGGGAGCCAGCCCTGGTTGGGAAGGGTTTAACACTTACACTGCCACACCATCTAACTCCCAGAGATGTCATGCAGTGTTAGCTATATCTGGCTGAATGTCTCAAGTGGCGTCACAAACTTAATATTTTCTTATTGCTTTTATTTCTCCATTTTTCCTCTGCCTTTTCAATGTGAGCCAAGGCAACAGCACTGGGCATAGCCACCATAATCCCGACTACTGACCTAGCTGCTTGGTACCCTAGCCCTTAGCGCTCCACACATGTATAATACAGCAGAAGAATACACATCAAAAAGTAGCTGTACAATATGCATACAACATCTATTAAGCCTCCCTCAGACTCTATCAGGGTTTGAGCAACTCACAAATGGTCTCCCCACCTTTCAAACACAAACAGACCAAGTTAATAATAATCTTTATTTGTATAGCGCCAACATACTCCGCAGTGCTTTACAATTCAGAGGTTCCTATACAAACAGTCATAAGTAACATAGTTATAGATAACTATCTGTAGAGGGCTATATGGAGTGGATGGGGTTATCAGGAGGAGGCAGAGCTATGAAGTGAGCAAGGCTATCTGGAATGGCGGAGATATAAAGTGGGCAGGGCTATATGGAGGGGCGGGAGCTATGAAGTGGGCATGGTTATGTGATATGGGCGGGGCTATGTGGAGTGGACGGGGCTTTGATACATACGCACACACACGCACACACACACACACACACACACACACACTCAGCGTTATATATTAGATACAATAATTTAAGCAAAAATAATGACGAACATGCTCGTAAGAGCTTACAATCTACAATGAGGTGTGCGTGACAAAAAGTACAGGAGCTTATGTGGCGCCCCTGCGTACAGGTGGCCACAGAAGGGAACTGCAGCCAGGCAGTTAGGACATAGTAAACACTACACCCTCACAGCCCACATCCCCACGCATAGAAGGGGTTACATCCAGCTCTGAGGTCGGAGACTATATGAGACCAGAAGGAGTGGTGGATGAGGAGTGGGTTGGGCACACCAGAAGGTCAGGTGACTGACAGTATATAGAGAGGGGGAGGAGTGAAAGAAGTGAGTAGGCTGAAGTAGCTGAGATGCAAAGACCTAAGAGTAAGCCATGGTGCTGAGCAGCAAAGACAAGGAGAAGCTGAGCTGAGCTGAGACAGAAAGACACATGCTGCCTGGAAGTGCCTAAGCTGAGGAGCGCTAACCCGTACTGAGCCAATGCGAGCCAGATGGGGGGGAAAAGCCCATCCAAGATGCTGAAACCACCAGGAGTGTGAGAGAGCCGAGAGGGACGGTGTAACCCGTGCCCTAGACAGCAGCCGAAGCTACTAACAGCAGGTGGAGAAGCCCTCCTAGATATCTGAAGGAAACAGAGGAAGGAGCCTGGTAGTTTAATGCTGTGGACTACTGCAGGCTGGGCTAAGGCAGAGTGTCGGCTCTGAAGGGGACCGACGATTCACCCGGTATCCCCAGATTCACCGACGGGGAGCTTTAGTTTCATGCTGGAGTTCCTAACCCAAAGAACAGGCAGCTCAGTGACACACTAGGACTCACAGAAGCCCGAGTCACCGCCATACTGTTCAGCGTCCGCATACACCCGTGTAAGACGGAGAGAGAGAGTAATAGCCCGGAAAGGCACACTTAAAGACTGTGTGAGGGGTCACAAGGAGAGAGGAGCCTGGCTGCAGGAGAGAAGGGAACCCGGAAAGGGAGAATGCAACTGAATGTTAAGAGCTGTGTAAAGAATTGCAGATGACCTGTAAACTGCTTGCAAGAACTTAAGTAAAGCTTTGGAAACCCTGCATTGTCTCCTGCCTGCTTCCATCTGCAGACCCTTTCTCCCATACAGGCTTGCACTGGAAAGATCTCAACCTGCAGAGCCACAGCCTGTCAGCACCAACGCTGAGGAGAGATCCCTGCAGCTGCAAAGTAAGTGCACTCACACAGACCAATAGACTTTTACCCTTACTGCCCCGGGGGATACAGTTCCCCCCACTGGAACTATACCATCCCCGCTGCCATTACATCACCCCCGGAGGTTCTGCAGCAGCGGCGGCCCCCATTACTGGCCGCACCAAGTGGGTGGCGTCACCCGTGACATTTTCCCCTGTAAATATTCCCCTTTTATTGTGCTGAGCCAGGGACACGGTCCGGACCAGGCCACCAGTGACATCCCCAGCAGCAGATCGGTCCGGTACCGAGTACCCCACGTCCCTTGGGGCTCCACAACCTTGCGTCACGAACAGGATCTACCCGGTCCAAAAGAATTGGACCTTGTGCGCCAAAAGAACTGTTTCTGGACTTTTCCCGCCAAATCTGACCTTAATGGCGGCCATAAGGGACTAGGGCCATGTGCAGAGGAGGCGTTCCTGAGCCTCCCATCGTGGGCCGGTCCGGTCCAAGGCGCGAAGAGAAGGTCCCGCCCTGGCTCTCCTTAACTCCGGGAGAGCCAGCTGTCACTCTCAAAGAAGAGCCGCCGCCCCTAGACCCTCCTACCAAGAAGCTGGCGCGAACTGAGAAGGAAGTCGTCATCAGGAGGGGGCGGAGCAGGCAACCGGAAGAGAAGCAGTCGCCATTCAGAGACACGAGGACGGAAGCGGAGGACGCAGTAACCAGCACTCCACCCGGAAGACCACGCGTGATCCTGGAGGGCCCACAGAAAGATTTAGTGGAGGAACCCGGCCGAGGAGAGACCCCGTGTGACCGAGAGGAGATGGCTGAAGGAGGAGAAGAGCGCCCCTATGTCCTAGACACCCGGAGGGGTGTACGGCGGCTGCCCCCAAGGATGACACGGGCCCAGGAGGAGAACAGGACCCGGATACAAATAGACATTGACCACTGCCAGGGCTATGAGGCCCAAGTCCAGCGACGACCCGGCTGGGTCGAGGAGCACGGACGTGCCGCAAGCGACGCCGAGGCCTATACGGCCATACTAGTTGATGTATCCACCCCGCCAGCTATCCTCAACCCCACATGGAGAGAAGTAGACCCACTCGGAGCCTTGCCGGAGGAATTCCTGAGGCTGCCGCAACCACTGATCCCGCCGCCGACAACCACCGAGGTGAGAGGGGAGCAGCTGCGTTGCTGGTGGGAGCGGAAGAAGGGCTGCGAGGATTTGATGGGCTTTCTCGGAGAGCCAGAAGGTGAGGTGGGCCCTGCAGAGATTGTTACGCGAGAAGAATACATCCGGAGATGTGTGCGCAGGTGGGAGAAAGAGGAGGTTGAGAGGCTGGCACAGAAGCAAGAACTAGTAGCCCGCGCCAAAGAGGCCAAAAACGCAGCCCGCCGCGACCGCGAGATACAACAATCCCCGAGACATGAGGGCCAGATCGTAAAGGTCATCCGAGAAAGAGGTTACGCCTTCGCCCGCGAACCCGGAGGGCGGTATGATATATTTATCAATAAAAGAGAGGTGGAAGAGGAGCTCCCGCCAGACCATCCAGATCGCCAGGTCGAGATCGGCGAGTGGGTATCATACCACATTGCACAAGGCGAGCGCGGCCCGTACGGCCTCCAAGTGAAGAGACTCTGTTTGCAAGCAGAAAAAGATGAAGCCTCGACTGCAGAATATTGTGAAGTGCGAGATGACTTATATGAGTCAAGCTACACTGATGTGGCGACCAACACGGATCCTGTCGTCATACTTGAGACCCCGGTGCTCACCAAAGACGCCATCACTCAGACACCGGAGAGCTACCTGCTAATTGACGCTCTGCAACACCTGGAGCTGTTCCCCAAGAGGAGGTCAGCACCGCAGACGCTGCCATGGAAGCAAGCGAAGGAGTGAACACGGGTCCTTAAAGAAGAAAAACAGATGAAGAAGGAACTGTAAGTGTGAATGTACATTGTTCCTTATTGCTCCCCCAACCTTACCTGAGTGAATGCTAGCATTCCCTTGTTTGTCTTATATGTTTTACATGAACATTTGCTATCATGAACAATGACTTGATGCGAACTTTCTCTTGTAAATAGTTAAGCACACTTGTGTGCTCCCCTTTGGTTTTAAGACCAGATGCAAATGCGAAGTAATGCACGAACTCTGCATTTTGAACTTTGAAGCTGCTTTTTGAGACTTTTGCACTTTCTGAGAATTTTTGAAAGTTTTAGCACTTTTTGAGAAGAAGAGGATTTTATACTTTTATATGAAGCAATGCCTTATAATGTCTTTTATAGAGAAAAGAGGGTAATGATGAGTATATATACCCATGCACTTTGTTTATAGTTAATGTAACGTTCCAAGAATCGTGCCTCCCTGATGGGAAGAAACAAGAATCCATAATGTTTACTGTTATATATAATATAAAAATGTTTTCAGGGTAACCAATGTCTAGTCGCGCGCGGACGCGCTGTTTAACTCCGGGAGAATGTGGCGCCCCTGCGTACAGGTGGCCACAGAAGGGAACTGCAGCCAGGCAGTTAGGACATAGTAAACACTACACCCTCACAGCCCACATCCCCACGCATAGAAGGGGTTACATCCAGCTCTGAGGTCGGAGACTATATGAGACCAGAAGGAGTGGTGGATGAGGAGTGGGTTGGGCACACCAGAAGGTCAGGTGACTGACAGTATATAGAGAGGGGGAGGAGTGAAAGAAGTGAGTAGGCTGAAGTAGCTGAGATGCAAAGACCTAAGAGTAAGCCATGGTGCTGAGCAGCAAAGACAAGGAGAAGCTGAGCTGAGCTGAGACAGAAAGACACATGCTGCCTGGAAGTGCCTAAGCTGAGGAGCGCTGACCCGTACTGAGCCAATGCGAGCCAGATGGGGGGGAAAAGCCCATCCAAGATGCTGAAACCACCAGGAGTGTGAGAGAGCCGAGAGGGACGGTGTAACCCGTGCCCTAGACAGCAGCCGAAGCTACTAACAGCAGGTGGAGAAGCCCTCCTAGATATCTGAAGGAAACAGAGGAAGGAGCCTGGTAGTTTAATGCTGTGGACTACTGCAGGCTGGGCTAAGGCAGAGTGTCGGCTCTGAAGGGGACCGACGATTCACCCGGTATCCCCAGATTCACCGACGGGGAGCTTTAGTTTCATGCTGGAGTTCCTAACCCAAAGAACAGGCAGCTCAGTGACACACTAGGACTCACAGAAGCCCGAGTCACCGCCATACTGTTCAGCGTCCGCATACACCCGTGTAAGACGGAGAGAGAGAGTAATAGCCCGGAAAGGCACACTTAAAGACTGTGTGAGGGGTCACAAGGAGAGAGGAGCCTGGCTGCAGGAGAGAAGGGAACCCGGAAAGGGAGAATGCAACTGAATGTTAAGAGCTGTGTAAAGAATTGCAGATGACCTGTAAACTGCTTGCAAGAACTTAAGTAAAGCTTTGGAAACCCTGCATTGTCTCCTGCCTGCTTCCATCTGCAGACCCTTTCTCCCATACAGGCTTGCACTGGAAAGATCTCAACCTGCAGAGCCACAGCCTGTCAGCACCAACGCTGAGGAGAGATCCCTGCAGCTGCAAAGTAAGTGCACTCACACAGACCAATAGACTTTTACCCTTACTGCCCCGGGGGATACAGTTCCCCCCACTGGAACTATACCATCCCCGCTGCCATTACATCACCCCCGGAGGTTCTGCAGCAGCGGCGGCCCCCATTACTGGCCGCACCAAGTGGGTGGCGTCACCCGTGACATATCCCTTGTAAATAAATCCCCTTTTATTGTGCTGAGCCAGGGACACGGTCCGGACCAGGCCACCAGTGACATCCCCCAGCAGCAGATCGGTCCGGTACCGAGTACCCCACGTCCCTTGGGGCTCCACACTTATTTACTACAATGATTCAGCTATCTTGAGCAAATGAGGGATAGATAAAAGGCTACATGAGCCAAAGAGGTTGTCTGCTACATGGATAAGCCCTTTTCATTCTCCATGTCTGGGCACATAAAAATTAAAAAGGTAATATGTAGCGCCTCGCTGGTCAGCACGCTACGAAAGGGTACTGCACCCCAAACAGAAGGTGCAGTGTTCTTGTCCTGGAAGGGGGTAATGGATGTCTGAATCTCCCCACCCCATACATACACCTAGAAACAGGGGGCAAATTGGGCAGCCCATTACCAGGGTACCCGTTCCCGGTGGGAGGAGAACTAGAGTATATAGTGAGTGGGGAAAGAGCGGGAAAGACAGAGGAGAACCTGAGAGAACGTAGGAGACTGAAAGACACAAGAGAAGGAGAAGTTATGGGAGGGCACCTCAACCTGGTGACCCAGACAGAGAAGGGCAGACGGAGGGTGACTGATCACCCTGGCCCAGTCCAAAGCGGGGTACCAGCTCTGAAACAGTGCAGAGGTCCATTCCTGAGCCACAAACACCGGTATGATCGACAGCTTCTTGCTTCTTAAGAGCACTATACGCCCGACATACGTACAGTCCCCACCAGAAGCACCAAACCAGGTTGAGCCCCTTAGAGAGAAGAAGGTTATCTCAGTTCACCCAACAGGCCTGGTAGTAAGAGGGATTCGTGCAGGGCAGCGTGAGGAACAAGGAGTGCGCAGAGGTAGGACAGTGGAAGAGACAAGAAGGGACATAGCAGGAGCTTCAGACAGACATTGCCTTCTTCCAGGACCACCCGGTCCACTACTCTGGCTGTAACATCCGCATACCCTGTAAACTGCAGATTACCGAAGTAAAAACCCATGCAGAGCAAGCAAGTGTCTGTGTTTCTTCCTGGTTGACTGTGACATTCCATTCCTCACAGCAGAGACTGTGCTGCCCTATTCCTATCATCACACTACACTGCCCTGGGGGACCCTGCTCTACCTGTAGGGAGCTACAATACCCATCCATCCCCTCGGAAGTCTGCATCAGTGCCAGTGCCATCACCGGATCTATGGGTGGCGTCACAACATTCATCTATAAACTCTTATCCCTGTAAATACCCCTTTTTATTGTCACCCCAAGGGTACGGACTCGGGCACCAACCACCCATGACATCCTTGCACCCAACCGCCCGAGATCTGAGTACCTCAGACCCTTGTGGGCCCAACAAATACTTATCTCCCATGTTGGAGTCATTCCAGTACTGTTGGGGCTGCATCAGACCAGTATGGGTTCAGGTTTTTGGGAAAGATTAGAATAGATAGGCGCAGATTAGTTGTTCCCACCCTCCAATCCAGCAGGGGAAGCTGAGTGTAGAAGGGCAGCTGACTTAGAGGGGTTGTCCTTTATTTAGATAACCCCTTCTTATTTCCCATGTTTGGCCCCATTAAAATAAAATAAAAAAGTTCTATACTCACCTCTGATGCTGATGCTGTTTCAGTAGCTTCAGTGCTTGCGATTCTGGTACTCTCATAATGTTGTGATATTGTCGAGCCCCAGGCCCGGTACTCGGGTATCAGGCTCAGAGGGGTTCACGGGGATGTCACTGGTGGCGGTGCCTGAGCCCGTGGTTGGGTGACACTTCAAAGAGGGGTTATGTACAAGTGATATGAGTAGTTGTCTCGTGACGCCACCTGTAGTGCCTGGTGAGGGATCACCATCGCCGCCACAGTCCTCTGGAGGAAGATGGTACTGCGACAAGGATGACAAAGCTCCCTACAGGTGGAGCTGGATCTCCGGGGCAGCGTAGAGTAAAGGAGCAGCTTGCAGTGGGACTTGAGGCCAGGGTAAGAAGCAGTGGGGCAGTCTATATGGAGACTGGGAACAGAGAGGAATAATGCACACACGCTGAAGAAAGTCTCTTTTACCTTTTTACTGATGGTATTCACAGGTAAAGATGTCCAGAGCACTGTCGGGTAACCAGGTGCACAGTGAGTCTCCACAGCAAGTGGGTATAAGGCCTCCTCAGGTTCCCTGTTGTCGCTGCAGCCCTGCCTGTATACAACATGACTGGCCTCCTCACTTTCTCTGGTCCTCTCTTTCTCTCCTGCGCGGTCCACAGGTTACCCTTTCTGATCACTGCTGTGTTATTCCACACTACGGTTTCTGACTCCCTTTTGCTGGGTACGCAAGAGGACCGGGTGACTAAAGTCTCCACGGTGTACCGGGGTTCTCTGCAGTCCTAGAGTGATCCTGCAGGTGCGGATCCCCGAAGTCCGGTAAGTCTTGGGCAAACTTCCACTAGTTTCTCTGCTCCCTTGGTTAAGCTCCGTGTCTTCTGTCACCACTCCTAGGCTTGGCTGAACAGCAGAAGGGCCACTCCGGGTCACTGGTTCGGGCCTAACCGGGGCACCGAGCACCAGGACGTCTTAGCAGCTCTCCTAGCGTCTGCACACTCTACCTAACTCCTACCCAGCAGCAGTATTTATAGGGGATCTCACCTAAAATCAGTGAGTCTAGCTCCCCCTACTGTGCCGGGGTGGAAGGCGTTGCATGTAGTAGGTACCTGCTGTGGAAACCCAGCTGTGCAGCAGGGAAGGCTGTGGCTACCTGCGTGAGCAGGGCGCCACAATATCACATGACACCCAATCACTGCCAGCTTCCCTCTGCTACCGGACAAATGATTAATTAATAGGATGTAGGTGATTATCCATAGCTCTCACTCCCTCTTGATTATTAATCAGTTGTCCGAAGGCGGGGAAAGAGAAGCTGGCGATGATTGGATGTGAGGCTCGAGTGACATCAAAACGTCACGTCAGCCCCAGGAACGTGAGCACCGACACTGCTGGAACGGTGGTGGCACTGGAGGTGAGTATAAGCTTTTTTACTTCAATTCAGCCCAAACATGAGAAGGGGTTATCTAAACAGAAGACAACCCCTTTAAATCAGCTGCCCTTTTACACTGCAGGATTGGAGGGTGGGAACGACTAGTCCTGCCTATCTCTTATAGTCATCCCTAAATACTTGAACCCATACTGGTTCTTTTAACCCTCTCTACCTCAGTTTACCAGGTTCCATATCATATCGCCCAAGGTTTGTCATCTGGGTGATACACACCTCCCATCCAGGACGCTGTGCCCAACTGCTTGCCTTCAAGCGCTCGAGACGTTGAGCAGGTAGTGAATTCTGGCAGATTTCAATCCTGAAGCCTGTAGAATTGTGATTGCAGTTCTGCCCTGTAATAAAGGCTGCATCTACATAGAGTGTGCACTGCTGAGCCCAGGCTTATTCATTGGATTTATATAGATTGTGGAATTTTATACTTTGCTATGGAGAATGTATAGCAGCTATGTTATTAGTCATGCTGGATGCTATACAGTTTTATCAGATACAGGCAAATGTAAGAAATAGCCAATGGAATTTTTTTTTACGTATTATTTGTGCAGTGCGTGGGGGGAGGGAGGCATAAGTAGCTCAATCTGCTGCAAATTCAATGTATGGGAATTGCAGAAATATATTACGAGTAGCATTATGCACAATATAAACTGAGAAGGAATGATAGCACGGATACGGACAGACAAGTCTCGCAATCAGCGGGGGGCGCACACATGGCTCCTGCTTAGAGAGACACCTGTCACTCCTGCTGCCCGGGAAGAAGATGACAGAGATGAAAAATACATGAAGGGATGATGTGATTCTCATTTCTTCAGATTAGTTTGCAATTCACCCATGACCGGCGTGGAGACTTGACTCATCCTAATCCGTCATCTCCCACTTCTTCAGCCCCAGCTCCGCTCTGCAATTTAACATTTGTGTCATTAACAAATTAGATAATATTTGCAGCTATTGCTTTATCACAAGTGTTAATAACATCCTAATGTGTCTGCACTGTGGAGCTGCATTGTTTAACCTCCTCTGATTCAAGGGTATTGCTTTATTAATCATTGCCGGGAGGAAAGTCAGTGAAACCAGGAGGAATCAGCACTTTGATTACGTGCGGTACTTGTCCCTTTTCTTTAGTCCAGCTATTTCGTCTACACTTTTTTTAAGTAAATCTGTCAGGAGATTTTTGCTATGGAATCTGGTGTAGGAGCAGAGAGCCTGATTCCAGGCATGTGTCACTTATTATGCTACTAGATGGAGTTCTGATAGAGCCCCCACTTCCTCTACTGTAGATGTAACAGGGCAGTTTATAAACATGCCCACATCTCTGATTGGCAGTTTTCTGTGTTGTGAGGTATACCAGCAATGTATGTGGCAGGTATGTTCACACAGATGGAGATCCGTCGCAATGGGAACCCGGACAGTTCGCTGGGACTTAAAGGACCAGGAATCTTGCTTTATTTTAAAGGGCTGGTTTCACTGGATAGTCAGGAAGTGATGGGCCGGACTGACCATTTACAAACCTCCCATAGGTGTATCTCATCTGATATAGTGAGATTGTGTGGCTCACATGACGGTGATGTAAGGAAAGTCCTTCAACTTCCTGTTTGGACCACATGGCAGATAAGCATATCTGAGAGTGGAGGTGGCTAGAGCTCCTGGAAGTCCAGGAAACCACCGTGGCTCTTGAGGTCTGGACTCATGATAGGTGCCGAAACGGAGCGAGTCCAAGGACCTGGTAGGTGATTCCAGTGAGTGGCTTCCTGGACAGCAAGACTGGAAGGAGCCAGTCTGAATCCTGTTAAGATGCCTGAACAGGTAATCCCAGAGTGGGACTCAGTATACTGACGGTGGTCAGTAAGAAACTGTGCAGATGTATCTGCGATTGAAATTAACCAGCATGTCGCAAAGGTTTCAGAGGTCTATGCGGACGAGTCTGTGGAAGTAGCTATCACTATGTGTATTGGAGTTTTGTGTAAACGCTGAAATACTATGCCTACTATGTGCTGATCTGGCGCCCCACTATGTAGGTGCCACAGAGGTGTACTACACCCGTAAAAGAGGTGTAGTCACCCCAGCTGCAAAGTAGATTTCAGGATGGTAGGCGGAACCCTAAACCCACATCCCACATTAGATCAGGCAATGGGTGGGAACCCGGGAGGGTATATAGTCACCCCCAGGGGGAGAAAGGAGATCTTTTGTCTTAGGCCGGAGCCCTTTTGGGCTTCAGGTCTCTGCCTCCAGGTTGGAGTGTTAGTGGAGTTCCACGCAGGGAGCCTGCGGCAGGAAGGAGGGTCTCCTCGGCTGAGGGACCCAAGGACAGGCTGAATAGATCCCAGACACAAAGCAGAGAAGGGAGCAAGAAGCTCGGAGGGAGTTCGCTTAAGGAAGGAAACCGGGTTCCGGAGCCCGCACCTGTAGGAACATTTGCGGCCTGCAGAAAATCCGCAACACAGGGGTATCTCTAGATACGGCCCTAGTTCCCAAGCGACTGTAATGAGGTGTACAATTCAGATTGTATTATTTAAATTGACACTGAAATTAACTGTGCACAGTCCGCACTTGTCCACCAGGGGGCATCAGTGGACTGTACAATCACAGAGGGTGGAAAGCCCCCACCATCTCTGTTGTTTACCCAGGAAGTGAAAGCAGAAAAACAGTGCAGATCCAGAGAGCGCAGCCAGGACAGACATAGGGCTCTTTTGCAGCCAGATTCTTGGGAAGAAATACCCTGTGAAGATCGTTGCTGCAACCCCCGGTCTGCAGGACCTTGCCTTACCCAGGGTCCCACTCAAATTCAGGACATTGCCTCCGGAATTCAGGACATTGCCACTGGATTACATGTGCAGGGGCTGTGACTGACATAAGGGAGCCATCTGTGCTACTGTGATCTCCCTTCTGCTCATCGGTTTGCCCCGAGACTGAGAGAGACTTCTGTGCTGCTGTGGGCTCCCGTCTGCTGCTCGGTGTGCCCTGAGACTGGGAGAGACTAACAAAGAAAGATTCTGTTACCTGCGGAAGGAGACCACAGAAGAAGACTGAGGAGTTTCCCCCTTCAGCGCTGCACCGGGACCCGTCATCGTGAGACCCCAGGCCTGCTACGTGGGAGCGACACCTTCTTCTGTGATAGACTGGTACGTGATTTTAGGGAAAGTTAGGGAAAGATATCTCCATTGTTGTGTTTTTTTCTTTGCTAGCTGCGTACCCGGAAGAAGTGAAGATCCAGAGACCCCACCATATACATGTGTGCAGCTAGATCAGTTGACTGTGTTATAGACATGTTTTACAGTAAAGAAATGTTACTACCGGTTAAATCTGAGTATGGGGATTCTGTTGAGAAAGATCATACACACACACCCGCGGCCTTACCATCGGTTGCTACATCTGGCGTAGTCGGCAGGATGTGTGATCAACAGAATCTCCTCCCGGTAGTAACTTATAACCGGACAGCTCCCCCGGCATCTATTGTCAATCAGGTGAGGAAGTTTAACGGACGGAACTATCCTGTAACTGAATGGACCGAACAACTTAAGATAGTGGGGGAGATGTATAACATTGATCCTAAGACCTTAGCAGAAATGGCCATGCTAACATTAGAGGGGGAAGCGTGGACGACAGTCAGGCTGGAGACTGTTAGGGGCCAGCGTACGTTGGATGACTTGGTGCGGGTGCTGGAGAACACCTATGGGCCGACCACATATGCGGGAACATTACGGTATATGTTCTTCCGGCGTATGCAACTCGAGTCGGAGGACATCCCTCAATATGCCAACGCCCTCCAAGTACTGCTTGAACAAGCCTGCAGGAAAAAAGAACAGATAGCTAGTACGGGCGCCCGTGACCTGGTGTTGAGAGATCAATTCGTGACTGGATTAAGAGACCCGTACCTTAACCGCTCACTGCAAGATCTACTCCGGATAAATCCGGCCCTTACGTTCGCTGAGGTTAAGCAAGAAGCGATAGAACGTTCGAGAGGACCTGTCATGGAGGCCCAGACTTATACCGCGGCTTGCAGGTCCATAACTGGTATCAGAACCCCGAACAGTGACACGGAAGAACTGAAGCAGATGGTGGCAGAGTTGCAGAAACAGGTGTTGCAGCTCACCCTGGACCAACAGGCGGACAGGCAAGCGAGACAACAACCCAGCCGGCCGATGGGAAGATGCTGGACATGCGGTGATCCCCGCCATAGAGCAAACCGTTGCCCCCAGAACGTTCAAGTTCATCCACGGGCCGATATACCGGAACCAGCAAGTCATGCCCCACAACAGCGGCCACCTTTAAACTAGACGCCCCTGCTAAAGAGGCTCACTCGGCAGGGGAGGCCAAAGAGAGGGGTGTAGGAAAACAGAGCCAGCCACGGAACAAACTTGCATCAAACAGCCCTACCCTGGAAGTATTATTGGAAGGGACCGCCGTGCAAGGATTAATGGATACTGGGTCCCAGGTATCCACCATCTCCGAGCAGTTTTACGAAGAGTATCTGAAGCCACGGGTTGCCTATGACCCTGATACTACTATCAAGATCAAAGCAGCCAATAATCTACCCATTCCGGTGACGGGAGTTGCCTGGATGAACACCGAAGTGTGTGGGCAAGATCTCGGGAAGAGAGGGATAATCGTGGTCAGGGAAGGCTGTGGATCAGAAACGCCCATGATTATTGGGATGAACATCTTGAAAGACCTGAATCTTGTGTTGGTTACCAAGAGGGGGCCCAAGTACTGGCAAGAAGTGACCACACATAGGGCCACCCGCCGAGCCTTCCAACAAGTGGTCCGGACCTGCAATCTCCAGCGAATGACAGAAAAACAACTGCCGCTAGCCACGATCACCGTACCCCGCCATACTAGGATAACTTTACCTGCTGAGAAGGAGACAGTTATCTCGCTACCCCTTAGCACCACAAGACAGCTCGAAGGCGTGGAGGTGCTGATTGAGCCGCGCACCCCGAAGGAAGGGAAGCTGAACCCCCTAGTTGCTCGAACGCTAGCCGTTGTGAGAAAGGGGAGGATTCCTGTCAGGCTGGGTAACACGGCTAACGTGAGCGTCGACCTAGAGGCTGGGACACAACTCGCCCGAGTTTACGCCCTAACCGAAGAGGTGAACCATATGAACCCCCTCCAGTTTGCACCGTCTACAGAGGGAGATTGGACAGTGACGGTCTCTGCCATGGCCGCTGTCGCGGGTGACGTCAACGCGGGGCGAGAACTACGAGAAAAGTGCCAGTTGGACATATCCCAATACTCCAACCAAGAAGTGTCCCAGGTGGAAGAGTTACTTCAAGAGCACCAGGCGTCCTTTGCCCGGCATGACACCGACTTTGGATGCACCCCCAGTATCAAGCACGAAATCCCCACAGGTGATACCGCTCCTATCCGTGAAAGGTACCGCCAAATACCTCCCCAACAATACCAAGAAGTGAAAAACCTCCTGAATTCCATGTTACACGCTGGAGTGGTACGAGAAAGCCAGAGCCCCTGGGCTGCACCAGTGGTGATAGTCAAGAAGAAAGACGGGTCCCTGAGGTTCTGCGTGGACTACCGCCATTTGAATGCTTGCACCATCCGGGACTCATACCCTTTACCAAGGATCGAAGAATCCCTGACAGCCCTGAAGAAAGCTAAATATTTTTCGTCATTGGACCTGGCCAGCGGCTATTGGCAGGTACCTATGCACGAGAAAGATAGAGAAAAGACTGCTTTCATCCTATCCATGGGCCTGTACGAGTTCGACCGGATGCCCTTTGGCCTGAACAACGCGCCGGGGACCTTCCAGCGACTGATGGAGCGCTGCCTGGGGGACTTCAACTTCGACTTCACCCTCATTTACCTGGACGACATCGTAGTCTATTCGGCCACATTTGAAGAACACCTGCAACAGCTGGGCCGTGTGTTTCGTAGGTTGAGAGAACATGGCCTGAAGTTGAAACCCAGCAAGTGCCGTCTTCTGCAGCCCGAGATCAATTACCTGGGTCACCGGATCTCGGCCGAAGGTGTACAGCCGTCTTCGGAGAAAATAGCCGCCGTGCGGGACTGGCCACAGCCTACGAACGTCAGAGAGGTCCGGGCCTTCCTGGGGTTGGCCGGTTACTACCGCCGGTTCGTGAGAAACTTCGCCCGGCTTGCTGCACCCTTGCACGAACTGCTTCGAGGGACCACCAACGGCCCCAGAGGACGACCCATCAGCTGGGGACCCAGCCAGAAAGAATCCTTCCAAGCCCTAAAGGGTGCCTTGACTTCACCTCCCATCCTTGCATATGCAGACTACAATCTCCCTTTCCAACTACATACCGATGCCAGTCTACAGGGTCTAGGGGCAGTACTTTCACAAGTACAAGAAGGCAAGGAACGTGTAATAGCCTATGCCAGTCGATCCCTACACGAGGGCGAGAAGAACCCCACCAATTATAGCTCGTTCCGGCTGGAGCTGTTGGCCCTAACGTGGGCTATGGTGGAGAAATTTGCGGGATACCTCACAGGGACGGAAGTACTGGTCCTGACCGACAACAACCCGTTGGCCCACTTAGAAAATGCAAAGCTCGGAATCATGGAGCAGCGTTGGATGGCTCGACTCTCTAAGTTCAACTACAAGATCAAATATAGGGCTGGGGCTGAGAATCAAAATGCGGACAGCCTGTCTAGAGTGTCATACCCCTTACTTACCAGAGACCGGGATGAAGAACTAGAAGGAGACGAGACGCCCGACTTTGCAAGGCTTGCCCAACAGATGATGGATTACTGCCAGTTCGTTGTGGGCGAAGTTGGAACTCCAGTGGGGGTCACACTGTGTCCCCAAGAGTTGTGCAGGCTCCAGGACCAGAACCCTGAATGGGCCCTACTCAAGCAATGGGTGAAGCAACAGCAGAAGCCCTCCTCCGAAGCACGGTCACGACTGTCTACCGGAACCTTGACCCTGCTCAGCCAGTGGGACCGGCTGGTTCTGAGAGAAGAAGTACTATACCGGAAGGTTCTCTTGTCTCACATGCTGGAGGAATGCACACAAGTTGTAGTACCTGCCCAGTTAGCCCGTGAGATGGTGGCCGAAGCCACAAAAGAAACGGACACTTCGGAGTAGATAAGACGTTTCGGTGGATTCAACAATCTATCTATTGTCCGGGGCTCCGCAAGCTGGTTGAAGACGTCTGCAGAACCTGTCGCACCTGTGAACTGCACAAGTCCACCGAACAGCGTGCACCTGTCCAGACGATTAAAACCTCCAGGCCTCTTGAGCTGTTGATGGTGGACTATCTGCTGATCGGGACGGCGAGCAGTGGCTATCAATACTGCCTAGTCATGGTGGACCACTTCACAAAATTCGCCGTCGTTGCTGCTACCAAGGACCAGACGGCAGAATCGGCTGCACAGGCCATCTGTCGACAGTTCATCCACGTCTATGGGTGTCCGGAGAGGTTACACTCCGACCAGGGGGCTTGTTTCGAAGGCAGGAGTCATCGAGGAGCTGCATCGGATGTATGGGATCCAGAAGTCGAGGACCACTCCTTACCATCCACAAGGGAACGGTGCATGTGAACGCTTTAACCGGACCCTACTCCAGCTGATCCGCACCTTGGCCGAAGATAAGAAAGATCGATGGCCCCAATTCCTTCCAGATCTAGTATGGGCCTACAACAACCAGGTCCACTCCGTGACTGGCTACACCCCACACACTCTTCTCTTTGGCCGCCCAGGAAAAGGGGTCCATGACCTGAACCTATTCCGCCCAGAAGAAGATGTCTGCCATAACTACCCCTCCTGGCTAAATGCTCACCGACAGAAGATGGAGACTGTACACCGGCTGGTGAGTCAACAAATCCGGGGCCAGAAACATGCTGACCCACTCCCCGTGCAAGAGAAACCCTTAAAGTTGGGACAGCTAGTCTTGCTCCGTATTAAGAAGCCTCAAGGGAAACTTCGAGCCAAGTGGGAGACTGAAGTCTACCGGGTAATCGAACGCCCTTACCCCAATGGACATGTATACCGAGTGCGGGGTGAAGACAGCCGCAGCACCCGCACTGTGCACCGAAATATGTTGCGCCCCTACCGCTCCCGGCCTGACTCCCCTCCCACAGTAACCGGAGGGGGTGACGCTGCCGACATGACTGACGTCACGGACATTTCTCAACATAGAGATCACGTCGACTCTGAGACCGGTGACCCACCTACACAGACCAGTCCCTCTCCCGGAGTACTGACTGGAGTGGGGCGTAAAGACAGTGACGAGGAGGGGAACAACCGACCCTTGCGACGCACTGACCGCACCACTGCTGGGATCCCGCCCGGACGGTCTTACAGGGACCAGTATGTATGGCCCACTTCTCAACCGACCCCTGTGACAACTACAGTCATCGCCGCCTGGGAACCGACGGTAGTTGACAGGGACTGCCAACCTTTAAGTGGGGGGGTATGTAATGAGGTGTACAATTCAGATTGTATTATTGAAATTGACACTGAAATGAACTGTGCACAGTCCGCACTTGTCCACCAGGGGGCATCAGTGGACTGTACAATCACAGAGGGTGGAAAGCCCCCACCATCTCTGTTGTTTACCCAGGAAGTGAAAGCAGAAAAACAGTGCAGATCCAGAGAGCGCAGCCAGGACAGACATAGGGCTCTTTTGCAGCCAGATTCTTGGGAAGAAATACCCTGTGAAGATCGTTGCTGCAACCCCCGGTCTGCAGGACCTTGCCTTACCGAGGGTCCCACTCAAATTCAGGACATTGCCTCCGGAATTCAGGACATTGCCACTGGATTACATGTGCAGGGGCTGTGACTGACATAAGGGAGCCATCTGTGCTACTGTGATCTGCCTTCTGCTCATCGGTTTGCCCCGAGACTGAGAGAGACTTCTGTGCTGCTGTGGGCTCCCATCTGCTGCTCGGTGTGCCCTGAGACTGGGAGAGACTAACAAAGAAAGATTCTGTTACCTGCGGAAGGAGACCACAGAAGAAGACTGAGGAGTTTCCCCCTTCAGCGCTGCACCGGGACCCGTCATCGTGAGACCCCAGGCCTGCTACGTGGGAGCGACACCTTCTTCTGTGATAGACTGGTACGTGATTTTAGGGAAAGTTAGGGAAAGATATCTCCATTGTTGTGTTTTTTTCTTTGCTAGCTGCGTACCCGGAAGAAGTGAAGATCCAGAGACCCCACCATATACATGTGTGCAGCTAGATCAGTTGACTGTGTTATAGACATGTTTTACAGTAAAGAAATGTTACTATCGGTTAAATCTGAGTATGGGGATTCTGTTGAGAAAGATCATACACACACACCCGCGGCCTTACCATCGGTCGCTACACGACCATTAGAGGGGACCAGGCACAGTTGGCGAACCGCTGTGCAAGGAGCCGCAGTGCCCAAAGCGCCTCTGTGTTCAACGGAAGGTTACCCGTCGGGAGCAAGGGAAGTAAAGAGAGACAGCCGGAGGTCAGATCTACTTCACGAGGTCAGGCTTTACACTGCTACTGGGAAGCAGGGAAGAAGAGGAACAAGAAAGGCACATGCTGGGGGTTCCGTCTATCTACCAGAGATCCGCTTGCAGCCACCCGTAGCCATTTGTCATTTAACATCTAACTGCACTGAGGACTGTAATAACTCTGCTAAGTTCCAGTAAAGTATCCGGTGAAGTGACCTTTGACTCTGCTACATCTTTCCTTCCACAAACCCATTCCTTTCCCAGGAATCGCTGCCCCGGAGGTCCCAGTCCTGCCTGCGGAGGACTACACCATCACAGCCGCAATACCACAGACCTCCGGAGGACTGTAGCGGCGCTGGTGATATCTCACCAGGTACTGCAGGTGGCGTCACGACAAACTATAAACTTGTACATAATCCTTGTAAATAAATCCCCCTTTGAAAGATAGGCCTAGGACACGGGATCAGGCGCAGCCGCCATTCCCCGTGACACAGCAGTTAACCCTTTGCCGCCTGGTACCTGAGTACCCCATACCCTGGGTGCTACACTGATACATAAAGCAGATGGACTGTCCTTTATAAGAACTGTTGTGTGTGCTTGTATTGCGCAGCTAAAGTCAATGTACTCCAACCTAATAAGTAAGCGCTGCCTCATAGTGTACACTGTACATTGCAGATAATCAATGGTAGGGGTGGGTTTACACAGATTAGCCTGACTGTCTTGCATGCAGCACCTAGTCCTCCAATGATAATCTCCAGATGATAAAACACTGATTGTACTGAGCACGTGACACATGTCTGAAATCTGCACCTCTTCTCCAAAATGTCTGCTTGTGGTCACATCTTACTTTCTTTGGTAATGAAGAGCTGCCCTGCAGGACGCATTTCTGCTCTAAGTGAAAACATTTGCAGATTAAATGGAAATTCCATTTTTCAAATGTTAAAATCCTTTCATTATATGGTGACCATTGGGTTCAAGCCCCTGGAAATTCCACTCAGGTGATTTTATCTATGTTCATATACCATATGAGGGCTCCTCGCTATCACAGAGAAAGCTTCCTGGCCTGCAATTTACTAGCCACAGAAGACTAAAGCCCATGGTGAGAAGAGAAGGCATGACGTTTGTGGCACAGGCTGATCACTATCACATTTGAGTGTTAAAAAGAATCTGTCAGTAGGTTTTTGCTATGTAATCTGAAAACGACATTCTGTAAGGAAAAGAGAGATTTCAGCCATGCATCTCTTATCACAAAGTGTGTTCTGGTTTTCCTGCTATGTTTGTTTTAGCACCAGTAGCTACAATGACTGTGACTAGCTTGCATGAAAGGACTTGCCCAGCATGCCCCCTGCTATGATTAGCAGCTCACTCTCTATAGACCTTGTATACAGAGCCTGTTGTGTGCAGAGACAGCTCTCTGAGCTCTGCTGCTTTGCTAAATCTAAAAACTTTAGTGGTGTAAAGCCCCCATCACACGGGGTGACATCGCCGCCCATTACAGAGGCGATGTGGTGGCGTGGCCTATCAGCGGCGACATCGCCCCTACGTCGCCTCATGTAAAGGGGCGATGTCGGCGGTGCTCTGAAACTAGGCGACCATCATGGGGCGATGTCAGGCGATGGGAGCCATAGGCTCCCATTGTCCTGCATCGCCGCTGGGGTTTTCAGACACCCCGGCGGCGATGTCTCCTGTCAGCTCGCCGGCGCGGGGTTGGAGGTGTCGCCCCGTGTAAACAGGGGACGACGACACTGGCGGGGCACCAAAAATGTGCGCGCACCCGCCAGTCCCCGCCGACATCTCCAGCCCCGTCGCCAGGTGTGAAGGGGCCTTAAGAGCCGCTATACCCAGTAATCTAACTGATACATCGTTGGATTCAGGGTTTCTTTGTTTACATCATGCTGCTCTCAGATGATATAGAAAAACGTGCTGACAGATTCCCTTTAAGCAAAAAATGCTGGGTCCTCGAAACATTCAAAATCGCTGCATTTAAAGAGAGTAAAAAAAATGAATTTCTGTAAAGATTGTAACTATGGAGTCTCATGTTCGTAGCAAATGGTTTTAATACTAAAAAAAAGGTAAATAACAAACCGTCCTTGAAATTATTTTTCTAGATGAACTGTACCCTCCAAAAGAGAAAAACATTTGTAATACCTTCCACTACGATGCCAAGCCCGCCTGAGTCACCACCCAGAATACTCAGCCGAACAGCTGTCATGCCCACATATATTCTCATTTTCTCTCTTTTTTGTTTTCACGACTCATCGATTAACATTTTTTTCAACTACAAGTTCAAACCCTTCACTGGAAGTGGAACAGTAAAACGGCTGAATGTAGAAACCTAAAAATGTGCTAATTCTTCCCCCACTTAAGGCCACCTATGAAAAAGTGTCCATGTTTTCATGTCACTGTCATCATTACGGCACAAATTGTAAGGTATGGGCTATACATGTCTGCCACTTATTGGTATAATAAGACAGAGGTCCCCAACTCCAGTCCTCAAGGCCCCCACCAACAGTGCAGGTTTTCAGGATTTCCTTAGTATTTGACAATTGGTAATTTAATCTCCTGCACAGGTCATGATTCCAACTGTCAAATGCTAAGGAAATTCTGAAAACATGCACTGTTGGTGGGCCTTGAGGACTGGAGTTGGGGAACACTACACGAAGATACATAGTGGGGGGGGGGGGATTTCAGGTCTAGGTAGAGTGTGGGGAAACCATTTTGTGGCGGTGTCCCCATTTAGCATGGCTTTTCACTGCTTTGCTGATAGAATCCCTCCTGTTGCTGCTGTGCTGGTGCTATATGTTGGAGTCAAATTTGATACCTGTGCTGGAGAGGTGTTACTGTCAATGGCACTTCTCCTTTATGGTACCTTTACATGCCACCACTGAAAGGTAGAAACCGCCAGGTATCGGACAAAATTGTTCCTTTTTCCTTCAAAAGACCGCAAAGTGGCGGCGTGTAATTCAGGAAATTCCTGCCTGTGCCTTTGGATACCTGTCTTTCAGCAGTGCTCAAAAACAAGCAGGCATAATCCCTATGGTGGCAGCGTGTAATCGGGGCACAGGAAGGTATTTGCGTGCCCTAGTGAATTCCCTGGGGCGTGCCACAGCGTCATGTATACCACGCCCCATCAGCTATCATTGGGGGGGCTACTGTGTAACCATTGGCTGTCCCTGCACAGGGCACCATATTCAGTGAGCTGACCACTCACACTCCACATTTGCAATGGCGTCATGTATTAGCCAGCCATCCTGCGCTGGCTGGCCAATCATGATGCTATTGCATTGTCCAATCACCGTACGAGTGTCTCGTAATCCACAACTCTGTCACGCCTATGTAGTTACGGCGCACAATATGTACGCCCATATTCCCTTGTGGTAGCGGCGTGTAAATCTGGGAAGGTGCTCCACAGAAGGTAACCCGCGGCACCCGTCGGCACTTCCGGGGAACGAAAATACCTTCTGTGGAGCACCTTGTGGCGGCGTGTATATGCAGTATCAGGTACCGTTAGGAACCGTTGAAAACGCGTGCGTGCACGTGTGGTGTCTGCCTGTTGCTGCCCTCGGTGGCGGCGTGTAAAGGTACCATTACAGGTGTCAGTCTGACTCCAACACCTAGTGCCAGCACAGCAGGAGAAGGAGGGAGTGTGCTGCTATTAATGCAGGTCAGAAGCGACAAGCAGTGAATAGCTGTGCTAGGGTAGGATTGGGAGGAAAGATCAACCATGGCCAAACTAATCCTGCACAAGCTAGATGCAAGGAACTCACCAGGTAGGAGCTGGGGGCAGTGCTGGTGCACTATATATACGGTAAATAGCCCAGCCGCTCACATCCTTTAGTGTTAACTGGTCCATTGATCCTAGCGCCAATACTAAGCCTGTGTTCAGACACTGTGTATATCTCAAGTATCTATATGACTGACTCACTGTGCAGCTTCATTAGTGTACATTTATGTATGCAGCTGCTCCCCTCTATTTAAAGGATGTGAGCAGCTGGGCTATCTACGTAGTGCACCAGCGCTGCCCCCAGCTCCTACTTGGTGAGTTCCTTGCATCTAGCTTGTGTAGGGTTAGTTTGGCAATGAGTGATCTATTCAAATGTTTTTTTTTTTTTTTTTTAAAAGACCAAGTAACTTTTCATCTTGGTTTAGCTATTAGGAATGGGAGGAGCCTCCCATCTCTTGTCAGTGTCGCCCTGCAGTGGGGTCCACCGGGGGTTTACCCGGTGTCTCGGTGGGCCAGACCAAGCCTGTTTGGGCTTCTTATTTGAATAAGTCGTTAAAAAAATGTTTTTGAAGAACTGATGGAATGTTGAATGGAATGAAGGATTTAATTCTCGAGCAGAGGGCAAGTGCGAGAGACGTTTTGAGAAAGAAGGGATTTGAAAAGAAAAGTCAAAGCTGTAAATAGGTGCTACCAAAGAACTGCAGGAAAAATAGAGGGTGAAACAGAATGAAATAAGGATTTGTAGATTAAAGGGAACCTGACAGCTGATAGATGCTGCCCGAAACACAGGAAACATATCAGACACTGGCTCTGTTATTTATGCCGTCTATGCTTGACTCTTAAGAGCTGTCGCTTTTCAGAGAAAAGTCACACACATGACTAGTTGGATAGACAGGTTCTGTTGGGTTCTCTGTGCCCACTGACAATGACTTGGATGTCTTGCCCTGAAGAAGTGGCTAGCTTCACAACACGTCGACTAACAAAGATCTACAGACCGATGAGGACTCTGGTGATCACTCTGGCAGCTTTTCAAAACCTTTTCTTCTCCTGGTTTATGAATTATCCCACCTGTGGGTCTGTGGTAGCCATATCTTCATAAGCAATTACAGTGGTTGTGTCTCACAAAACCACAATAGATAAGCACATTCCTTCATACAGCTTTCATTTGGTCCTAATTAGATAAGACCCTATTTCCACCCCCTGTTTTTCTCACAACCTATTCCAATCAGTCCGTGGACCAGATCGACGACTTTTTGCTTACAATGACTGACAGATTTCTCCCTATAGACGTACACAGGTGGACACTAGCGATGAGTGACCACTACCATGCTCGGGTGCTTGTAACAAGCAGTCTTACGCTCAGATGGGCGCAACTCGTAAACTGAGTATAATGGAAGTCAATGGGCAAAGCAATAATTTTTATGGACGCTATTCCGAGAAATGCTTGCGTTTCCCATTGACTTACATTATACTCAGTACTCGAGTCGTGCACATCTGAGCATTCAACTGTACCAAGCACCCTAGCTTGATAGTTCATGCTCATCACTAGTAGAGACCTATCACTCCAGGAAAACAGAAGTGGAGAAGCTGTCGGGGACCCATCTTTTCAATTTGTTTACTATGCTTTTAAAGTATACTTCCATCTGAAAAGCTTCAGCGTTTCAAGTCAAGTATACATGGCTAGTTATACAATAGTGTGAGTGTACCCTTAAAGTGAATGCACTCAAAGGGGTTGTCCACTACTAGGACAACCCCTTGTGATTTCACTTGTTTCCCTAATGAAAATAAAATAGTCTGTACTCTCTTCCTGTTCTGGCGCTATTGCAGCGCTGTCTACAATCACAGTTCGGGGGTCATGTGATATTGTGACGTCATGCGAGCCCCGTGTCCAATCACTGCCGGCTTCTGTCTCTCCGTCTTTTAAGACAACTGGACCATCAACAGGACGGGACCCTTTGGCTACTGCTCACTTCCTGTTGATAGCTCATTTAGTCCGAATGCCTGGAGAGAGAAGCTGGCGGGTATTGGATGTAAGAGTGTGAACTGTAATAGCATCAGGAGAACATTAGGACCCTGCGGTTTTTTCCTGGCTGAGCTGAGAGCAGGGGCAGCCCGAGAGACCCTGTGTGCAGAAAAGCAGAAGTGAGGTGAAGGGAAGGGAAGATTAGAGTCTGCTGTGTAGAGGCTGTGAGCAGATGCTAGTGAGAAGTGTGGAGACTGAACTCTGATAAGACTGTGTTCTGCCAGTGTTTTTGTTGGGGTTGCTAATCCCTTGCTCTGGTAAACCTGTGTCTCTGCTTTGGGACAAGTGCAGAGCATGTGAGAGCTGTGTGACTCTGGAGCTCTGTGAAGTCCATGCTGGGTGGACTAGAGACTTTGATTGAGCATCTGGAAAGAGACAGAGGATATCTTCCTCATGACAGAGCCAATGGACAGCTACCAAGAAAACTGAGTGACTGCAAGAGGAGAAACGAGGTCCGGTGCCATCAACATTGAGAGGATACTGACAAGCCCTGGTAAAGAGTTCTGCCTGGACCATACCCTGAGGCTACAGAACCAAAGTCCCCGGCGTGTTGTTCCAAACTACAACTTGTCCGGCAAGAAATAAAAGACACAAGATCTAATATAGTTATGCCGACACAAAACTAAAAAATAGTTGTAATTCTTATAAGGAGAGGAGGAGAAAGAAAAGAAAAAGTGAAGGGGTTAAAAGACATTTTCAGCCTCTGAAAGTAAACCGGATTCTTCCTATTCCTGACAGCAGAACTCAGAATTAGAACGCAAAATATATCAGAACGTTCAATTTATTTACAAAATCTGCATAACCAGTTTACGGTAACATTACAGTGGGACGGATAGCACAATGCGCTGTGATAAATGTCAGGATTAGTGCCGCCACATCTGTATAGAACCACCAATTATATCTCTCTGGAATAGAATGGAACCAGCTGGTTGGTAACCATGGTAACAAGCATACACTTACTGGTGCCGGAATCCAATATAAGCAAAAAAAAAAAACGCACATAACAATGAAAATGTTAAGTGACAAGCAAATCCAATAACTGTCATGCATTGTATATTGTCATAGGAGCCTCAGGAAAAATAACCATGCAAAGAATAGACATCTGCGATACAAGACCGTGTGTGCGCTCCACACTACAAAGCATCTGCATCTTACATGTACGGGGATGACGGGAGGGAGTTGTTGCACACTAGGGAACGGGGTACTCGAGATCGGCTTGTACTATCTCTGGGGGTGTCAAGGTGCCGGTCCAGTTGTCCCAGATGCAGCAAGTAAAGGGAGTATTTATAGGGATTTTGTCATGACGCCGCGGGGGTCTGTGGTTAGTAGAACCACCGCTGCCATATTCCTGCTGAGGACAGTGACTTAGGGCAGCGTGGATGGTAAGCCCTCCTCGGGTAGGGCTGAGGGTCCCCAGGGCAGGTGTAGTAGTGATAGAGGGGCCTGGTGAGGGATTGTGCTTTTTGCAAGACGCTTACTTTGCTGCTGCAGCTTCTCCAGCCAGTGTGTAGGGACGACAGCCTGTGGCTCCTCAGGCGGGACTCTGCTGCGACGCTGGAAAAAAGCAGTCTCAGGCAATGGTGAGCTCACCGGCTACTTTACTTAAGGTTCTTTAGCAGCAGTTGACAACGGTTTACAAGTTACAGTTCTTTCAGCTCTTTCAAGTTACAGTTCTCACACTTTAGCACTGCTCTGGGTAACTGGGTTTATGCAGCTCATGCAGCTCCTCTGCATTGTTTCCCTTAAGTCCTTTCAGGCCCTTGTCTTTCTCTGTTTCCTCACTCACGGGTTTGGCCTGGCCTTCACGGGCTTTTGTGTGATGATTCCCTCTCTGTCAGGGTCATTAGCCCTAGTTTGATGGCTGTGTTCCTAGACCGTGGTGGTAGGTAGGCTGCAGGTCATGGAGTACCTGCCCCACTCTGGTATGTCCTGTGATTAGGGTCTTAGAATACTCCCGGTCACTTCTACAGAATCGGCTCTCTGGCTGTAGCGGCCTAGCCCCCAGTGTCCCAGGTATGGCTGTGGGATCACCAGGCTCCCTCTTTCTCACTGTGGGGTGTCGTTGCTTTTTGGCTTCTTTCCCCTTGCCTCCGGCTATGGAGTGAGCTTTGTCTCCTAGGAATGTAGCCTCTGGGATTCTGCGTCCTCCTGGGAACCTCTCCTCCTGGGAATTGTCTGCCTGCAACTTGGTGTTCCAACACTCTCTCTTCTCTTGACTGCCTGCTCTTGTGTCTAACTGAGTGTTCCTGGGTTTTTCTATTGTTGGTCTCTCCACCCACTTGTTCAGTGCTGCTATATGCTCCACAAACATTACTCTTAACCCCTGCTACCCCTTGCCTAACCTAGAATCCTAGGCGTAGGGTCGGTGTGTACCTGTGTGGGTGTTTTTCAGTCAACCATCTCTACCTACACATAAAAGGGTCCCCTTAATAATAAGTGCTTCACCTAAACACGTTTATACCTTACCAAATATCGCCACAGATTAAACTATGTTGATATTTATAGTGAATTAGCACATCCAATGTTAATGGCAAAAAAATCACTTTATTGTTTAAAATTAATTCATATTAAAATTGTTTACCATACATAACATGTCCTTTTAGTCGGGAACACAGTCCCTATCATGCACAAAATATTAGGGTGGGCTACAGAGAATACAGAATAGCAGCAAAAAACTATCAGGGGAACAACAGAGAATATTCACAGCACTATTACTCTTGTATTGATCTTGGTCCCTCTCTTAATTCAAGACAGACACTCCTATAGACCCAAATGGTCATTAAATAATCCTCCATAAGATACTAAGTAGTTCACAATACCTGGTGCCAGAATGATCCTCAAAGATAATCGCTCCTTGGACCCCTGCTGCCAAAGTGCTCCTGCCTCACCCCCACCGCCGACGTACGTTTCAAAAGTTGGTCTTTTTTCCTCTTTTTTCCTCGCCCTGAGGAAAAAAGACCAACTTTTGAAACGTACGTCGGCGGTGGGGGTGAGGCAGGAGCACTTTGGCAGCAGGGGTCCAAGGAGCGATTATCTTTGAGGATCATTCTGGCACCAGGTATTGTGAACTACTTAGTATCTTATGGAGGATTATTTAATGACCATTTGGGTCTATAGGAGTGTCTGTCTTGAATTAAGAGAGGGACCAAGATCAATACAAGAGTAATAGTGCTGTGAATATTCTCTGTTGTTCCCCTGATAGTTTTTTGCTGCTATTCTGTATTCTCTGTAGCCCACCCTAATATTTTGTGCATGATAGGGACTGTGTTCCCGACTAAAAGGACATGTTATGTATGGTAAACAATTTTAATATGAATTAATTTTAAACAATAAAGTGATTTTTTTTGCCATTAACATTGGATGTGCTAATTCACTATAAATATCAACATAGTTTAATCTGTGGCGATATTTGGTAAGGTATAAACCATCTCTACCTAACCTGGCTGCAGTTCACCCTGTGGCCGTCCTGGTCGCAGGGGCGCCACAGAGTTAGTTTTTTTTTTACATGAGCCTTTGCAACCCGTATGGGGATTAACAAACGTTAAAGTGGCTTTCTCCCAGAAGAAGCTGATGTTCACCCTCCCCGGGTGCGGGTCCTCAATGCTACTGCCTCTGTAGCTGCTGTGGTCAAGTCACATGGACAATCAGAAAGAAGCACGGGTTGGCACGCGGTTTGAATTCCGTGTCTCTGGTCGCCACGGTCGACCAATCAGAGCAGCGGAATTCAAACCACGCGCCAAGCCGCGCTACTTCTCTGATTGGTCACCGCGGCCGTGGCGACCAATCAGAAGAGTACTGCGGCTTGGCGCGCGGTTTGAATGCAAACCCCATCCTTGCAGCCTCCTCCATCCCCTCAGCCTCCTCCGTCCTCACAGCCTCCTCCATACCCTCAACTTCCCCATCCTCACAGCCTCCTCCATCCTCACAGCTTCCTCCATTCCCTCAGCCTCCCCATCCTCACAGCCTCCTCCATCCCCTCAGCCTCCTCCATCCTTACAGCCTCCTCCATCCTCACAGCCTACTCCATTCCCTCAGCCTACCCATCCTCACAGCCTCCTTCATCCCCTCAGCCTCCTCCATCCCCTCAGCCTCCTCCATCCCCTCAGCCTCCTCCATGCTCACAGCTTCCTCCATCCCCTCAGCCTCCCCATCCTCACAGCCTCCTCCATCTCCTCAGCCTCCTCCATCCTCACAGCCTCCCCATCCTCACAGCCTCCTCCATTCTCACAGCCTCATCATACTCACAGCCTCCCCATCCTCACAGACTCCTCCATCCCCTCAGCTTCCCCATTCTCACAGCCTCCTCCAACCCCTCAGCCTCCCCATGCTCACAGCTTCCTCCATCCCCTCAGCCTCCTCCATCCACACAGCCTCCACCATCCTCACTGCCTCCTCCATCCTCACTGCCTCCTCAATCCCCTCAGCCTCCCCATCCTCACAGCCTCACCCATTCTCACAGCCTCCCCATCCTCACAGCCTCCCCATCCTCACAGCCTCCTCCATCCCCTCAGCCTCCCATCCTCACAGCCTCCTCCATACTCACAGCCTCCCCATCCTCACACCCTCCTCCATTCTCACAGCCTCCTCCATTCTCACAGCCTCCCCATCCTCACAGCCTCCCCATCCTCACAGACTCCTCCATCCCCTCAGCCTCCTCCATCCTCACAGCCTCCCCAACCTCACAGCCTCCTCCATTCTCACAGCCTCCCCATCCTCACAGCCTCCCCATCCCCTCAGCCTCCTCCATCCCCTCAGCCTCCTCCATCCTCACAGCCTCCTCCAACCCCTCAGCCCCCCCATCCTCACAGCCTCCTCCATCCTCACAGCCTCCCCATTTCCTCAGCCTCCTCCATCCCTCAGCCTCCTCCATCCTCACAGCCTCCTTTATCCTCACAGCCTCCCCATTCTCACAGCCTCCTCATTCTCACTCCTTACTCCTGTCTATTAGGTCTGTCATTCAGTGTGACACAGTTTACTCCTGTCTACAAGGTCTGTCAGTCAGTGTGACGAACTTCACTCCTGTCTATAGGCTGTCAGTCAGTGTGACGAACTTCACTCCTGTATACAAGGCTGTCAGTCAGTGTGACACAGTTCACTCCTGTCTTCAAGGCTGTCAGTCAGTGTCACGAACTTCACTCCTGTCTTCAAGGCTGTCAGTCAGTGTCACAAACTTCACTCCTGTTTACAAGGTTGTCAGTCAGTGTGACGAACTTTAATCCTGTCTACAAGGTTGCCCGTCAGTGTGACGAACTTTACTTCTGTCTATAAGGCTGTCAGTCAGTGTGATGAACTTTACTCCTGTCTATAAGGCTGTCAGTCAGTGTGACGCACTTCACTCCTGTCTACAAGGCTGTCAGTCAGTGTGACGCAGTTAACTCCTGTCTATAAGGCTGTCAGTCAGTGTCACGAACTTTACTCCTGTCTACAAGGCTGTTAGTCAGTGTCACGAACTTCACTCCTGTCTACAAGGCTGTCAGACAGTGTGACGCATTTCACTCCTGTTTACAAGGTATTCTAGAATACCCGATGCGTTAGAATCGGGCCACCATCTAGTAGCTATATATACACACATCTATACATATAGTTACATATAATAAGAAAGAACAAGTAACATGTATAACTGTGTATATATAGATATATATACACATATAAAGATATATACATATCGTTTGATATATACATATAAAATTCATAATTAGTATAACCATTAAAAGATGTTTATTTCTACATAAATATAAATATATAAATATATAAAAACATAATAAAACATAACAATAAAAACTGTGAAAACAGCCTTTGTTATTAATATGATAGAAGAGCACAATTCTTTCTTCTGATCCGCGGTGTATGGAGCTCGCAAAACTGGTTCATGGCAGCTCATCACTGATAAGCAGCCGCAAACCAATCTCGCGCATGCACAATGCGAGGTCCGCAGTACCCCCAAATGGGTATACTGACGTCAGTATAGCCGGATATGACGCGATTAGCATCATAGCGGCTATACTGCCCATTTAGGTGGTGCGGAGGCTCTCTGTTCTTTAGCACGCCAATTGGGGCGTGCATAATTACGATGCAGGCGGCGAGGAGCAGAAACAGGGAACGGCTTTTGCGACTTCTCAAGCTCTGAGAAGTTGCAGTTCTGGAGGTAATATAATGACTTTTCTAATCTTTACAAACACACAGTTTTCGGACAAAGGGATGCCTAGAAATGTGTTAGGCTGCTGCAGCCTGGAGGGACAGGTCTGAGGAGGCTGGGGGATGATTTTTAGGGGTCAGGTTCCCTTTAACGCTACAATAATCTTAGGCATGGTAAAAAAAGAAAAAATTCATAATTTGTTCCGGATAACCTCTATGTCTAAACCTTTCTTTGCGATCACTACATTTAGTTATATAATCAAAAAAGGGAGGAAAAATTCCTTTTCAGAAGAAAAACTATTCTTTTGGGATATGTCTATTAGGTTGACTTTCTAAACGTAGTAATAGAAATCGTTCCATTATGATTCTTGGATATCTACAGGTCCAAAAAGGTGATGGACTTATCACGCATCTCATGAGTAAAACGTAAGACTATGTCATTGGTGTTCAAGTAGTCATCAAGTTCCATAAATTAATGGATAATATTCTTTCTCAGAATTCAAATGTTGTCAATAAATCTCACAGCACAATCGACAAGTCTCTGAACACACGATGGACTCCTCCAGCCAGACCAAAAGCAGGAGGTTGGAGGCTCCTCTATTCCAGTGCTCCAGAGCTAGTGGCAGGATCATTCATTGAATAAGAAACAATTGTGACAAAGGCTGTGGCTACACAGCGACTTGTTTTGTGCGATACCAATTTTTTGAAAACGTGTGATAAAAAGATTTGTGCAACTTATCTGCAACATACTGTTGCACAACTATTTTAGAGTTTTGATTTTCCCAAGATGCAGATAAGTCACATATCTTGCTACTTGCAAAAGTCACCACCTGGAGACCTGTTCTCCATAGCTATTTGCTAGACTTGGTTAATGCACCAATGGGGAAAACAGTTGTGAGCCACACATCACGGGCCCACAATCCACATGGGGCTCTTGAGCCAAAGGTTGGGGACCCCTGTCATAGGAGATTATTATATTCAATGTTACAATGTGTTACTGTGATTTCAGTGTCACCGGGTAGCCCTAGACTCAGGGTACCTTTACACGCCGCTACTGGATGGTGGAAACAACCGGGTACATCAGATGCACGAGCACGCCCACACGGTTGAAAACGGTAAACGCACCATCTTTACACGCCGCAACTAGGTGCGCTACATCTATCTCAGGATACACCGCCGGGTGCCACAAGTAACCTTCTGTAACTAACCTCACCTCCTTTACACGCCGCCATAACCAGGTAATATGGGCGGAACAAAGGCAGCAGGGAAAACACATAGGCGTGCCACAGTCCTTCACGCCGCGCCCAAATGACAACCATTGGCCAACGCAAGACTGTTTTGATTGGGCACGACGCGAAGGGCGGATGGCGGACACGTGACGTAGGGTGTTCGGACTGTGGCACGGAATAAGCGCTTGTGACATGGCGGAGTGTGATGGAAGAGCCAATCGTAATGCAGCATCTTCCACCAATGATCGCTGATGGGGCGCGGTAACCCGGAGCCTGTGTTCACGCCCCAGGTACATCGCATGGTGTGGCAACAACCCTCCTGTTCCTTCCTTACACGCCGTGACAGGCCGTGACAGGCCGTGACAGCCCGTAACCGTCCCCTTGAAATCAACCTGTTTATGAGCACTGCTCGGAAACAGGTTCATGAGGTGACGGGTGGATGCAACCTACTTTACACTCCGCAACTTCGGGTTGATTTGGCGGTGCAAGATACATTTCTCTCATGTACCCGGTTGTTTCCACCATCCAGTAGCGGCGTGTAAAGGTACCCTAAGAGTAAACTGAAAAAGAGTCAACCCAAAATGTGGAAACATGTTCTATAATGAGTACTCAGAAAGGATGTCAAACACCCCTCAGAATAAAAATTTCTTATTAGGGTGTCAGAGATTATTGTGAATTCCATTGAATCTTCGGAAAACATCTATTATATCCCTTGTGTCATGAAGGAGGACCAATACAAATGGACATAACGCCTCATCAATGTACATACTGATCCCATGGGTGAGTCTCCTAATACTAAAGACATTAGGTTTCCCCTTATGAGTTTTAAGATGATAATGAAGTGTCACTGTTTATGGAAACATAGGCAACATAAATGTCTTTTTATTTCTCATAAATTAGTTGAGTCTCCAAAGCCTGATTCACGGTAACGTCCAAATCATTCTTGAAAATGTAAGTAGGCTCACCATCTAACCCCCGATAACATTCTGTATCAGACCAAATTGAAACGTCACATGATTTTATGTTCTCTGTTAAAAAAGGACAATGTTTCCTCCTTTGCCACAGGGTTTGACAATTGAACAGCATCACAGCACCTGGTAAACAGCCGTAGTGAGCTCTCACTTTACGGCTGTGCTCCTGGTGCCGTAATGCAGCATATGGGGTCACATGAGTGCACAGCTAAGCCAGGTCAGCTGTGCCCTCGGATAACCCCAACTCTGATGTCACCGCTTTCAATGAAAAGAACCACTCACTTTGCTGTAGTGTTGCAGTGACGTCAGTTGAGGTTACTCGAGGGCACAGCTGACTGGGCTCACCTGTGAACTCGGGTGAACTTTCTCACAGCACCCAGCTCAATCTGTGCCTGCTTGTCTGGGTGAGCTGCACAGATGTAGCAGAGCTTAATATGCTGGCCTGTGGATTATGTCGGAGGTAGGATTTTTTGGATTAAAGATGGAGTCCTAAGTGTCTTCTGATTTATTTCTATTAAAATATTTTATTCTCAGTGATATGTTTTATTTTACTGTTTACTAGAAATTCATGGTGGCCAGGTCTAATATTGGCCTGACACCATGAATTTTGGGCTTAGTACCAGCTGATAATACAAAGCTGGTATTAACCCCCTCATTAACCAGCATGCCACCGCCATCAGGGCTGCTGGAAGAGCCTGGTAAAGTGCCTGGAAATGGTGCTAAGAAAAAAGGTGCCATTTTCAGAGGTGGCTGTAGGCTGCGGTTTTCAGCATGGGGGGCCCAGAATGCTTGGGCCTTAGCACACTGAGAATCCCAGCCCTGAACTGCCTGGGTTATACCTGGCTGGCCATCATAAATATGGCGAAGCCAACACAATTTTCTTTTAATTATTTCTTTAAATAATTAAAAAAACATAATGGGCTTCCCTGTGCTTTGATTGCCAGCCAAAGTAAAGCCAGGCAGCTGTGGGGTGGCAGGCTGTAGCTGTCCACGGTATTTTTGATTTTCAGCGCAAATAAAGCGAAGTGCCACGTCATTTTTTTAAATGATTTATTTTTTTACAATACTGTGATGTCAGACAATCACAGACACTGTTGTCATAGACAATGGGCGTCTGTGATTGCCTGTTGGAGAAGGCTAAAAAGTGCTACTACGAATGTATGGGCTGATTTTAGCTTACTCCAGCAGCCAATCACTGACGCCCATTCTTTGTGACAACAGCGTCTGTAAGGGTACCTTTACACGCGGCAACTTTTCTATGAATTTCACTGGCAACTTACTGGTTGCAGTGAAATCATGGACACATTGCTCCATTTTGTGGCTGTGTACAAATGGAACAATGTGTCCATGATTTCACTGCAACCAGTAAATTGCCAGTGAAATTCCTAGAAAAGTTGCTGCGTGTAAAGGTACCTTTATTGGCGGTTGATTCCTTTGCTGTGAATATCCCTAAAGTTAATGAGCGGCCCCAGAAGTACAAGCAGTGGCACAGTGTAACGGGGGGTGAGGGGTGGTTCGCTCATCCCTAGTGGCAACTAATGAGAGAGATCTAAACCACTATCTGTAAGAATCTTGTAGAAGATCACGTTAGTTATCCTTGCATCTTGAATTCCGTCACATATAGTAGGAAATGGGTGGCCTAAAAAAATGAAGGGAATCTGTGGCTTCTCTCTGCATAATATCTGGTAATAATGAACATACTGTGGATCTGCATAGATTTAATTTGGGAGTAGTTGAATGGGTTATAAAATGTATCATTCCATGTCCCAGGAAACTTTGAGTTGAAATGTCTATTTTTACTGTGACAATGAGGAGAAATGAAATCGGGAACGGAATTGTCTCTGCAGAATGTGACATTTGGCGAGAAACCATCTGCAAGTTAGTTTCAGCCAAGCACACCCACTACCCGAGCTGTACCGGGACACGTAACACATGTGCGTCCAGATCGTCTCATACTAAGTTGTTTCGTTGTGACAAGGCTGAATTGTGAGATGAGTTCTGTATTTTCATCAAGGAAAAAGCTGTAGACTATGCACCGTGTCCAAAAACAACACGCCTGTTTTTCCTAACTAGAACAATGATCAGGAATCAGTTCTTTTATGTCAATCCGATATAACCATACTGTTAAACAATCCTTGTCCCAGTTCACACATTACTGCGGTTGTACTCTTTTTCTTGCTTTGTAAACCCTTTGTTGTACAGTGAACACTATGAGGACATACTTTAGCTCAGATTGTCACCAGTGTTTGCTTTGTGTGTCTATTTTGACTATCACTGTGGCACCCAATGTTCTCATAAAGAAATAAGTACATTTCCAAGTTTTTCATACCAATTAAATAGTATAAATGGATAGCATTCGGACATTACACAGGTTGCATCCATCTGCTGTTTTTTGTGGACCTGTTGACTTGCATTGGCAAGTCTGATCAGTCACTCGGATAAAAGAAAAACCATACAGACATGTGGATCCGACTATAATAGGAACTGTGAATCATAGATAAAACATGTACATGGATCACAGATGCGTGACTGAGGCATTAATCATTGAATACAGGGTTTTCATTCAGTTTCATTGGCCTTCATGTATAACATCTGGCCTAATCGCCACCGGTGCATAACATCCAGCCTCATCGCTTCCAGTGTATAACATCCAACCCATTGCCCCCAGTGTGTAACATCTGGTCACATCGCCCGCCATTGTATAACATCCAACCTCCTTTCCACCAGTGTATAACATCTGGCCCCTCACCCAGGGTGTATAAGATCTTGATCAGGGGTCTCAAACAAGTGGCACCTGGGCCGCATGCGGCCCCTGGGGCTTCACTGTGCAGGTCACGGGACCATGGACAAACATGCTGGCGGTACAGTGCAGAACGGAGCCGCACTCCCCACTGTGCTATATCTTTCGGCGGCGGGACTGACAAGGCTCTGCCGCTCAGTAACATCAATGCAATCCATCGGCCAATGAGAGGCCCGAGCATGCCGTTGGCGTATGACATCACCTGCGGGCCTCTCATTGGCTGGCGGCTTGCATTGATGTTACTAAGCGGCAGCGCTTGTCAGTCCCATGGCTGGAAGATATAACACAGCGGGGAGCGCAGCTCCCTCCTGCACTCTACCGCTGGCATGTTAAAGGTTAGAAATTTGTGTGTGAGAGAGTGTGTGAGTGTGAGAGTGTTTGTGAGTGTATGTGTGTGAGAGAGTGTGTGAGTGTTTGTGAGTGTATGTGTGTGAGTGAGTGTGTGAATGTGAGTATGTGAGAGTGAGTGGGAAAATGTGTGTGTGAATGTAACTGTGTTTGTGTTTGAGAGAGTGAGTGTGAGTGTGTATGTGAGAATGTAAGTGTGTGTGCGGGAGAATGTGTTATGATTTGATGACCTAGGAGTAACATACACAGACTTCACAGAAGTAGTTGGCAACTGTACTGACCGCAGTCCCTGACTTAATACCGCAACTAGACGTAGCCGTAGGATGCCACTAACCATGCCCCAGACACCTCGAGACGGCCGGAGAGCTAGCTACTCCTAAACATGGAAACAGGAAAGTCTATCTTGCCTCAGAGCAGAACCCCAAAAGAGTAGCAAGCCCACCCCCCTTCATGGATATTGACTGGAAAACAGGAGAGGAAAAACACACACAGGCAGATAATAGAGTTTAGCAACAGAGGCCACACTAGCTAGATAGTGAGGACAGGATGGAATACTGTTGCGGTCAGTATTAGAATACTATCAAAAACCTCCAACAGCAGATGGTATCAAGAAATAACCCTGAGTCTGCTAAGACTTGCCGCCCTGTATATCTGCAGGAACTTCTGTGACTCAAACTAGAATAAATAGATTCTAACATCAGCATAACTGGAGGTTGCAGACAACAGTGAATAGCAGTTCATACCTAGGAAGAAAACTTCCTAACTGAGAGCAGGTGAACAAATATGCAGACTAAATATCAACCCACAACGCAGAGCAAGACAAGCAATAAGCAGATCCTCAAGCACACAACATGTGTGCCACAAAATAACCAAACACCATTCACTTAGCTTGCAAGGATTCAGCAGAGCAGGAAGAAACAAGGGAGAGATGTGAACACCTCCAGAAATAATTGCAACTGGCAGAGATTGATCAGCTCCAACTACCTATATGCTCCAATCCGAAGCAGACTGCCAATCATCAGGATCAGCTGAGAAACTCTCCAAAACACAGCCAGATGCATCACCAACAACAACCACAGGAGGGAGCTCACAACCAGAATTCTTCATCAATGAATTCACAACAAGAATGTGTGTGTGAGTGTGTGAAAGAATGTGTGTAAGTGTGAGTATGTTTGTGTGTGTGAGAGAGAGTGTATGTGAGAATGTGAGTGTGAGAGAGTGAATGTGTGTGAGAGTGTGTGAATGTAAGTGTGAGTGTGTGAGAGAATGTGTTTTTATGTGAGTGTGATTGTGTGTGTGTGTGAGTGTGTATGTGTGTTTGTGTGTGTGAGAGTGAGTGTGTGAGTGAGTGTGTATGTGAGGTTGTGAGTGTGTGTGAGAGAATGTGTGTATGTGAGTGTGTTTGTGAGTGTATGTGTATGTGAGAGTGTGTTTGTGTGTGAGAATGTCAGTGTATGTGAGAATGTGAGTGTGTGTGTGAGAATGTGTGTGAGAGTGTTTATGAGTGTGTGAGTGTGTGTGCGTTAGAATGTGTGTGTGAGAGAGAATGTGTGTGAAAATGCGTGTGTGAGAGTGAATGTGTGAATGTGAGTACGTGAGAGTAAGTGTGTGAGAATGTAAGTGTGAGTGTGCATGAAAGCATGTGTGTGTATGTGAGAGTGTGTTTGTGTGAGTGAGTGTGTGAATGTAAGTGTGAGTGTGTGAGAGAATATGTTTTTATGTGAGTGTGTTTGTGTGTGTGAGAGTGAGTGTGTGTGAGTGTGTATGTGTGTTTGTGTGTGTGTGAGAGTGAGTGTGTGAGTGAATGTGTATGTGAGATTGTGAGTCTGTGTGTGAGAGAATGTGTGTGTGTATGTTAGTGTGTTTGTGTGTGAGTGTATATGAAGATGTGTGTATGTGAGAGTGTGTTTGTGTGTGTGAGAATGTGAGTGTGAGAATGTGTGTGGGAGTGGTTATGAGTGTTTGAGTGTGTGTGCATTAGAATGTGTGTGTGAGAGCGTGTGTGTGAGTGAGTGTGTGAATGTGAGTACATGAGAGTAAGTGTGTGAGAATGTAAGTGTGAGTGTGCATGAGAGAATGTGTGAGTATGTGAGAGTGTGTTTGTGTGTGTGAGAATGAGTGTGAGAGTGTGAGTGAGAGAATGTGATTGTGTGAGAAAATGTATGTATGTGAGCGTGTGTGTGTAAGCGTGTATGTGAGAATGTGTGTGTGTATGAGAAAATGTGTGTATGTGAGAGTGTGTTTGTGTGTGTGAGAATGTGAGTGAGAGTGTGAGTTTGTGTGTGTGTTTGTTTGAGAGTGAATGTGCGTGAGTGTATGAGAGTGAGTGAGAATGTGTGTGAGAGAGTGTGTATGTGAGAGTGTGTTTGTGTATGTGAGAGTGTGTTTCTGTGTGTGAGTGTGAGAATGTGTGAGTATGTGAGAGTGAGTGAGTGTGTAAGAGTGAGTATGTGAGAGAATGTCTGGGTGAGTGAGCGTGAGAGACTGTGTGTGTGGGTGAGTGAGAATGTGAGTGTCTGAGAGAATGTGTGTAAGGATAAGGTCACCCTTAGAAGGCACAATCCGGAAACCGCATCCATTACCGGAAGCGGTTTTGGACTGTGCCTTCATACTTCTTAAAATTTGTGAAGATGCAATCCTCATTCCGGATCTGGATGCATTAATGCATCCGGTTTTGGAATGAGCTTTTTTGCAATTTTCAAAGCTGGATCCGGAACCGTATTATGTATTTATGTACCTTGCGGTATCGGATCTGGTCCCATAGGCGCCCATGTTACAAAAACTGGATCCAGTTTTGCAACTGCTGCAATGGACTGCATGATGATGCTGCATGATTTTTACCGCGGGTTGAAAACCAGATCCGGTACCGGATTGGAAATAGTGCAATCCGGTTTTTGTATTGCAGCCTATGGCTGCGGATCCGGATCCAGTTTTGAGCATTTTTAATGCTCAAAACCGGATCAGGATCTGCAACTGCAACCGCAAATGTGACCCTAGCCTAAGGCAATGTGTGAGTGTGTGTGTGTGTGTGTGTGTGTGTGTGTGTGTGTGTGTGTGTGTGTGTGTAAAAAGGTGGTAGACCAGGTTGGGGACATCAGTACAAAAGGGGACTGGCATGGGGCACATTACTACACTATGGGGCCAGGATGTGGACATTACTATAAAAGGAGACCAGGATGGGGGACATCAGTGCAAAAGGAGTCCAGGAAAGGGACATTACTACAAAAGGGGAATCAGGATGGGGACATCACTACAAAAGAGGACCAGGATGTGGGATATTACTACAAAAAGGATCAGTATAGGTGACATTACTACAATATGACGACCAGGATGCGGGCATTACTACTAGATGGGGATCAGGATGGGGACATTACTACAAGAAGGGGACCAGGATGAGGAACATTACTACAAGAAGAGGACCAGGAAAGGGGACATTTCTACAAAAGGGGATCAGGATGGGGCATTACTACAATATGAGGACCAGGATGAGTTCATTATTACAAGAAGGGAACCAGGATAGGGACATTACTACATGAGGACCAGGATGGGGACATTACTACATGAGGACCAGGATGGGGACATTACTACATGAGGACCAGGATGGGGACATTACTACATGAGGACCAGGATGGGGACATTACTACATGAGGACCAGGATGGGGACATTACTACATGAGGACCAGGATGGGGACATTACTACATGAGGACCAGGATGGGGACATTACTACAAGAAGGGGACCAGGATGAGGAACATTAATACAATATGGAGACCATGATGGGGACATTACTACAAGATGAAGCCCAGGGAGAGAACATTACCTCAAGAAGGGGATCAGGATGGGGACATTACTACATGATGAGGATCAGGATGGAGACTTTACTACAAGATAAAGACCAGGATGGGGACATTACTACATGATGAGGACCAGGATGGGGACATTACTAAAATATGGGGACAAGGATGGGGACATTACCACAAGAAAAGGACCAGGATGGGGACATTACTACAACAAGGGAACCACAGTGGGGGCATTACTAAAAGAAGAAGATGAGGATTTGGACATTACTACATTAAGGAAAAAATTCTGGTATTACTAAAAATGTCACTAAGTCTAGGGTCATATTTGCGTTGTGACCCTAGCCTAAAGGAATGCGCATAAAACTTAGAACTTTTCCCCCTCAGCACATAGCGTTAACGCTATGCGCTGCCAGAGAACGCAGCCCCTAGTTACCCCATGCTTACCTTACCAAAAAGCCACACACAAAGCTGCAGGGAGTGCACTTTACAACAGCACACAGGAAACGTTGCCTGCAGCGTTTCCTGTGTGCTGTTGTAAAGCGCAGTCCCTGCAGTTTTGTGTGTGGCTGGTTGGCAAGGTAAGCATGGGGTAACTAGGGGCTGCATTCTCTGGCAGCGCATAGCGTTAACGTTATGCGCTGCGGGGAAAAGTTCTAAGTTTTATGCGCATTCCTTTAGGCTAGGGTCACAATGCAAGTGTGACCCTAGCCTTAGTCCTACAAGCAATGCGGCCCCCCAATATCAATTTTTTTTTGTGTGCAGCCCACCAACTCAACCGAGTTTGAGACCCCTGATCTAGACCATGATGCCCAGTGTATAAACATCTGGCCCCTCACCCCAAGTTTATAACATTCGGACCCTCACCCCTTATGCATAACATACAGCCCTTCACCCCAGTGTATAACATCCACTCCTTGCCCCTGGTGTATAACATTCGGCCCCTCACTGAGCCGTCTGCCTTTACTGGCATGACAATCCAGCCAGTGGTGCAGAGCTCACTGATACCAGCACTGTCCTGTAAATGGAGCCTCTGGGGAAACATGTCAGATTGTGACATTTCTTCCTCCCAAATCTTCCATCACCTATGAGTGATAATATTGAGAATTGGAAGGAAGTGCGGAAACTTAGCCACAACGTGGAGACCCAATGATATTACAGAGATGGGTCACTGAGTGCATAAAATTTGCCAAGTTTCTGCTGAATCACGACTATATAGGTTGAAAACACATAAACAGGTCCCTAAAGTTCAATCTTGCTTGCCCAGTTACTAACTCACAATGCCGTTTGTTGGGAAAAAAGCCTCCAGCCATCCTATAAATGCTGTTATATTGGTTGCCATTACTACCTCTTGTGGTCGGGCATTCCACAGTCCGACTGCTCTTGCATTCTACAGTCTAAGGCTAGGGTCAGATTAGCGCTCAGGGTGTTCCGTTAAAAGATAGAATTTGGGAGCCTTGACACAGTGTTACTGCCATGGTTACACTGAGTCAGCGCTGCCAATTCATCCCTATGGTGACAAAGCCCTGAGCACAGCTCAAACGCTGGCACCTGAGTGCTGGAGTTTGAAATCTCTCACTTTTTCCTAGTGCATCACATGATGCGCTAGGATACAGTGCGAGAATTTAAACTCCAGCACTCTGATGCTGGCATTTGAGCTGCAATCAGGACTCCGTCACCATAGGGATGAATTGGCAGCGCTGACTCCGTGTAAATAGGGTAGAGTTCTGATTCAAGACCTTGAGGCTCAAGAAAAGGGCAGCCTTTTTAAAAAAAGAGGGGCAGAAGACATAATTAACTATTTACAGTTCAGAGTTCTGTAGACAGTATTTTTAGATACGGGAGACTCTAATGGCAAACCAGCCCATAGGTCCTGCATGCCGCTCATAGTTTACTTGGTCTCCTCCATACAAATTTCTGTCCGGGTGACTGCAGCGTAAATGGGGCTCAACGTCTCGCCTCCCTACAAAGATGTCTTCTGATAGTCCTTCCTCACACACAAACCCCCACCCATCCCCGTAGCGGAACGACACCACTATACCTTGCTTTCTGTGTTGACCCCAGGCTTTGCAGCACTCGGGTGTCAGGCTGCAAGGGTTAACGCTCCTGTTGTCACGGGGAGTGGTGCCTGCGCCTGACCCCGTGTCCTGGGCCTATCTTCCAAAAATTGGCTAGTATTTACAGGGGATTATGTACAGTTTTGTCGTGACGCCACCTGTAGTTTCTGGTGAGGTGTCACCAGCGCCGCCACAGTCCGCATGAGGTAGTTGGTAATGCGTTTAGTTGGTGAAGTCCTCCACAGGTAGGACTGGACCTCCGGGGCAGCGTTACTGTATAGAGGCAAGTTCATGCAAAAGAAGATGCAACAGAGACCAATTCACTTTTCTCGGGGTACTTTACTGTGTTAAAGACGATATTATATGTACTATATGGCTTCCGCCATATTGTATCTAAAGAAGCCATTTTTATTAGTTTATCATGTCTCTTCGGACTAACTAGCTCTGTAACAGTTTATTCAGTGAAGATGAGCACAACTCAGCACATTCTTACATTTGTCCTTGTTTGTTAGATAAGACCACCAAGTCCTATGTAAGACCAAGTGTACCGTTCTTATCTTCTGTAACTCTCTTAAAGGTCACTTATTAATTATTCCAAAACTGTCTATACTACATATTCATCATATTTGTCATTGTATGATGTAATCTATTTTTTCTAAACTTCTGTAACGTATATAAGCTCTAAACAACAATAAACGTTCAGCTATTCTCTTGAAGACCGAGTCTGTGTCATCAATTGAGTTATAACCATTACCAGGTATACCTGTGTAGAGCTCTTTATCTAATCAGTCTACTCTGGTTAGTTGTAATTTTTTACATCTTTAACAAATGGAGGCCCCAGCGAGATGTTTATCTGATATATATATATTTTTCCCCTTTTTACATTCACCTTGGACTGGACACAAAGGTTACCCGTCTCCTGCTGAACATCATGCAGAACCGCGGTAAGTTTGAGCCATTGTCTCAAGGTACTGTCTTCTCCAGGAGGGGGTAGCAAGAGCCAGTCTTTGGGGAATTAGAAATGGGAAACTCAGATGGACTGATTTGATTATTTGTTATTTGTTCATACTCTTGTCCTGTGTTTTGTCTTGTCTTGTCCCAGTGTCTTCTTTGCTTATCTGTATTGTGTCCTGTGTTGTCTTGTCATACTTCACAGTATTGTTGTATTTGTCTGTATACGTTAATTGTTAATTGTGCAAAACTACTCTCTTCTAAACTGCTTATATAATCTTTGGTGCTTTCATACAACTTTATTAACTTTCTAATTCTATATACGGTACTACTTATATGCATTGGTTGCATACAAAATCACAGTTCAGCACTCCTGATGGTATGAGGACATGTAGCTTAACGGGTGGCTGCAGGCAGATCCTAGGTGGTATGGTGGAACCCTCAGTGTGCGTGTTCTGTCTCTGACATTCAATCCATCTCCAAATATTTGTTTTTGCATGTCGTTATTAATTTGTATAGCTGTCGATTTTTAATGAGCTTATCTCATAATGTAGTGTTCTGGCGGCCAATGCTATGTTTGCAGTCTATCTCTATGTTTAATTCTCCTCCCTCTTGAAATGCATTCTGGTAGCTCAGCCTCCATTTTACCCTTATATCTGGAAGCAAGAGGACACTCAGTACTACAGTTCCCCCAAGATTGCATTGCCGGTATGTAGCTATACCTTCTTTAGCTGTGTTCCGCTCTAATATTAGCCTATCTTAGCCAGTTGCACCCTAGGTTAGCTACTAGTTTAAAAATGTCAATGTATATTGTGAAACTATGTGGAAAATGCATGTTTACTGTACCCTCCACTAATTGTCTGAATTTGATTGCTTTCAGTTTTACCCTACCAATGTACTCCATTGTCTCAGCTAGGTTGTCCTGCAGCTCCCGGAAAGCGTCCTGCCAATACTTGGCGTCCCCCTCGTTGGACAGGAGGGAGACTGACTCCAGGTCCTCGCGTGCAATGCGGGCCTGTTGCTCCACTTTGCGCATGAGGTCTGTCCACTGGGTCGGGTAACGCACGCTGTCGTTCGTCGTGTCCCCCACTTCCGGCTACCTCTTCCAAGGGCTTAACCCAGTTTAGGGACAACTGGCGGGGTTACACGTTCTGGACGGTAGTCAGGACATCTAGAGAGATCCTCAACTGGCCGGTGTTGACGGTTAAGGACTGAATTTTGCTTGCACCGTGTCTCAGGGCCAGTTCCCTGTTGCGGACTAGGATCCCCTCGGGAACGTCACTTGGCCCGACACTGGGTCACCTTCTTCCTCTTCTTCTTTCTTCTCTTTCTCTGTTCTGTCTGACTTCTCTCTCCTTCCTGCACCACTCCAGTTCCTTCCCGCTCACTCTCTTCACCACACTTACACTCCTCCCACCGGGGCTGGGGCTCACCCAGAATCAGGTTAACCCCTCAGTCCTTCCACACTAAGTGTGTGAATGCAGGAATGAGAGCCTCAGATTAACATTACACCCCCCTGATTACAGGAGTACTGCACGTTCTTATATGGGTGCAGTTCCCCATTTGTGACTCCTGACCAGGTGGGGCACCACACATCCCTACACCTACTCTGGGGAACTTCAAGCCCTACCCGTGGAGGGCTCACCATCCCAGCTGCCGCCTTCATCATCGTTCCTCAGAGACCTGGACGGCAGCGGTGGCTTTACTAACCACAACCCACTGGGGGCTTCACAAACTAATTTTACAAACTTTACTCCCTTTTTTTCTTTAACTCCTTTTTATTGCCGTACCTGGGCATACGGAGCCAGGTCACGTTGCCATGACATTCCCCTGCAGACTGAAGTTAGGGCCCGGTTCCAAGTACCCGTGCCCTGGGGTGCGACAGATGCGTTAACACATGGTACATATATGTACCATGCATTAACGCACGCATTCCCCAAAGACTCCCATGTTAAAAAAAGCATGCGTTTTTGCAAATCCCCCCAAAATCAATGCTTACCGTGGTTTTTTGGTGCTTTTGCAAAAACGCCTAGCGTCAAACACATTGCACTTTTGCAATGCTTTTTTAACATGGGTGCATTAACGCTAGAGTTTTTCTACTTTTGCACTTGAAAAAAATGGTGGCTTTTAGCGCATGCATGCTAATGTGGCACTAGCCTCAGTGTTCCTCCACAATATCGCAAATTTTCTTTCTTTGTCTCTATTGTAATTCCCCCCCTTGTGGGTAAGCAGATCTGGAGCTCCTTTGGCCCCCTGTAATTACTCCCGACCAGCTTGAGGACATGCTGTGACGTAGTTGAGCCACGCCTCCCGGCAGTCACATCATCGGGACATGTGACCGGGACCTGCAACCGCTTCTCTGAAGATCTGGACCGGCGACAAAACACAGCTCCTTCCCTAGATGCCGGTGCTCACCTGCATGTTACTACCGGTGTTGTGCAAGGGTGCACAACTGCCATAGGTGAGTGGCCTTACCCGGCAGTAATATTGGCTAGGGTCACATTTGCGGTTGCAATTGCAGATCCTGATCCGGTTTTGAGCATGAAAAATGCTCAAAACCGGATCCGGATCTGCACCCATAGGCAGCAATACAAAAACCGGATCGCCTCAACAGCATTGCGTTTCCCAGATCCGGTTTTCCGATGTGCTGTAAAAATCATGCAAGCAACGTTTTTCGGACAGATTTCTAATCCATATCCGGATTTCAATTGGAAACCGCAAATGTGAGTGGAGCGGATCGGGTACTGCAACACACATGAATGGCAGTATTGCCGCCCGGTTTTGTGCTGTCTGGGTGGATCCAGGTGAATCCGTTTTCAGTCCACGGGACCAAAAGGATCATGGATGATTCCTGTAGTCCCGTGCAGAAATCGGTTTGTCCCAGATTTTCCTGGATTCGCCCGGTCCGGGACAATCCGATTTCAACTGATTTAATTCCCAGACAACAAAAACCATGCAGGGAAGCCAGGGAACTTGGTATTACCACAACATCTACTGCGTCCAGCAACCGGATGCCACATTAAGTAGCAATCCGGTTACCACATGCGGATTTAGGGACACACTTGGAGGGCAAAATTAGTCTGAAGGGACATGAGATTACCACATCCAGATCTGCATGCGGTAACCGCATTTTGCATTCTAAATGTGACCCTAGCCTACCACAACATCTACTGCGTCCGGCAACCAGATGCCACATTAAGTAGCAATCCAGTTACCGCATGCGGATTTAGGGACACACTTAGAGGGCAAAATTAGTCTGAAAGGACACGAGATTACCACATCCGGATTTGGATGCGGTAACCGCATTTTACCTTCTAAATGTGATTCTAGCCATTGTCCCTCTCCCTCAGGTCCCACTCATTGCACTCTTTGTATCTTTTTATTCATTACATGCTCTTATGGTCAGGCATTGACAATCTGACTGCTCTTGTGGTCGTATTAAAAAGTGATCCGCTGCACACTCAACACAATATATGTCATAATAGAATGTTTGACTAACATATAAGAAACTAATGCAAATTTTGAAGATGAAAATTGACATTGCAGAAACTGCTTCAGGAAACAACATGAAAAATGAGAATCTCAGTTAATGCATTGGCCATTGTATGTTAAGCTCGATAACCTGCGCCAAGGTGTTCTCATGTATGTCGGGTCCCTATTTCCCTTACCTTATGCCTTTGTCTGTGGTGCAAATGCTTATGAGGGCACAAGCCTCTGACTACAATTAAAACCTATGTGTATGGGTGTGGTAGGAAGTTGGACTACAAAAAGATGATGGAAAAAACATGGCTAATCTTGACTAGGCTATCGGGGGAAGGGTGCTCAGTCAAAAACAGCAATATAATAATTTAAAGAGGACTGGCACAGCTACAGGTTCAGGTGCTAGCTGGAAAAGTTTTCAGTTTCTGCAATGTCAATTTTCATCTTCAAAATTTACATTAGTTTCTTATATGTTAGTCAAACATTCCATTATGTCATATATTGTGAGTGTGCAGCGGATCACTTTTTAATACATATAGTTTTTTTCCAGCTAGCACCTGAACCTGTAGGTGTTGCAGTCCTCTTTCAATTATTATTATACTCTTGTGGTCGGGCATTTCGCAGTCTGGTGTCTGGTACATGAACCATCAGAGGTTTTTATTTTTTCAAAAATTTTAAGGATGTAAGAGGAAAATGACTTGCCCACCTGGGTCGTGGGTTACTCGGAACCAGGCGGCACTTCTGCTGTTGGAGTCACAAGGGTCGATACCCGGCTCAATGGCTCTGGGTGGTCAAAAAAAGGGGGGTAAAATAATTAGGAATTAACCTGACGCCACCCGTGGTGTGTGGCCATGGGTAGCCGCCGCTGCAATCGGGACCTCTAGGGATGATGGAAGTAATAGTGAGGATGTTGAGCCCTCCACGGTTAGAGCTGGTCCACAGGGCAACTGTAAAGTCTAGTGTAGTACAGGGGTGCAATGTTCACAGTCAGTCAGTCAGTCTTCGGCTACCAGATTCCCAAATCGGTCTACCTTCTCTCAGGCGCAAGAAATACAGTCTCAGATAAGATCGAGATAAAAGCGGATTTACTCTCTTTTCTCAACAGATGGTAAAGTTTAGAACAGTTCAATAGCGGCTCCGGTGTGGTCTAAGCAGCCAGGTTGGTTCACCTGTGTCACCCCGTTTCGTGTCTCTTTCAGGTTTTTTCGGTCTATTCCGCACGCTAGCTACGATCCAGCAGTAACAGGCTTTCAGTGGGTGACTTTCTGGGTTCCCTAACCCTAGTATGACGGCCTTCTCTTCACAGCGCCAGAGGTTGGGTCTCGGGACATAAGGACCCTGCACCCCGCCGGGGTTTGTGGTTGGAGCATACAGCGTCCTGGTCACTACAGCAGAGCCGGCACTCTGGTTCCGTCCCAGTCCCCAGTATCCACGCTAATTCAAGCACACATGGACTCCTTCTCTCTCTTCCCACGGTCTACAGAATTGGACCTGGGCTAGCCTCATAGTGACATAGACCGCCGGGTCCGTGTCCTCACAGCCCTGTCTGGTGGTGTTCTCGCCTTTCCTTCTACTGACTGGACTTCCCTTGGCTGACTGGTCTGGTCTCTACTCCACGCAACTCTACTTCTCTGGACTTGGTGTTGTGTCCTTTTATAACCTCCCTTAACCAGGTTTTTCTCTAACTTTCCACCACAACCTGGCTCCTCCCGCTATCCCGTTGCTGGGCAAAGAGTCCCTAGACTTAAGATCGGGAGTGTGTTGGGTGTTTGTGTGGGGAGACCGACTTACCAATCCCGGCTGCTGTGCCATCTAGTATCGACCGGTCTGCAGGTACACCACAAAAACACAAGTCCAGTTGGTGTATTGTATACCCCCTACTTTTCCAGGATCCATCTTATCTTATCAGACGTAAAAATTCTACAGGTGAAATAAAGTGATTTAACTTTTTTTTTTTAATTCATTTTTATAAAATAGGAAACATCTCTTATGACTGTTTTCTTACCAGATGTGGTGTGAAAGGTTCTCCTTATTAGTCAATACAGAAATTCTCGTGTGAGTTTCATAGTTGGTTCCTCCAGGACTAACCATGGAGGTCAGCAACCTTGCAGACCGTGGAGTGTAGTCACTACAATGAACAGAACATATTGTTTCTTTTCTAATGAAAGGGGTCGAAAGGTGATGAATGCTGACCTGCAATGTTGGCAAAATACCGGCAGAAGATACCTCCAGGACCATTTTGCATTCAGTACTGGGTATAATTATTTCATGTGTTATCAACAGTTGGACAATATTTGGTTGCATTACCACTTAGAACTTGGAGAATAATGGCGTACACAGTGTCTGACAAATTTATTATGTATTTTAGATGCTTTTTTGCGCCCATGAACTTTAGCGATTAATCGAAAAAGAGGAAGAGCGACAATTAACATCACTGAAAAAACCATGTCGTTAACAAATCACTTTTATTGGTAAAGATTAACTTATTAACATGTAAAAAAGATTTAAAACAGGGAAAGGGGTGAGAACGCTTATGAACCTCATGTATTTCGGACTAGAAGGTGTCCTTATTCATAGGTAAATCATATGATTCCTTGGGATGAGCGAACCTGAACTATAAAGTTCCTTGTGTTCGATGTTGATCCCTGGACCCGGACTTTTAACTGTACGGCCTTTATAAAATCGAGACAACTGGAGCAGTTTGGTCTTGAGGAGTCACTAAAACCCCTGTCGAGAGGTGCAGAAGTCTCATTGACAGTGACAGGAATCATGTGATTGCAGTGATTGCCTGAAAAAGTTGTGCAACAAAATATTAAGGGTCGTTTGACATCTATGCGCCGATGCGTTCACCAGCATTGCACTAGCACAGCTGGTAGCGCAGTTGGTAGCACCGCCAAGTGCATCGGTGCACAGATGCAACCCACTGCGCATACGCTGCCATTACCTTGTATGGGCGAGCACAGGAGAACGGAACCCAGAAGTGCAAGTGTGACATGGCCTGTGTCACAGCGCATGCGCTAGTCCGGACGCACCAGAAACGCATAATGTGACGTTTCCGGTGCGTCCGGACTTAGCACATGCACTGTGACACAGGCCATGTCACACTTGCACTTCCGGGATGCGGTGCGCTCGCCCATACAAGGTACTGGCGGCGTAAGCGCAATGCACTGCATCTGTGCGCCAATGCGCTTGGCTGCGCTACCACCTGCGCTAGCAAAATGCTGGCAAACGCATTGGCGCACATATGTGAACTACGCCTAAATTAAGGGACCATCATTTCTGTCCAGGCCAATTTCACGAGTTTAATTTATTAAAAACATTCTGTGGAAGCAGGGGTGACTTTCATTTGTTCATTTTCATAGATTTTTATCTATTATTACTTTTGTCAGATTTAAGTTATTTCTCTGACCATTTTGGGGTTTTCTTTTATTAAATGAGGGGTACCAACAATTTTGACCACGTGTGTATAACTAACCTTTTCAGTACATTTTTGTACATTTACGAATATGTCAAAATTGTTCTTGTTCCTCAAAGCCATTAATAAAGAAAAGCACAGGCAGAACGTCGGATTGCTGATTTTCTTGCCTAATCTTTTTTGGATGTTGGAGGTTTGAGCCGCATCTGAATAGTAACGTCTATAAAATGTGACATTTCGAGGGTTTGACTTCTAAAAGGTGATGTTTTAATGCTTCAATTAACACTTAAAAACTGCAAATTAAGCTCAGCCGGGCACCGAATACATTATACCAAAGGAACAGAAAACTGCAGATAGCGGGAACACGGCGCCCGTCCCACTGCTTCACCGAGGAGCAGAACCTCAGCGGAAATAATAACGTTTAATAATTGTAGTACTTTACTAAGAAAGTTACCGTGACATGAGGCGGAGGGAGAAGGGGCAGGGCGGTTTATATGACATTATTTCATCTCTTAATGGGGTGACCTAGCACAACATAAAGCACTGTGTACTGGGTACTGAGGCTGTCAGTGTTATGGTGATATTTTGCTGTCAGTGTTATGGGGGTACTGTGGCTGTCAGTATTATGGGGGTATTTTATCCAAAAATCTGAGCCAAAGTAGACATAAGAGTACATGCCTTTAAGAGCATGTTCACACTGACTACCAAATAGACTAAACCTAAGAAAAAACAATATACAAATGTGCAAAAATACCCTGCTATGCATAAATAAGTGAAAAGCTAATGCTAGTAAAAAGCAGCGTACTTAGTACATATGTCTTAGCAAAAAGGTAAAAAGCCATCCCACCACGTCAAGGTGTACCTAACCGGGCCGGTACCTACTCTAACTAACCTGCTCATGTGTCGACTGACCTCAATAAAAGCAGGATGAAGTGTGACCAAGGTCCCAAAATTGACACACAGCAATGTGAGGCAGGATAAATGCTCAGCTCAGTCGACACATGACCAGGTTTTAAATTGAATAGAGTTCGGTACCATCTGAAGTGGGTACACCTTGATGTTGGAGGTATGGCTTTTTACTGTTTTGCAAAAACATATATAAAAAGTACCCTGTTTTTACTAGCATTAGCTTTTTACTTATTTATTCATGGCAGGGCATTTTTGCACATTTGTATATTGTTTTTCCTTAGGTTTAGTCTGTTTGGTGGTCAGTGTCACCATGCTCTTACTGGCATGTACACTTATGTCTGCTCTGGCTGAGTTTTTTGTATATAGTTCAGCCCCTTGTATTAGCACAACCTAGGGAGTGCCCCCACCTTTTGCTGAGCTGAGTGTTTATATCGCCTCACATTGCTGTATGTCCATTTTGGGACCCAGGTCACTCTGTATCCTGCTTTCATTGAGGTCAGTGAACACATGAACAGGATCTAAATTAGATAGAGTTAGGTACATTCTTGAAGTGGGTACACCTTGACATGGTGGGATGGCTTTTTACATTTTTGCAGAAACGTATATACTAAGTGATCTGTTTTTTACTAGCATTTGCTTTTTACTTATTTATTCTTGGCAGGGTATTTTTGCACATTTACATATTGTTTTTCATTAGGTTTACTATATGTATACTAGCTGTAGAGAGCCCGGCATTGCCCGGAATAGTAACTAACTGTTCTTAGTTATAAGCTGAGTGTATGTGTATTTATGTCCACTATACGCATCAAACCCATTTTGAAGACTCTGTGATGTATGGAAATTTTCTTTTCAAGTCCCATTGCTGCTCTTGGAAGCGTTATAGTAATGAGATACGTTGTGCATGGGTGGGGCCACTTGATAGTTTTCATCAGTTCATCCATTTCTTTATTAACTCCTGGTCTGATCTAGACTTTACCCTTTATTTTGACCTCACTAAGATTAATATTCTCGACACATTCAGAATCAAGAGTCCTGATGGTACTTTAACATCAAGGTCGCAGCACTACCAAAGCCAACACCCACATGCCACAAAGATAGCTATCCCATTTCACAATTCCAGAGGGTTTAAAGAACTGTTTCCAAAACCACAACTCATGAATCACGTTTAAGTGAAATAGAGGATACATTTTGTGAGAGAGGGTAGCCTACACAAATTTTAGGAATTTCTGCGATCATGTTCCTAAGAATCGATCTCAGACAACCAATCAAATTCCATTTGGGCATACATATCACCCCTTCAGGTACAGATTACATAAATCAATAAGTAGACATTGGCACATACTTTCTACTGGATATCCCAAAATACAAGAATTTCAACAGCCATTCCTACCGTGCTTTAGACGCCCATAAAACCTGAAGAACCAATTGGTAAGAGCTGATGTTGGACCCTTCAGGGCCCCTCAACAAAGTTTTTGGGCACACCAAAAATAGAACTTTTGCCATGTTTGCATTGCTTTCAGTGCAACTGACTCACCCAGGCCAGGGGACTCAGATCTCAGGCGCAGTCTGGAGGTCACGGGTGGCTGTGCCTGAGGCTGTGGCCCTGGTGGTCAATGAAAAAGGTGGAAAAATAAAATAAAGTTTGTTTATTCGTGACGCCATCTGTAGGTCCCAGTGATGGCACTGGCGCTGCAGGAACCTCCTGGGTGATGGGCGGCAGCAAGATGGAGTAGCTCCCTACAGGAGGAGCGGGGACCCCGGGGTGTTGGAAGTAGGAATGGATGGTGGAGTACGGCAGCGCAGTCACTGTGGAGCAAGGCAGGTAATTTACAGTTCAAGGAAGAAAACACTAACACGTTGCTCACTCTGAACGGGTATTTACTCCGGTATTCTGCAGGCATACAAGGTAATGCAGTTCTCTTTGCAGAATAGCGGACCTGGTGGTTCTGGCAATGAGCAGTGTCCCTCTGAATCTCCACTGGTGTTCCTTCTCTATCACGCTCACTGTCCCTTGCTCTGCTGCCCTGCACGGATCCCGCTTGTTTGACCAGGCCTGTCGAGATAAATGAGATCCCCTTTTCTCTCCAAGGAGACCCCAACTCTGTTTGGCGCTTCTGGTGAGGACCGTGCTGGTTGTAAGACGGTTGGGTCGTGGTCCTATAAAGCCATCGACCACTCCGGGTTTGTGGTTCAGGGTTGTAGCTGGCTGGACCACTTTGGAGCCGGTACTCCAGGTTTGGACTGGGCTAGGGCATTCGGTTACCCGTTCTATTCTTGGCCCCTTTCTCTTCTGGGTCACCAGGTTGAGGTGCCCTCCCCGTTAGCTTCTCTCTGCTGTTCTGTAGCTCTCTTCTGACTGAACTCTGCTGAACTTGAACTCTTCTCACTCGACTATCTCCTTGCTGCTTTCCCAACTGCTTTATAACCTAGTCTCTCCTCCCACCAGTACCGGTTACCATAGCAACGGGTGTCTAATTGGTCCTCTATTACTAGATGTTTGCATGTGGTGCTGGAGCTTCAGGCTTATTCTACCCATTACCAAAACAAAGAATACGGCACCTTCAGTCAGGGGTGCAGTACCCTTTTGTGACGCACTCTTAGTGGGGCGCCACACAACAACATAAATAAGGTAATTCTTTTTTAAATCCCCATACGGATAAACAATATAGGATACATGAATATTTCACCTGCATTTCTAGGAATGCTATTTATATCATTAAGTGCCCTTGCGCTTGCGGTATCTTATATGTTGGCGAAACTATGCAGCATAAAAGAGATCGCATCTCAAAACATAAGTCGACTATCAGGTCTAGAAATCTGCTATTACCTGTACTACGGCATTTTATCTTAGCTGGCCACAATATTGCTCAACTTCAATTCCAGGTAATCGAGCTAGTGAAAGTTCCACAATGAGGTGGTGACTAACTTAGCATCTTAAAAAAACATGAATCCTATTGGATCCACAAACTAAATAACTTGACCCCAAAAGGTTTAAACAGGGAATATGATTTACCGTATATTCATTTTAACATGCTCATTTCCATTACTTTGCACTATATGGATATAACATATTGTTTATATATGTAGTCTTTATACTGTGTCCTGTCCATACAATTATATTTATCTGTCTAAATTCAGATTGTAATGTATTTTTCTTCTTTCCCTGAAGTCTACCCTGGTGTCAAATCTCATCCCAGAGCATTTCTTTCCAACTGCACTCCTCAATATTTATACTATTTACATTGCCTCTTTGTCTCATTTTTTTATTTGTCCTTACTATATACTGTACACAGGTGCATCTCTATAAACTAGAATATCATCAAAAAGTTAATTTTTTTCAGTTATTCAATACAAAAAGTGAAACGCATATATTATATAGTCATTACACACAGAGTGATCTATTTCAAGTGTTTACTTCTGTACATGTTGATGATTATGGCTTACAGCCAATGAAAACCCATAGGTCATTTTTTCAGAGAATTAAAGTAGGGAGGATGAAAAGTTAAATACCGCGCTGCCAAATTCCATGAGTCATCAAAGGGTGAATATAATATTGATTTATTAGCCAACGTGTTTCAGGGCTCCCTGAAACATGGCAATATAATATTGATTTGTCCTGAGGAAGGGGCCAGGGAGCCCTGAAAAGCATTGAGTTATAAATCAATATTATATTCACCCATTGATGTCTTGTGGAATACGACATTGCGGTTTTTAACCCTTCATCCTCCCTATTGTATATGCACCCCACTAAGGACTGCTGCAGCCATGATATGCTTTTATAGTGGTTGTGGAGGGGGAATGTGAAAGGAGTTGGAGGAACAACACGGACATGAGTGGATGTGCGGGAGAGACGTCCTGTGGACTGGAGACGGTTGGAGCTCGTCCTGAGACACGGAGAGAAAACAACGGACAGAGGAGTCAGTGAGGGGCTCTGGAGGGACAGAAGGGGTCCCAGGGGCACGGGAAGTGAGTAATCCACCCGTGGCGCCCGCATCTGATCTGACGGAGACCAGGGTCAGCTAGAGGGACTGGGCCGCAGAGAGGGCACCGGCCTCAAACTAGTGGAGAAACAGCAAGGCCCAGCTAGCGAACTGGAGACTGTGGCATCTTCAAGGGCAATGGTCAACAACCACGCTTATTCGTTGAAAAGGTGGCCATGTAGGGTCAAGGGGACCAGGACAGGGTTGCCCGACAGGTCCATAGGCTGCCAGCTCGATGCTATGTGTGAGGTGCAGGGTAGGAGGTTGAGAGCCAGCGCACAAAAACAACTCAGAGAGAGAATACCAGAAGGGAGCCCCGGGGTTTTTTCCAAAATGATCCAACAGTCAGCTGGGGCCCTGACCTGGAGAATAGAGCACCCCATTGGTGGCTGGAAACACCTGGAGACCTGTACCAAAAGTGAGTAAAAATCCTAAAGACTGCACCCAGCTGTGCCCTCCAAGTTATTTCCCGTGTCACTACTACTGCACAATACTTGTCTCACTGCCCTGGGGCCTACAGCTCTACCCGCAGAGAGCAGAACCACCTCAACTGCGTTACCAACGGCCCTAGAGGATCTGATTGCAGCTTCGGCCATCCATCCCCATTGCTGAAACCCACGGGTGGCGTCATGAATTAATTTCCCATAAAGTATCCCCCTTTTTGACACAATCAAGGCTACGGAATGGGGTCACGACCCAGTGACCTCCCAACGAACCCCCGACTTGGTTCCAAGTACCCCACGGTCCTGGTGGGGCATGTCATTCATGAACATTGCTGACCGTCAAACACACCTCCCATTCTCTCCTTGCTGATGGATGACTCCGCTCTGCAAAGTTCTGGGTACGACACCGAACGCATAATTTCCGGTACTCCGCAGCTTATCCCCAGAGCTGCGCATTGCGCATTCTCTGTGGGGCACATTACATCAGCTCTTCACAGATGAGCTGATGTAATTTGCTCCATAGAGCATGCATACTGCGCAGCCTGTCAAGTCCGGCTGCGCAGCACCAGAAATAACACTTTCGGCGTTATACCCGGAACTCTGCAGAGCGGAGAGAGCCAGGTTGGGGGGTGCGCATTTGGATGTCAATATCACGCCCATGGGGCGTGATAAACAATGAAAGAGGCGGCCACGGGACACAGAGAGGACTCCCAGGGGGGCTAGCAACAGTAGCCCCCCCGGATCATTATCATAATAATGAGTGAGTGATAACGTTTTATTACACAGTCGCAGGGCACATTTAGGACAGAAAGGGATAGAGTAGTAATAGGAATATGCAGGGACAGATAGTGATAGCCTGGGGGCTTTATGGAGGTGGCAGGTTCCCTTTAAGGTAGACTGTTTCAGCTTTAAACATTTTTTTCAGATTACTTGTATATTTTTCCCTCCTTTATGTTTTTTCACCACTCTTGGCATTATTTTTTCTTAATGCTCTTCAGCAGTCATTACTGCACCATCTAGTGTCCTTTTCTAGCATCACCCTTTTCTCATACATCTTGGATTGATTTTTCCTTTGCATGCTTTATGTTTGTCTGTTGTTCCACTTATTTTATTTCCCTACCCCTTCCCCCTTTTCTTCTTTAAGGGGGAACTCTGGGGAGATAACATTTTTTCCCTGCCCTCCTACATGATGAAACTGAGCTGGACACGACAGTTCTAGAATCCTTTATAAATCAATAATATCATATCTGCTCTTCAGCTCTCACCTCAGCCTCGTGATACTGCAGAGATCAGGAGGTGTGTCGGGGGACGAGGACCCTGAGGGCTCCAGATTCATCTTACATTTCTGTCCCTTCATACTCTTGTATGATCAAGGGGGCCAATAATCACAGTACAATCCTGCCCCTGATATACCATCCTATGTAATGTAAGAACAGGGGTGTTCTCCCTTTATATAGCAAGCATGTCACCAAGAAGATATAAATACATGCTGTGATCTTCTGCTGTACAACTTATGATAGTGCATAATGTGTCCTGCCATGTATTAGGCTAGAAGCAGAGGCAGGGCACTGTGATTGTCTCCCCTCACCATATCAACTTGGTAGCTTCCTGTCCCCTAAAATGTTAGCACAATGCATGACTGACTTTCTCTGTCCCCAAAAAGAAGGTTGACAGCTGCTGCATGAGGCTGAAATTCTCTGTCCCCTGAGGGAGGGGTGAGAGCTGAGGAGCAGATATGATTTTATTGATTTATAAGCAATCTATAGATCCTAGAACTGCACTGTACAGCTCTGCTTCATCACGTAGAAGGGCAGGGAAAGTACAAGAATTATCTACCCGAATGTCCCCTCTAAATTTTTATCTTGGTGTTGGCTCTCCTCCCATGTGCTCCCTCCCTTTCCCTTGGTTTACCTAACCCTTTCCATACATTTTATTATATTTTATTTATCCTGTGAGGCAAGAATCTATTGTGTCTGATTGATCTGTGTTGTGTGATTTTATTTTGTTAATTTAATTTTTTTCTTTTTCATTGCTTTTATTTATTTTAGCATATTTTATGTTTCAATTTTATTTTATGATTTTAGTTATAGATAAAGGCCTCTTGACCAAAATGTTTTCTTCTTTACACTGAATTATTGTTATGAATAAATGCTTATAAATAAAGATTAATTTAACCCATCTTATACGGGAGTGCCTTGTATACTTATTCTATGGTCTATAGGTTTGGAAACCTACCTGAGCACCCCCGGATTATAACAAGTAGCGCCTTGCCTTCTTCAAAAGAATATGTTACACAGGAGACTCCTTGAATGATCTCTTAAGTGAACAGATACTGTACATATTGAAATGTTTCTTGTCTGAGTGTATAAGGGAGGCCAATTAGGTGTGGTCGATAGTCATTTGTGGACAGGAGACAAATCATAGGTTAATATAACTGTGTAAAACACCTAGCTACATGAGTCGGGCCGGCAGGGAAGGGGTTACTTGGATACCGGTGGGGGATCATGGCTGGTCGGGCCCCAGTTCTGTGCCTTGGACACTCAATTGGCTGATGGAGGTGAGGGGGAATTTGGGGATAGGGAAACGTGATGCCACCTGTGGTGTCTGGTAAGCGGTTACCAGCGCTGCAGCCGGGCGCTGAGGTGATGGTGTGGTGCAGCAGAGGTAGTACAGCTCCCACACAGGCGGAGCTTTTCCATAGCGCGGCGGGGTGGATGAGGGGAGTTGTAGTCCCCAATCTCTTTGATGCTGCAGAGACCTTCTGAGAGGCGGATGAAAGAACACCAGAGACCGGAGTTGCTCAAACAGTTCTTTACTAGTACCAGGTGGATAAGGTACACGGTACAGTCCGGCTCACCGCAGATTATAGCCACAGGTTTCAGGGTTCACCACAGAGTCCGTCAGAGGTGTCTCTCAAATAACTTTCTTGGTCTCTGTTCTAATTTGGCTCTTTTTCTGCCCTCCCACACTGTAGTTTGGTCCCAGTCCCCAGGTCTGTTGCCTAAGTCCTTGTTATCTCTTGGCGTCTTGGACCTAGGTATGGGACTGAGGCTAGGCTCCTTGGTGGGTGTCGTGGCTCCCTTCTAATGCCAACAACGCGCTGGTCTGCGGTTTGGGATAAACCAAATCAAACCGCTTCGGCTCCAGAATACCAGTTTGACCTGGACTCTCCAGCTGGCTCCGACCAGTCCTGGAGTGTCCACCCCCTTGTCTGAGTCACCTCCGATCCTTTGAGGTGCCCTTTCCACAGGACAGCAGGGTCCCCTGCGTCTTCTCACTCTGTCACCGTCTTACTGACTTGTGTATAACTGTCACTCACGTCTCCTGCTCTCCTAAGCTCACCCCCCTGGGACCTACTGAATTACAGTCGCCTGTGCTAGGGTGTCTATGGGTGGGTTCTGTGGACAGGCTCTGTAGTTCCCTCTCTCCACCTGTGACAATCGGGGATACTACACCTTTCTTTTGTACCTCCTTGTGGCGTACATGCCACCTTATCCGTAAATAGAGAATATTTCTATTTGTATTGTTAGGGCCTCTGTCAGGGTGGAACTGGCCTGCCTGGAGTCAGGGCTGGCCATGATTGCAGGGCGTGGCATTGCACAGAGAACATGTGGCGTCCCTATGGCTAGGCGCCACAGGGAGGTACTGCACCCCAAACAGGTGTAGTGCCTCTGTAGTCATGGGTTTGGGGTTTCCTGGTAGAGCCCTAAGCACCCATACACTAGCCCACCTTAGCATAGGGACCGTATATTCAGTAGGTCAAGGGGGTGGAGCTTAGAGTAAAGCGGCAGACTAGAGTGATAGTTGAGCTATTAGAGACAGTGCTGGGAAGGCAGCGAGTAAAGACGTGCCTGACAGGGCTGCTGACAGGAGGGCACCCCTCTTCAATAGGGTGACCCAGGAACAGAAGGGGACAAACCAGGCCTGATTGGAGCCAGCTGGGGAAGTCCGGGGTCGACACCAGCATACCGGAGCCGAGGCAATCCGTGGTCCATCCCGGGTTGCAAACCGACACGCTGTGGGACCGACAGAAGGGAGCCATAGCACCACAGACCGTACCTCGACCTCAGTCCGATACCATGTCCAAGATACTCTAGGTAACGGGCTGAATTCCGGTGGCATGAGGATCTGCCTGTTGCCGTTCCCGTCTGTACAGGTAAGGAACAACCCGTAACTACCAGTAACAGACCGCGGGACTGGCGTGGGAGCTCTGCAGAGTGGTTACGAGGGTGAGGAAGGAACACAGACCCTGAAAGCTATTAGGAGGGATCATCAGCAGACTCTACGGGATAAACTCAGGAACCTGTTGCTACGCCCCCGTTCAACCAAACTCTGCCTGAGAACCGACTGTGTACTGTAACATCTGCCCGGTACCAGTAAAGACTTCCTGAGTTGAATCGGTGTCTATCCCCCTTTCCTGCAGGCGCCCAGAAGGCCTCAGCATCATCAGAGGGGTAAGAACAACTACTCCCCTCATCTATCCCCACTGCCCTGAGGTAAAGCTCCACCTGTGGGGAGCTGTAACACCCAAGCTGCATAACATCACCTCAGCGGCCGGCCTGCAGCGCTGGTATCCAAATTACCAGGTACCACAGGTGGCGTCACGTCACGTCGCAGTGATTGAGTCACAGAGCCAATCTAGCCTGACAGTCTCCACAAACCTAGAACAACACAGGCAATGTGAGAGATTGTGACAGTGAGGATGTGGTGCAGAAATGGTGTTTTTCCAATAGTGGGCGGTGAAACTATGGAGGATTCAAGGGGTGGAGGCGGAGCTTGGGTGAAGGCTGATCCTGGGTGGAGGTGGGACTTGGTGGAGGCAGAGCTGGGGTGGAGTGTCAGGGAGGGCCCAAACCTTTGCCAGTCAGAGGCCCCAAAATTCCTAGTGAAAGCCCTGCTTCCAGGGCCTGCCTTTACTGAGGGAGGTATTATATCACACTGCCATTACATCTCTCCCTGGAGATTACATATGCATACTGGCCACTCAGTGGTCACGCTAACCTCAGCTGACATCGCGAACACGAGAGTGGCCCTTACTGCTGTATGGGAGATATGTGCAACTAATCATTTGCAAAACTATCCCATCATGGGCAGAGCCTCAGCAACAGCGCCAAAAAAGGCCACCCTGGTGTCTGAACTGGAGTGTCTGACCAAGAGCTGGAGTCTGCCTACATCCACGCGTGAGAGCTGTGCAGAGGACCGCGTATTGTGTCCAGTAGAGACCTCAGTCCTGGAGACTGGCCATGCGGGAAGCAGTGGGACTCGTGGTGGGTGGAGCATTGCTAGCTCACACCGCTCGAGAACCCAAGCAGCCAGTAACCCACCGGACAGCACCTTAGCGTAGTAATGATCTGCAGCATCCGGAGTAGTGAGTCACATCCCTGCAAAGGTTAACTAACAGGGAGATGCCCAACACCAGTAACCACCCTGTAGTGGTCGCAGCAGGCCTGTTTGATATCTACCCTCTGTCAGAAGAGCAGAAAATGAGTATGCCGACCGTCTGATAGCACACCCCTTCCCCCCGGGTCGACCACTGGAAAGATGCATTATTAAAATATAATTAAATATCGAACTCCTTCACCACCCATCAATTTTCTGTTTTTCATTTTTCCTTCCCCTTCTTCCAAGAGCCATAACTTTTTTATTCTTCCGTAACTATATCCATATGAGGCTTGTTTTATTGCAGGACAAGTTGTACTTTTGAATGACATAATTAATGTTACCATATAGTGAACAGGAAAACATGAAGAAAAATCCAAGTACCTTGAAATTGCAAAAAAAAGTGCAATTACAAGATGGTTTTTGTTTTGTTTTTTTCATCACGTTCACTATCTAGTAAAATTGGCATGTCGGTGTGATGCTCAGGTCGGTACGAGTTCATAGACACCAAACATGTTACATATCAAGTCAGATGCAGTTTTCGCCTGATCTCACCGGATACAAAAAACTCGCCTATGTGAAGGCACCCTAACTTACTTGTGGCATATTTAATAGTACATAACTTGTGGCACTATGAGGGGCGGGAGGAGGGTCCGAAAAATTTCTTGCACAGGAGCCCACTACAGTCTGTGTCCGCCCCTGACTGGAAGAACACAATATGCGCGGAGGGGTAGGGTCAGGGTATATTAGGGGGGGGTCTGTTGCATTAAGCATGAGTTCATATGCTAGACGGATTCAATCTAGGGTTTGTGGAAACGGCTGGAAGGCCATAACCCCGGCCTAGGCTCTTTGGTACTGGATGCTAGATCAACATTGTGTATTTTACTTTGCAGGACCTCAATCTAGGAGCTACGAGTCCGATTGGAGGAAAACTAAGACTGGGTTATATTTTGCAGAAGCACAGCACCGACTTCTAGGATTTGGCTGAATTATCAGAGACTATGTAAGGAAGATACCCAGATTGGGACAATTTAGTGACCTGGCTACAGACATTGCTGTGCTCGGTCAGCTTCTGACACTTGCTGCTATTCTTTGCTCGGTGGGTGCCCGCCAAAAGCGGGGTGCTGCTTCGTGGGAATAAGTGGCCCTGGAAGCCCCGCGGCATGAACATTATAATCTCTGGTGAGCCAGTGGAAGGGTGAGACCTGTTGCCTGTTATAATTTATGTTTTGCTTGGTTATGTTATACGTCTTTAACTGTTGTGATCCAATAAAACATTACTAATGTGGTTCCCTCACCCGGTGTTGTCTATGCAGTGTTCTGCCCACGGTTCAGGAGTTTGGGCTATCAGTGGGATGAGCCCTGGTCCATGTGTTCTTTCTAAAGGCTGCCGAACCAGCGGACAAGGGAACCCACTGACCCCTGTGTCTCCACAGTTTCTTATTCGGCTATTATTTATTTTCTGATTTTTACAGATTTAACAACAAAAATAAAACATTCACAAGCATCAAATACATTGCAGCCATGTGCCCTGATGTGAATACACTTAAAATCAGCTACAAAAATTATACAATTGGTACATAAATGGGCATCAAAGTGGGCACCAAAGTATGATTTTGAAGGGGTTAAATGACCTTGGGTCACTGATCTCACACAATTCCATACCTAGTGATGCCCCGCATCAAACTCCCCTTCAGCCCGGCCCAAATGGATTCTGGGCATCAGAACTGGCATCAAAGTGGGCAAAACCCCAATTTTCACACTTTTGCATAAGTAGCAGGAGTTTTTGAGGTGTTAAATGACTATTTGCCGATTTTGATGCCAGTTCTGATGTCCAGAGTCCCCATGGGCCAGGCCTGAGTGACCGGAGACTGATGTGGGACATCACTGTGTATATAATGGTGGTGTGAGATCCAGAGTCAGGGGTGTAACTACATAAGGGGCAGGGACTGCAATCTCACCTGGGCCCTGGAGCCCAAATGTCCCTTTGGCCCATAGAAAAAGACTTTCTATTTAAGATTTGCAATAAATTGGAAGCCCCCCGTTGGAGCTTTTACATCGAAACCCATGAAATTGAAGCTGTAGGGTTTTTCAGTGTAATCACATCAGGGCACATGGCTGTGTTGTATTTGTTGTATTCTATACATGTGATGTCTTATTTTTGTTGTTAAACCTGTAAAAGTCAGAAAATAAATAACAGGTACAACACACGGTGCGGGGACGACACACAGTGAGGGGACGACACACGGTGAGGGGACGACACACGGTGCGGGGACGACACACGGTGCGGGGACGACACACGGTGCGGCCACGACACACGGTGCGGCCACGACACACGGTGCGGCCACGACACACGGTGCGGCCACGACACACGGTGAGGGGACAGCACACGGTGAGGGGACAGCACACGGTGCGGGGACAGCACACGGTGCGGGGACAGCACACGGTGCGGGGACAGCACACGGTGCGGCCACGACACACGGAGCGGCCACGACACACGCTGCGGGGACGACGCACCGTGCGGCCATGACACACCGTGCGGGGACAGCACACGGTGCGGCCACGACACACAGAGCGGCCACGACACACGCTGCGGGAACGACGCACCGTGCGGCCATGACACACCGTGCGGGACAGCACACGGTGCGGCCACGACACACAGAGCGGCCACGACACACGCTGCGGGAACGACGCACCGTGCGGCCATGACACACCGTGCGGGGACAGCACACAGTGCGGCCACGACACACGGAGCGGCCACGACACACGCTGCGGCCACGACACACGCTGCGGCCACGACACACGCTGCGGCCACGACACACGGTGAGGGGACGACACACAGTGCGGCCACGACACACCGTGGGGGACGACACACGGTGAGCGGACGACACACTGTGGGGGAGGACACACGGTGCGGCCACGACACACGGTGAGGGGACGACACACGGTGAGGGGACGACACACGGTGAGGGGACGACACACGGTGAGGGGACGACACACGCTGCGGCCACGACACACCGTGGGGGAGGACACACGGCGCGGCCACGACACACGGTGAGGGGACGACACACAGTGCGGCCACGACACACCGTGGGGGACGACACACGATGAGGGGACGACACACCGTGGGGGACGACACACGGTGAGGGGACGACACACCGTGGGGGACGACACACGGTGAGGGGACGACACACTGTGGGGGAGGACACACGGTGCGGCCATGACACACGCGGCGGCCATGACACACGCTGCGGCCACGACACACCGTGGGGAGGACACACGGCGCGGCCACGACACACGGTGAGGGGACGACACACGCTGCGGCCATGACACACGGTGAGGGGACGACACAAGGTGCGGGAAAAACACGCAGTGCGACTGCAACACACGCTGCGGCCACGACTCACCGTGCGACGACACACACTGCGGCCACGACACACGGTGAGGGGACGACACACGGTGCAGGCTTACATCCCGCTATCACCGCCACCATGGAGAGCGGCCGCTGTTTGTGTCAACATCACAACGGGTCGCAATAAAGTTGAGTGAAGACGTCGCTGGTTGCTAGGACACGGGGTTGAGGACGCCTCTGTACGGAAGATGAGTGGGCGACGGTCCAGCCAGCCAGCCAATCAGGAGGCTCCCTGGGTGTGGTGACGTCACTGCCCGGGAAGCAGTTGTACGGACGGTGGAGGAGCCCGGAGAGCAGGTGAGGGGGCGGCGGGGCGGCGGGGGCACTATAACACCCAGCACGCCCGCCAGGGGCAGCTATACGGCGATAGCCCGCTGCTATCTGTACAGGAGAGTCTTCCACAGCACAGGCCCGGACTGTAGAGTGTGAGGAACCACAGAGGATGAGCCCTCAGTGCTGCAGCCGGAGGGGAGGCCAGTGCTGTCATGTGATCACTACAGACCCCCGGTGCACCCTGTCAGTGGACCCCCCCTATGCAGGCAGTGCACCCTGTCAGTGGAACCCCCTATGCAGGCAGTGCACCCTGTCAGTGGACCCCCTATGCAGGCAGTGCACCCTGTCAGTGGAACCCCCTATGCAGGCAGTGCACCCTGTCAGTGGAACCCCCTATGCAGGCAGTGCACCCTGTCAGTGGACCCCCTATGCAGGCAGTGCACCCTTTTAATGGAGCCCTCCCGATCCAGGCAGTGGCCCGTTAGCGGATCCCCCCTCCTGTTGTAGGTGGTGCCCCCCTGTTAGCGGATCACCCCTATGCAGGCGGTGCACCCTGTTATCAGACACCTCGGTGCAGGCGGTGCCCCCTGTCAGTGGACTCCCCTATGCAGTGGTGTACTATGTTAATGGATTCCTCCCGATGCAGGCATTGCCCCGTTAGCATATCCCCCCCCCCTTCTGTTGTAGGCGGTGCCCCCCTGTTAGAGGACCCTGGGGTGCAGGCAGTGCCCCCTGTAGGAGGACCCCAAAATGCCCACTGTTAGCAGGCCCCCCAGTGTAGGTGGTGCCCTGTTGGTGGACCCCCCTATGCAGGTGGAGCACCTTGTGAGCGGCCCGCCCCCCGATCCAGGCAGTGCCCCTGTCAGTGGACCCCTCTATGCAGGTGGTGCCCCCTGTTAATGGTGCAGACAGTGGCCCCTGTTAGCGGACTCCTCCCTTCACCGTTTAAGGCAGTGTCCCTGTTATCGGACCCTGTGCGGCGCCCTGTTATCGGACCCCACGTTGCACCCTGTAAGAGGACCCCCGGTGCAGGCGGTGCACCCTGTTAGCAGACCCCCCATGGTGTAGGCACTGCGCCTTAACAAGCGGACCCCACAGTTCAGACGGTGCCCCCTTATTAGTGGAACATTTGATGCAGGTGGGGCCCCTTGTTATTGGAACACTCGGTGCAGGCGGGGCCCCTTGTTATGGAACACTCGGTGCAGGCGGGGCCCCTTGTTATTGGAACACTCGGTGCAGGCAGGGCCCCTTGTTATTGGAGCACTCGGTGCAGGCGGGGCCCCTTGTTATTGGAGCACTCGGTGCAGGCGGGGCCCCTTGTTATTGGAGCACTCGGTGCAGGCGGGGCCCCTTGTTATTGGAACACTCGGTGCAGGCGGGGCCCCTTGTTATTGGAACACTCGGTGCAGGCGGGGCCCCTTGTTTTCAGAGCACTCGGTGCAGGCGTTGCCCCTGTTATCAGACCCCCCGATGCAGGCGGTGCCCCCTGTTATCAGACCCCCCTATGAAGGCTGTGCCCCCTGTTAGCAGATTCCCCCTCCCCATTGCAGGCAGTGCCCCTTTTAGCGGAGCCTCAGGTGCCCCCTGTTAGCGGACCGTCCCCCCTGGTGCAGGCGGTACCCCCAGTTGGCAGACCTCTGGGTCAGGCAGTCCCCTCTTGTTAGAGGACCTCTCAGGGCAGGTGCCCTCCTGTGTGTACCAGATTCTCAGTCTTTCTTGGAGGGCTGGTAAGTCTGCCCTAGATGCCGCTGAGAATGTTACATATCCTCGGTCCCTGGTGTCTGGCTCATCATCCCCCTCCCTGGAGGAGAATCCACAGATGGCTTAAAGAGCTTAGTGCGTCCTCCTTGTAGGGTGATAATCAAAACAGACTTATCGCCGGCCATGATAACCGCCCATCGTCTCTATCAACAGGAGTTGGCAGACGGCAGCGCCCTCCGACCCCGGCCATAGGGGATAGGTAAGTGATGGCATCTACCCCTGCTGTGTGCACATGGAGTCTGCTAGAATAGTAGTAGGGGCAGAGATCCCCGAGCGGTGTGCTACGAGGGTCTGCAGCCTATGCTGGGAAGTGCTCTTCTATGGTAGTAATAAATAATACTGTAGTAATAATAGTACTAGTGATGCCTTTGTGCCCCGATATAAAACGACTGTTCTACTGCAGCAGAGTGTTGGCCACTTGCAGCAGTTGCAAAAGCTGTTTACATTTTTAAAGGCATTTTCCCACAAAAAAAGTTGATTTTAATCAATAGATCTTGGAATAATAATAATTTCCACAATTGGATGTGATGAAAAAAATGTTTCTGTGCTGAGATAATCTACTTACATAATTGTCTTGTGTCCAGATGTCCTCCTATCTCGCTCCTCTCTAAGTGTGCATTGAACGGCGGGGGCATGCGCTCTTACTCATGTCGCCGCCATCTTTGGACACCCAAGGTATACAAAGATAGTGGCGGCGTCACCTGGCGCACACATGTGCACTTACACTGCCGCCATCTTTGGACACCACAGAGAGGAGAGACAAAGCATAAGGGGGCGAGCACACCGGGGGCAGAGAGAGTGCACGGGGTTGGGAGTCAGCTCAAAGAAGAACGCACATGAGGGGAGACGCTTGCATATGGGGGAGAAAGATAGTGCAGGGGGAACAGGTCAAAAGAGAAATACAAGAGGGAGAAGACAAACAGGGGAAGGAGAAGGCTGCTGCCCCCAATGCCACCGAGCCCGCCCCTTTTGTGATGTCACTACCTTCCCAATGTGATAGAATCAGGCATCCTTCTAATCTTATATGTGTCCCTGCTATGTACTGTGTAGTGGATGTGTCTGACCATACAGGGACATGGTCTGATCATATCACATCTCCTGTGCTGAGATAATCTTATATATGTATCCCTGCTATGTACTGTGTAATGGGTGTGTCTGACTGTACAGGGACATGGTCTGATCATATCACATCTCCTGTGCTGAGATAATCTTATATATGTATCCCTGCTATGTACTGTGTAATGGGTGTGTCTGACTGTACAGGGACATGGTCTGATCATACCACAGGATGAGCTTCATGAGAGTACAGAAAAAATGCAGAAAGGAGGGGAACAATATGTATTGGGACATGCGTCATCTGTATGCCGCTCCCTGGCACCCACTGTGGAATGGGGTTCAACTCTTGATTGGTGATGTACCTTGGGGTACTGGAAAGGAGTCAAACAGCATGATTAGGGCTGCTGTTAGAAACTAGTGCCAGGGGTGTAACACAGCTGGCACCCATCATGTGTGGAGTTGGTTCTGCTCCTGAGACTCTCTATATATGTGCTGTACACGTATGTCTGATGTCAGGAAGGGGCTGAATATTCTTGTTTTTCACCCACTGCCGGTTTACTGCATAGTAACGATGCTATGGCACTAGACCATGGCAGGTAGCCTTGTATCGTATGGATGTAATTCAGCTGAGCTGCGTACCACAAATTGTCACTTAGTACATGTGTCGCATGTATCATGTTCTAACCAGGATATTCTGTGTCTTTTATGTGTATTCACAGATGTTTTGTGTGAAAAGCCATGGAGCTAGGAAAGGGTAAACTCCTGAGAAGTGGCCTCAACGCCTTGTACCAGGCCATACACCCGGTGCACGGCTTGGCCTGGACAGACGGCAAACAAGTCATTCTAACCGCACTGCACCTTCACAATGAGGACCCCAAGTTCGGCAGTTCTGTGGTGATCGGACAATTTGAACATGTCCACGGCCTCTACTGGGGTCCAGCTCATGCCAGCGACATTCCCGCCCTCCTGGCTGTCCAGCACAAGAAGCATGTCACTGTCTGGCAGCTTTATTACAACAATTCCGAGAAGAACAAGTTGGTTGTTTCTCAGACCTGTGAAGTCGGGGACCCCCTGCCCGTTCTCCCACAGGGCTGCGTGTGGCACCCAAGTAAAGACATCTTGGTTATTTTAACAAAACGGGACGTTTCTGTCTTGTATTCAGCTCGCTCGGAAAACTGCAGCATTAAGGCGGACATCAAAAGCACGGGGGTCGTCCATTGTGCTTGCTGGACTAAAGATGGAAGCCGCCTGGTTGTCGCCATCAGTAGCGCACTCTACTCTTATATTTGGGACGGGAAACACAAGACGTTGAATCCCTGCACTTTTTGTCCCATATTTGATGTCGGCGGGTACATTTGCGCCATTGAATCTACTGTTGACTCTCAGGTGGCTGTGGCTACAGAGCTCCCTCTAGATAGGTTATGTGCATTAAATTCTGGCATTGCATTCGACATGCCCGCCACCTCCGAATTAACTCCCTCTGCCCAACCTGCCCTCCTGCTCATGGATGAAGAGTTCTCCTTAGACGTGGGGAAAAATCAACCGATTCCGGGACTTCTCTGTCCACAGATTCGCCCATTACTTCACCTGGGACTGTGGACCTGACCCATATATTGATGAACCATGCAAAATCTGACTTGAGTCCACTTCTTAACTTGAAACGTAAGGACTATATAACGGGAAGTGGGCAAGACTCCTCACACCTGATCCTGGTAAACTTTGAGAAGAAAGTGACTTCCACACGAAAGGTCAGCATTCCTGGGATTCTGGTTCCGGACATCTTGGCATTTGATCCTGGTGCACATATCGTAGCTGTTGCTTCAAACACATGTAGCCATGTTCTGGTCTACTCACTGACGTCTACTAACATGCCCAACATCCAGCAAATCCAACTGGAGAAGAACGAACGGCCTAAAGGCTTGTACTTCTTGACGGATAAGATGCTGTTAGTGCTGGTGGGGAGACAGAAGACGTGTGACCCGGCTTTCCTTCCGTCTTCCAGCTCTGATAAATATATAATTCGCCTCATGGTGAAGGAGGTTATGTTTGACGAAGACTCCGAGATCCCGAGCGCACACTCGAGCTTTGACTCCTCGGCTTTATTACATGGAAGGAAGAAGTATGTGGACTCTTTATACAAAGACGAGCAGTCTCCAGCTTGCCGTGAGCTTCTGATCCCAGGAAGTTCCTCCGGACGTCAGTCTATAAGTAAAAAGCAACTGATAGAAGAGATTCGAGGTTACAACTGCGATCAAAGCCCTTCGTCCAGCGCCAGCGACTTCGAGGATAAAAAGACCACGATGACTTTGCACCACTTAGACTCTGAGCCGAAAAATCGGTCTGTAATATTAGGTCTAGAGACGCACCGGAAGCCTTCCAGCAGACCGGCGTCTCCAAAACTACAATCCCAAGTGTGCAAGAACCTGGTGAAGAACGCCACCGCGATCCCCGACCACGATATCCTGCACGTGTCTCGAAATCTGGAGCGACTTTGCTGCAACATGTCCAATCTCCAACAACGCTTATCAGATCTGACGGACCTGGCACAGAACGGAAGGAAATCGTATCTGTCCTATCCGTCCTTTAGAGAGGCTCCATATGTCACCATCATATGCCAGGTATTTACCTTATTTTACTTATGAATTGTTTTACTGAAAATATGGTGCCATTGAAAAAAAGAACTTAAAAGTCACCCATATTGGCTAGGGCCACTTTGGGAAACGAGCGGTGCTG
>JARQOC010000001.1:19767518-19864919 GCA_033576535.1 Allobates femoralis | reverse complement strand
TGGGGGCTGCTGCAGCCATCGCCATTTGCTCTTCCAGTAGTTGTGCCTTACCCTTTTTGCCTTTGATCATTTTCCTCCATTTTCACAGATAGACCCTGTTGCGCTGGTCTTCACTATATGTAATTTCAGGTAGCATTTTAGAAGCACTTCTCCGGCAGTGGACAACCCCTTTAACTGATTTCACATTACACCATTATTGCAAGCGATGGGTGACAGCGATTGACCCTGCTCCTAGTCCCAACCTGACAATCCCAGCGAGCCTAAATTCCAGCTCTTAAGTCCCCAATAACCTAAAAGTAAAAGTTTAAGATAGAAGAAGGCAGGGAAAACAGTTCAGGGAAGGTAATGGCTGATGCACACGGAGGAATGCGGCTTCCTGCACAGATTACTGAGCTAACCAGATTATCTGAGATGCTCCATTATCTCTGTGATTACCAAGATGCTTGCATTCAAAGAGCACTTCTTAAAGTCACCACAGCAGAAAAGTGATCACATTGTTTATTAACCTTCTTTTTCTTTCCCTTACATGTATTAAAAATATTCTTGAAACTTTGCAGTTTTTTTTAATCTGAGCACTAAGCCTTATAATAGTGATATTTCCTTTTTTTGGACAGAAGACAGTCTTATTATTTTCACAAACAGCGCTGCAATGACTGATAACACCTCTATATACAGTAGATAACACAGGATCCACCATTCACAATAGGTGATATCACAGCTCACCTCCTCCTGTACAATGACTGATAACACCTCTATATACAGTAGATAACACAGGATCCACCATTCACAATAGGTGATATCACAGCTCACCTCCTCCTCCTGTACAATGACTGATAACACCTCTATATACAGTAGATAACACAGGATCCAGCATTCACAATAGATGATATCACAGCTCACCTCCTCCTCCTGTACAATGACTGATAACACCTCTATATACAATAGATAACACAGGATCCACCATTCACAATAGGTGATATCACAGCTCACCTCCTCCTCCTGTACAATGACTGATAACACCTCTATATACAGCAGATAACACAGGATCCACCATTCACAATAGGTGATGTCACAGCTCACCTCCTCCTGTACAATGGCTAATAACACCTCTATATACAATAGATAACACAGGATCCACCATTCACAATAGGTGATATCACAGCTCACCTCCTCCTCCTGTACAATGACTGATAACACCTCTATATACAGTAGATAACACAGGATACATCATTCACAATAGGTGATGTCACAGCTCACCTCATCCCCCCCTCCTGTGTTTATCTACTGTATATAGAGGTGTTATCAATCATTGTACAGGAGGAGGTGAGCTGTGATATCACCTATTGTGAATGGTGGATCCTGTGTGATATACTGTACTGTACATAGAGGTGTTATCACAGCTCCCTTCCTCCCCTCCTGTACAATGGTTTTTAATTGGTTTCAAGTCTGGGCTCTCCCTGGGATTTACCAGTTTGGAAGTAAGGTTGGGCTCATTGTTGTCCTGAAAGGTGACATTCATCTTCAGAGTGTAGGAGAAGCCTGAAGGTTTTGTTGTAAAATGAACTAATATTTTCCTTATTCCCTCTTTCTTGATTAAAGAACCAGTTTCAGCTGCTGAAAAAAACAGCCTCAGAGCATAGTACTGCCTCTACCATGCCTCACTGTGGGTATGGAGTTCCCTTGGTGAAGTGCAGTGTTGGCTTTGTGCCACGCATACCATTAGGAATAATGGCTAAAAGGTTTAACCTCGGTCTCGTCAGACATAATGCATTTCCCGTGTGCTTTTTTTAGACTTGATGTAGATTTTGGCAGAACATTGCCGGGCTTGGATGTTTTTCTTTGTATAAACTGGCTTGTGTCTTTCCACCCTATATATGAATACATGATATTATTGTTATATGTAATACACAACCAGTACTGACCAAAGTTTCCTGCAGCTCCTTTAATGTTGCTGCAGCCTCCTGGGCAAATTTTTTTATGATCTTTTCATCAAGATTTGAGATACGTCCAGTTCTAGGTGAAGTTATTGTTGTGCCAAGTTTACTCAACTTCTTGATGACGTCTTCACGGTGTTCATGGTGGAACTGAAGTATTGGATATTTTTTTTTGTACCTGTCATGTGACTAACTTTCAACATTGAGATCCCTTTGCTGTGTTATGAGCTGTTTATGGCTTTTACTGTAAAATATAACTAAGAAAATATCGAGAATATTCTACTAGAACAGCAAAATGTTTTGTGGGGTTAACCAGAATCCCTATAAATGATGACGGCCGTGCACTGACTACCATGTAACACGACTGTAAATGTGATTGGCCGATTTTGAACACAACCCCATCCCCAATTATAAGAGACAACTTGCTGACGGCTGCCTGGTGCTCAGTGAGGTGTCAGACCCGCGGATAGTCAACGAAGTCCTGAGTCCTTTAGAAAGTTTACTTAATCTTTTTATCACCCATAATATTGTCTCTAGTAATAGGGTCGGATTGGGATAAGCTTCGCCTGGTTCTATGGATTGTTCTCCGGTGCCATCGCTGCTGTAGGATTTTCCCTTTCCCCTTCCCTTTGCTGTGAGCAGCTCTCTCCCCGCTGACACATACATTAGGCTGAAGTCATCCAATTATCGCCCCAGCTCTGAAATGGCCAGAGACATTGGAAGACCTGGCGGTAATAAAGCCATCCTCATCATCACCGGGAAGAAGGCGCAGCTCTGTCTGGACGAGTATTGATTGATTCCTGCAGTAATTGGATTTGGCAGTTCAGGTTATTATGTCAGACTGATAAAGGTTCAGTGGCAGCTTCAAGATGAATCTGAGAAATACAGAGGGGAGGTGCGCTATAGATTACAGCTCTCCAGCCAGGCACCACCATTGATACTGCATATATGAAAAAGAAGAAAAAAACAAGACATAATTTTAATTTAAGAAACCTTTTTTTGTAGGAATACCTAAGCTTAGATGTATATATGTGCTTCATTAAGGGAATGTGTAATCATAAAATGAATTATTGTTTCAATGACTTAACACCTCTATATACAGTACATAACACAGGATCCACCATTCACAATAGGTGATATCACAGCTCACCTCCTCCTGTACAATGACTGATAACACCTCTATATACAGTAGATGACACAGGATTCACCATTCACAATAGGTGATATCACAGCTCACCTCCTCCTGTACAATGACTGATAACACCTCTATATACAGTAGATAACACAGGATCCACCATTCACAATAGGTGATATCACAGCTCACCTTCTCCTCCTGTACAATGACTGATAAGACCTCTATATACAGTAGATAACACAGGATCCACCATTCACAATAGGTGATATCACAGCTCACCTCCTCCTGTACAATGACTGATAATACCTCTATAAACACTAGATAACACAGGATCCACCATTCACAATAGGTGATATCACAGCTCACCTCCTCCTGTACAATGACTGATAACACCTTCATATACAGTAGATAACACAGGATCCACCATTCACAATATGTGATATCACAGCTCTCCTCCTCCTGTACAATGACTGATAACACCTCTATATACAGTAGATGACACAGGATTCACCATTCACAATAGGTGATATCACAGCTCACCTCCTCCTCTGTACAATGACTGATAACACCTCTATATACAGTAGATAACACAGGATCCACCATTCACAATAGATGATATCACAGCTCACCTCCTCCTGTACAATGACTGATAACACCTCTATAACAGTAGATAACACAGGATCCACCATTCACAATAGGTGATGTCACAGCTCACCTCCTCCTGTACAATGATTGATAACACCTCTATATACAGTATATAACAACACGGATCCACCATTCACAATATGTGATATCACAGCGCACCACCGATTTCTGCACAGATCAAAGTCTGCGGTGTATTTGACTTTATACTTCTTGTGCTATTGTTGCTGCCTTTGTACAGTGCTAGTCTGAGTCTTGCATTGCTGGTTTGCCCTCTTGCTTTACACTGCAGCATTGTCATTCATCTTGGTTTACATGCAGGTGTTAATATAATCTGTAAATTTTCTCTTATCTGCAGAGCAATCACTTGGACGGTTTACCAGTGAAAAAGTCTGTTTTGTTGTGCGACAACAAGCTGCGTCTCTGCACCATCCAGGAGCTGTTCTGTCTGTCACTGGTGGAAATGCAGCTGGGTGAGTTATTATCGGCCTTTGCAATCCCTGACGTGTGTCTTGCTGTCACACATTGACTTTCCCACCTATCTTCCCCCCCCCCCCCCCATCCCCCAGATGACAACAGAAAAGACCTCTGGAGAGTGTGTGTGTGTAGAGCTGATCTGCGTCTCCTGAGATCTAGCAGATCTTGCTCCTGGTGATCGCACGATCACAATGACGACGGAGGACTGCTTGAAAGACAGTATACTTTGTGCTTGTCCAGCACAAGGTATATATGGTAATCGGGAAAGCAGAGATGGCAATAAAATGTGTCTGTCTGTGCCTGACAGCTGGCTCTCTTCTCTTACGGCTCCATGATCGAGAAGCTGCTTACTAGTCCGTGTCATTTTAGACAAATTTTGTAGAGCAATATATAGCCACCTGGATTTTATAGTCTATGGGCAGGGGAAGAAATCATGACTATATGGCGATGGAAATGAGTCGGTCGACAGGGTAGGGGTTACTCTGATACCGGGACAGGTTGTTACCTTGGTGGGGGATCACGGCTGGTCGGTTCCCGGTTCCGTGCCCTGGACCCTCAATGGTGGTGATGGTGGGCGATGATGATGATGGATGTGGAAATGATAACGTGACACCACCTGTGGTACCTGGTAACGTGGACACCAGGCTGCGGTCGGCCGCTGAGGTGATGGAGGTGCAGCTAGCTCAGAGTAGTACAGCTCCCCACAGGTGGAGCTTTACCTCAGGGCAGCGGGGTAGATGAGGGGAGTAGTAGTCCTCACCGATTTGATGCTGTAGGAGCCCTCCAGGCAGCAGAGAAAATGAGGACAGACACCAGATCAGCTCAAGAAGTTCTTTACTGTCTCCAGATGAAAACAGGTACACAGTGCAGTCCGGTTTTACGGGGTTGCAGCCACAGATTTTGAGGAGTCTCTGCAGAGTCTGTCGGTGGTATCTTTGCAATAGCTTTCTGGGTCTGGGTTCCTCTTTAACTCTCATCAACCACACTAAAGAGCACTTTCACTGGTCCCCTGGTCTGTTATGGTGGGTTTACACGCCGCGATATCGCGTCCACTCCGACCCAACTCCGACAAAAAGTCACGTGGTCGCGAGTGAGCCGATATCGGTGCGCGTTGTACTGTTTGACGTACAACGCGATGCTGGAACGATGCCAAAACGATATCGGAGTTGAATAGCAAAGCTATTCAACTCGCCGATATCGCAAGGCCGTTGTACCAGCATCGCTGCGTGTGACAGCCAACTCGATGCCTACTCGCACCTCACCCTTAACTCCCATGTTAAATGGTCGTTACTGGGTTGGTGGGCGTAACATCGAGGGACGTTGTTTCCGATATCGCGCGTGTAACGGCGATGCGATATCGGAAAAGGGCTGAAAAAATGCGCGCTCCCGGCGTTGTATGCGATATCGTCCGATATCGGGACGTGTACCCACCATTACTGTTAGGTATAGTTGGTTCCTTACTGGTACAGACAGGAGAAACAGCAAGATAATCTCACATCACCGGAATTCGGTCCTTTCCCTAAAGTGTCCTGACCCAATTTGGACAGAGGTAGGGATTCAGTCCGTGGCGCTATGGCTTCCTTATGTCGGTCCACAGCTTGTTGTTTGCAGTCAGGGATAGACCGACTGACTGCCTCGGCTACGGTATGCGGTGACGACCCTAGACACCCCAGCCGGCTCCAACCGGTCCTGGATTGTCCCCTCCGGTGTCTGGGTCACCTCTCTCCAAAGAGGTGCCCTCCTGTCACAGACGTGGTCTCCTGATGTCCGCCTCTGCTGCTTCCTCAGCACCGTGCTTCTTCTGACTGACTGTCACTCTAAGTCTCCCGCTCTACTCTAGGCTCCACCCCCTGGGACCTACTGAATATACGGTTCCCTGTCCTAAGGTGGCCAATTGTATGAGTGCTTGTGACAGACTCTGTGAGAAATCCCATATCCCTGACTACGGAGGCACTACACCTTCTGTTTGGGGTGCAGTACCTCCCTGTGGCGCCTTCCCATAGGGGCTCCACATAATCACTGAAGCCTCCACGCCCATACTATGCAAAATGATGTCAGACGTCATTTATCCATGGGCTGCCCTGGAATCCCATCACATTGGCCTGTTCAGTTCATGTGCAGGTACAGATCCCTCCTCTCCCAAAGGGAAGAAATCCACAGGAGCAGTCATGTCAATCACCTTTCTCCTGCCTCTTGCATCCTGTGGACATGGAGGATGACTGTTTGTTTCGTCAGAGCTGACCTAGAAGTATAACGTCACTAAAGGTCCGTATCTTCACTAAGTACAAATAGGTTGAGCATGTTGAAAAATTCAAGTATCAAAAAGCTGACCAGCACCTCCTAGACTGAGACCCCCTCCTACTCCGGACACCCTTGTCCACATCAGACAGTGGAGCAATCCTTCCAGAATCGGTGGTTGGGATCTTGCGTTTCAGAAACGTGTATATTGGATGCATGAGTACAGTGTTTGTGCCCCCGCTCTGTTAAAGAACTAACTCTGTTCTCTCTCTTCCTCTCAGGCTCCTCCTGCTGGATTACTCTGACCGCTGATAACGAAGGCTTCATCCCTTTAACGTTTTCAGCCAATCAAGAACTGTTCATCCGAGACGCCCGGGGGCCGCCAGCATCGCCAGTCAGCTCCGCCAGCTTCCATCCCGCAGAGCCCCCCAGTAGCAACACCTAATGTGCTGCGGAGCCATTTCACCTGTCAGCTTTACCGTACGCTCTGGGGTTGAGGCGCCATTACTCTGTTTCCATAATGATCATTTCCAATCAGACCATTGTAAGGATTCCTTACTATCCCCGGTGCTGTCAGGAGAATATCCTGGAATTTTGTGCAATACGCGCCCTAGATCTGGGGCTGCCATCACCCACACGAGGGCGTCTGTGAGGTTACAGGAAGCATTGACGATAATAATGAGGAGGAGACGCCAGGAGGGGGACGTCGTTATTCTCATAGTGATTGTGTCTCTGGTGATTGTATCGGCCATGTCCGTATTTGCAGTATTTATTGCTCAGTGTTGAAGTCCTGGAGGACATGCATGAGGAATGTATATGTGTTACTGCATGTCCGGCTCTGATTGTATCTATAGTGTGATATTAGATACCAGCGGGGAATGGGCTGTATTATGGCTCAATGTATAGAGCGCAGGCCGCCATTATGGCGCCATATATCATGGTGTACAGGCTGACACTTGTGCGTTTTTAGAGAGACACCACCTAAGATTATTTTTTTTAATCTGATCAATACAGACTGAGATGGAAAATGGCAAGAGGTGACTGCTGACAGCAGCAAAACAACATGGCGCTAGACTCTATTTTGTATAATTCCTTAGTGTTACGCATGTGTGTTGGCTATCCCGCGTTAGCCAGTCATCGAATGTATAGAGGCAGATCATTTATGGAGTCATCCACGAGCCGCCATCCTCAAGACAGGGATTATTTTAGAATTTTAGGGATTTTCCGCACAAACAAAGTTGATTTTAATCAATAGATCTTGGAATAATAATAATTTTCACAAATTGGATGAGTTTAATAATAATGTTCCTGTCCTGAGATATTCTTATATGTGTCCCTGCTATGTACTGTGTAATGGATGTGTCTGACCATACAGGACATGGTCTGATCGTACCACATCTCCTGTGCTGAGATAATCTTATATAGGTGTCCCTGCTATGTACTGTGAAATGGATGTGTCTGACTATACAGGGACATGGTCTGATTATACCACATCTCCTGTGCTGAGATAATCTTATGTACAGTCAGACACATCCATTACAAGTATATAGCAGCGACACATATAAAGATTATCCCAGCACAGGAGATGTGGTATGATTAGACCATGTCGCTGTACAGACAGACACATCCATTACACAGTACATAGCAGGGACACATAGATAAGATTATCTTAGCACAGGAACATTTTTTTTTTGAACACACCCGAATGTGGGAATTATTATTATTATTCCAAGCGCTATTGATTAAAATTAACTTTGTTTGTGGGGAAAACCGCTTTAAAGCTGATCCCATTTTCCTGCGCTTTTTTTTTTAACCATTTTTTTGTTCTCATTTATTTTAACCAAAGCGAAGAAAATGGTAGGCACTCACCGATGGTCTCATCTTTTTTAAACTTTTAATTCATTTTGTCCACCAAACAGAGGCAGCAGGGAGGGAAGGGGAAGCAGACACACAGGACAACAGCAGCCGTTTTGCGCCCAAACCAACGCTTTGAGTCTCGTTGAAGCGCTGGTTTGGGTTTCAAAACGGCTGCTGTTGTCCTGTGTGTCTGCTTCCCCTTCCCTCCCTGCTGCCTCTGTTTGGTGGACAAAATGAATTAAAATCTTGATAAAGATGAGACCATCGGTGGGTGCCTACCATTTTCTTCTCTCTCCGGTTGGATGGTTTGCAGTGTCTGTCTATTTGGAAATGGCACCACCTGATCTCTGCCCCGTATCACCCGTATGTGTTTGTGCTGCAGTGATGGCCAGATAGTAAGAGCAGTGCCCGGCTTTCTTCAGTATTCTGATTTTCTTTGTCCCTTTCTTATATCATAACTGAAAAACATTGGAAAAGCTGGGGGAAAAAAGTGAAATTTTATCCCTTTAAGGGATCGTAGCGGGGCAAAAGGATGCGTCCTGATCTCCTTCACAGAAGAGGGAGGGAGGCGATCAATTGAGTAAATTACATAAACACTTTACACACTGCCATCTTGTCACCTACCGCCACGACACCATTGGCAATGAGAAAAAATTCTCCATCAACTGATGCCGGAGACTGTGATATACAGTGCAACATCCATCTACATGTACGGCATGAGTCGGTAGCAGGTATAAGGAGCGGGCTGCACTATAGCCAGTAGGCAATGATTGTAACACACTGCCGGGACCTGCCTCAAATGCCGGAGACACACTGGGCGAGATGCATGCGAGATACTCGCATGCCTCATCCGACTCGACCCATGTCTCTCTGGCTCTCATTGTATTTCTATGCAGCTGACAATTTCCTGACTAAAGAGTCGGCCGCCATGCCGGGTGGGGCATGCGAGACTCGTACGAGTATCTTGCATGCATCTTGCCCAGTGTGTCTGGCCTAACAGCCGCCGGTGGAGTGGAGCGCTGCTTCACACGGTTAATATAATATTTACTTGTTCTTATCTCCCTTATCCTCATGTAAAGCGCCATGGAACCAAATGGCGCTATATAAATAAATAATAATAATAATATATGCCGCTGTCAAAATTCCAGTTTTTGGCAACTTTTTGTTTCGCGCTCCGACTAAAAGGTTTTTTGACCGACAGTTACTGGATGTAAATGAGCTTTGGGGACTGAGAGTATCTATCCTCATTGAGTCTTAATGTTGATTCTTCATAGGAAAAATGAAGCGCTCACAAGGAATAAAAGAAACTTGTTTAGCAGCTAGAAGTAGCTACTTGTAATGAGCAAGCACTACGTGCTCTGTACTCGAAACGAGTAGGTTGGACGCTTGGACGAGCGCGACTTAAGTGCCAAGTATAATGGAAGTCAATGGGAAACTTGCATGTTTAGGAAGATCTTCCAGAAAAATGGGTGAATTTCCCATTGACTTGCATTTACTCGGGTACTCTAGTTGCTCCCATCCAAGTGTCCGACCTACTCTTTTTGAGCACCCGAGCATGATAATGCTCGCTCATCACTAGTGGTTTCCTTGTAAGACCTTTCGTGAGGATATTAGCCAAGCCAGAAACCTATCTACTGGGGCACCTGAAGGGGTTAGCCAGATGGTCTGAGTATGGCAATGCTCCATGGGAAAAACATGCTAAGTAGCTCCTTCCTGTAATCCTTTAGTTAATGTTGAACAATGAGTTGCAGGGTTGATACCACTACTCGTCGGCACTACTGAGATGTCTTATTTTGCCGGATGTAAGGACCAACGTTTTAACCTCGTAATGTTTCCTTCGGTTGCAGAGGTCTTATTGTAACTGTTCACCGCAAGGACTGGGATTACCATATTGATTGTAATGTCACGGGTTTACCAGCCTGAAAGATAACGAGCAGGACTGGACCACCCTCAACAAGCAAAGACTCAATACACCAAACCTTTGGCATCCAAGGGCTCTCGACTTCTACAGTGATATGTCTACTGCTGATTGTAACAGTCTATTATTGGGAGAGGACTGCAGAAAATCCCCATTGCCGGTCTGCTCTTTCCGTGTCCAGCAGAAAAACCCAAATGTACATTTTTAAATTATTGGGTCGGAAACCACGTATAAGAATGTCGGTGAATGTAGCGGCCGTGTGACGCTCTTACAGTTGTGTGTTTCTTGTCTTCCATTGTAACATATCTCCTCATCCCTGAAAATATCCAAGAATTAAATACCCTATCATGGGGCAAATCATGATGTCATATTGTCATCATTACCCAAGAGCCTGTCGCATTCACTCGAAAGATGGAAAATAACGAGGGTGCCAGAGTTTACTAGACAGCGACACCGTCGGGTTTGTTTTTTACAAAAAACAGAATCTGTCACCAGGTTTTTGCTCATGTGAGAGCCTCATAATGTAGGAAAAGAGACACTGATTCCAGCATTGTGTCCTTGGCATCATGCATCAGGATTCAAACCCTCTGCAGTGTTACTTCACCTGCGGTGCGGGTTGCCGGACTCCCACATCTTCACAGCGTGTTAATTAATGCTGCAGAGTCCGGAGCGATCTCCAGTGGGTTAATGCTGGGAGAAGCCGCCCTTGACCCACTGCAGATCGTGGGCACCGGGCGGCTGCATTATCCCTGCGTTCACCCCTGGCTTCCCGCAGGTCTGGATACACTGTGTCCCAACACGTACTGCCTCCGGATCGTGTGCACATACCCTTAAGCCACTTTCAGTGATATTCAGGTAACTTGAAGATGTGACCAAGGTAGGTGCACATCACTACAATGCGCAAGTACCAGATGCTGCTAATGGCGGATTGTGCAATAGTGTAAGAGATGTCCGGATATGTCTGCTGGTGAAGAACACATTCATCGGAGATTATGGGGTTGAACAGCGGAGCAGTTTTATTCATCTATGATCTATGGCGGGTTGTGCTGACACCAAGCCTATAGGTCAGGAGGAAGGGTCAGCCACTGGCTCCTCCCCAATGACTCCTTAAGGGAGCCTGAAGTAGGCGACTCAGTGACTCCAGAAAAGATGGCGGCTTTTCCACAATGCCGAAACCAGGAACACAGCACGCATATGTCATGTGTTTGTTCCTTTTTCAATAAAGTAGCCCGTACATCAATGGTCTGACATTCTCTGCTCTTTGTAGACCGTTCTCTTCATTCTCTTTTTTTATGTACAATTGGATTTGAGTTAAGAGACAGGTGAGATCCCATTAGTGCACTATCTTAAGAGCCTTCGTGGAGATGGACATGAAGCATCTGTATATACCAGGTGACGCTCTTGTTAAGCCCTGGGCCATTTTCCCCTGTTCCAGACCATTTTTTTCCACCTTCCTGAGGCTTTTACCATACACATGCCTTAATAGGATATACAAAAAAAAGTTTGTTTGGATTTTCAAGTAATTTTTCCCTATTTTGTGATAAAAGGAGCCTAATTTTGATGTCCTTTTAAGATTTTTCTGATATGGTGAGAAAATGTAATGAAAAAAATAATTGTCTATTCTTTACATTATTTTATTTAGGACCACACAAGACTGTTAAAAAATAGCGCTTTACATTGTGTTCCCCTTTCCATATACGGTAATTATTTTTTATATATTGGATATGACTTTTTGTTTTTAGAATAGGTTGGGGCTAGAAACAAAAAAAAAAAAGAAAAGTTTTCTTTTATTTTTTTCTTGAGTTTTCCCCGTTATTTATTGTGCACTTTATGCCCCTCAAAAGGTCTTAAAATACACTTTTTTTCACATTTTCCTGTTGATGTCTCTTTTAACAGGGGCTGCTAAATTATCCCCAGTTACAGAATAAAGTCTGCATTCTGCATGCATGGCACAGCTGTCTGGGTTTCTTAGGATCCAGCAGTTTTTGTTCTTGTTTATACCCAGTGATCACATGGTCGCTTGGTTTTTGGGGAAGGACAGCTACTGCCTACCAGTCTGTATGCACATTACTTGTTTGACATTATGTACACAGCGATCAGGGAGGCAAACATGATATTAAATCATGCTTATCTTTTCTCTGGGGAGTCTGGCTGTGTCTGTCAGCTGGCTTTTCACCCCCCACAGTTGCACAATCTCTCACAACCTGCTTTAGATTGTCACTGCAGAGTAAAGCCCCAGTCACACATAACGAGATAGTTAGCGAGATCGTTGTAACTGTGGCGTTACAACGATCTCCCCAGCAATGTTGCTACGTGTGACATCTAGCAGCGATCAGGCCCCTGCTGTGAGGTCGCTGATCGCTGCAAAGGGCTCAGGACCAGTTTTTGGTTGTTGGTCTCCTGCTGGTCAGCCGCATTGCTGTGTGTGACAGCGAGAGACCAGCGATCAGCGACCTCACAGGGCTGGTAACCATGGTAAACACTAGGTATCTAGGCAGCGCGCGCTGCCTGGATACCCGGTGTTCATCAAAGTTACCAGCTTCCTCCCTGCTTAGTGCTGGTAACCATGATAAACACTGGTTATCAAGGCAGCAAGCTGCCTGGATATCCATTGTTTATCATACTTACCAGCTTCCTCCCTGCTTACAGGCTGAGCTAAGCAGGGAGGATGCTGGTAACATCGCTTCCAGCGATGTGGGAGGTGGCTCCCAGGTCCCTGATCGCCGGGGAGATCTGCCTGTTTGACAGCTCCCCAGCGACCAGGTAACGACGCTCCAGCGATCCCGGCAGGTCGTCATCGTTGTCGAGATCGCTGGAGCATCGTTGTGTGTGACGGGACCTTAATAAAGTTTGGAGGTTTATAGTCTATTGACAACCTAGAACTAATTAAAAATCTTGGTATACTTCTTGATAAGTTCTGATCCAACAATAGGATTTAAGCCCCAGTCACATAACGAGATCGTTAGCGAGATCATTTTAACTGTGACGTTACAACGATCTCCCAGTGATGTCGTTATGTGTGACATCTAGCAGCGATCAGGCCCCTGCTGTGAGGTTGCTGATTGCTGCAAAGGGCTCAGGACGCTGGTAACTATGATAAAAAGCAGGTATCTAGGCAGCGCGCGCTGCCTGGATACCTGGTGTTTATCACAGTTACCAGCTTCCTCCCTGCATAGTGCTGCCTGGGGTACTCTGGTATCAGGCTCGGTGGGTGTCTTCACGGGGATGTCACGGGTGGCAGCGCCTGATCCCATGGCCTGGGTGACACTTCAAAAAGTGGTGTATGTACAGGGGATAAGAGTTTGTCATGTGATGCCACCTGTCGTACCTGGTGATGGGTCACCAGCGCCGCTCCAGTCCTCCGGAGGCTGATGGTAATGCGGATGAGAGGGCAAAGCTCCCTACAGGTAGAGCTGGTCCTCCAGGGCAGCGTTCCTGGGAACAAGCAGGTTGAAGGAGAAAACCACACACAGGCAAAGTCACTTTCTCCCGGGTACTTTACTGTAAACGTTCAGTAGTAAATACATAAGTTCACAGTTCAGCATCAATTGTTAAAGTAACAGGTGACTGCAAGTGGATCCCAGGTGGTATGTGGGACCGTGATAAACCTTAGTTGACGAACCCGTGTCCTTTCTGCCCGCCTAGGATGAGTCTATGGCTCTGTATAGGTAGTATTGGGGGTCCCCTCCCTTGTGGTGAGGAAGCAGATCGCTCCGTCTGGCAGAGTGTAGCGCTGATAAACCGCAACAGCCGGTTGCCGACTGCAAGATAAACTTTGGCCGGGTCCTCGGGCCCGGCTTTCCCATGGTGGACTGGAGAATCCCCCGGAGTATGGGTCCTCCCTTTTTCTCTAGGGCCAGACTCCGCACGTCGAGCGCCCTCTTCCAGGATCCTCTTTCTCCTTTCCTCCTGATCAGCATGGAACCGTCCGGGTAACCCTTCTGCCTCGTTCCACACTCTTTCTCCTCTCCTCTCCTCTGACTGTCCCGACTCTCAGACGTCCATTGTCTGACTATTCTTTCCTACTGACTGACTGACTTCCTAGTTCCCCCTAGAGGTGAATATAGTCCCTCCCTGGGTAACCTCCCACCCAGGGGTGCATCAAGCCCCCCTGAGCCCTAATATTGAGGAACCGGAGGGTGGGGTACGAGCAGCCCCTGGCCGCAGGTGAAGAGCGGGGGGGTTCGGACAACTCCCAGCCGCAGGTGAAGAGCGGGGGTGGGCCGTGCGAGCATGCCCCCACCACAGGGCAATCTCAAGCGGCAGCAGGGGCAGAGGCTGTCTCTTACCGCAGCCGGCGGCGCCCATCACACAGGAAGCTGCTGTGTGGTGCTGGGCCCGCCCCCTTCTGCACAGCCGCCCCCTTCCACCTGCCTACTTACCGCCTGAGCTTAAGGCTCACACTGTCCAATGGATGGTGCGGCCCTGCTCCTACTGCTGTACTGATATGGGAGTGCAGGAATGGGGTCCACCCATCGACCTAGGATCCACTTGCAGCTGGGGAAGATTACACCTCTTTTACGGGTGCAATACCCCACTGTGACGCCTGACTGTGTGGGGCGCCACAGAAACTGGTAACTATGATAAACAGTGAGTATCTAAGCAGCGCGCGCTGCCTAGATACCCGGTGTTTATCATAGTTACCAGCTTCCTCCGTGCTTACAGGCTGAGCTAAGCAGGGAGGACGCTGGTAAAATCGCTTCCAGTGATGTGGGAGGTGGCTCCCTGGTCCCTGAGGAGATCTGCCTGTTTGACAACTCCCCAGCGACCAGGTAACGACGCTCCAGCGATCCCGGGAGGTCGTTATCGCTGTCTGGAACGCTGGAGCATCGTTGTGTGTGATGGGACCTTAAGAGTATTGTCAGAATTTACATGTTCACTGTCATCTCCATATTGTTTGCAGAAATCAATGGTACATGAGTCCAAGAAATTTTGCGGTATGTCTTAGGCTGGAGACACACTATGCGAGATGCATGCGAGATATTCGCATGACTGACTTGGAACGGCCGCCGACTCTCTTGATTGGAGCACATCAGCTCCATAGAAACACAAGCAGCTGACGTGCTCTAGTCCAGAGAGACTGGCTGTTCTGGGTGAGTCATGTGAGACTCATGCAAGTATCTCGCAAGCATCTCACACAGTGTGTCTCTGGCCTTAGAGACCAACATCATGGAACTGGATAGTGACTGAAAGGGCCACTTAATATGGTGGTTATGGTAGTCTCCTCAAGGAGCCACACCATGGCTAGGTCCTTCCCTGGAGGGATATCTGGCTAGTCCTGTGTTTGAGACTCCTAACCGAGTTTCCACAAACTCTATCTGGCCTTAGAGAAACATACTTAAACTTTTGACCCACTTCTTCTCCTGCGTGATAAAATTTATCAAAAACTGCTCAAAATTGTCTTGTTACCAAGCAAGATCGATTTCAAGCTCACTGAGGGATCAGATAATATGTCTATTAAATGTATAGGATGGGGAAGTGGAGGAGGAAGGATGAGTGTCAGAGAGACACGTAGAAAGTGCTGTGGCTTTCTAGTAAGTGTTATCTCACCGCATTGTTGGTGTAACTGGAGGCTCGTGGACCCCAATGCAAAATCTGAATAGGTCCCCCAACTATCATGGGTCTTTAGTGTGACGACACAGCATCTGACCGCTTTTGCAGGGGGGGGGGGGGGAGAGTGGATCTATTTTTAATTATGCCAGACACACTATTACTTTGTTTTCAAACAAGGTATAAAATCCATTGTTTCATGTGCCCTCTTTTGTCTGCTAATTTGTAGAATACCTGTATATTGCAGATTGCATCAGCCTCCTGCAGTGTACTAGACCACATCATTCAGAGGACAAATTTGCAGTCAGATTAAATTATCGACCAATGAGGGAACAGTCATGATAATCACCCCCAATCCTGTGGGGCACAATGCCCTCAAATGGGAGCTGAGGGATATAAAAAGGGGCCTATTCCTGGCACTGGTATGGTTCTACAGGACCTCAGCCTAGGGTCCATGGTTCCAGCTTGAGGATTAGAGAACTGCTATACTCTACAACACTGATCCCACAAATTTATGTGGTGAACCCAGGTTAGGACAATACAGTCACCTGGCCACATACATCACTGTTCTGTTAGTTTCCTAAGTTTGCAGCTACCTCATCTGAGTGGGTGCCTGCTGAAAGCTGCATGTTTCTGGCTGGAATAGTTGGTCCTGGATCTCTTGAAGTCACACAGGGTTTGATCTTGGATGAGTTAGTGGAAGGGTGAGATTCTGTCACATGCAGCATTTTGTGTTCTGACTGGGAATGTACTATATGCTTTCGACTGTTGGTGACCCAATAAAGTCTTATCAGAGCTTGGTACCCTAACCCTGTGTTCCCTGAGTAGTGTTCTGGTCATAGGAAAGGACCAAACATTCAGCGTGATGAGCCCCAGCTTTGGCTGGTCTTTCTAAAGACAGACAGACCAAAGGACAAAAGCACTGCTGAACCCCGTGTATCCAAATGTAGTATTACTGATGTTCTCTTATGAGCCAAAGATACTATTTTTGGCTTTATTAGGTCCCATGGCCTGTGTGTGACTGCAACCACTGCCCTCACTATGGTTACGCACTTGCTGCATTCACAGGTACACTGCTAAGTACTACTGAATAATGTCCAGCAGGCTCTTGATACTTCTGCTTCTGAACATGTTCATGAGTAAAGATCCCGCATGTCTGTATGCACAGTGTATGGAAAACATCATTGCAGCTATTCTCCACCTACTAGCTCAGAGAAAAGTGAAAACTGAATTAATATCTGTATGCACAGTGCATGGAAAACATCATTGCAGCTATTCTCCACCTACTAGCTCAGAGAAAAGTGAAAACTGAATTAATGTCTGCATGCACAGTGTATGGAAAACATCATTGCAGCTATTCTCCACCTACTAGCTCAGAGAAAAGTGAAAACTGAATTAATGTCTGTATGCACAGTGCATGGAAAACAATTGCAGTAATTCACCTACTAGCTCAGAGAAAAGGGAAAACTGAATTAATATCTGTATGCACAGTGTATGGAAAACATCATTGCAGCTATTCTCCACCTACTAGCTCAGAGAAAAGTGAAAACTGAATTAATGTCTGTATGCACAGTGCATGGAAAACAATTGCAGCAATTCACCTACTAGCTCAGAGAAAAGGGAAAACTGAATTAATGTCTGTATGCACAGTGTATGGAAAACATCTTTGCAGCAATTCTCTACCTACTAGCTCAGAGAAAAGTGAAAACTGAGTTTGTTCGAAATGCATTGAATAAACCACCTTTTACATTCACCTTTTCTTTTTATTTGGATTGTTTCGTTGACAGCAGCACAGGATTACCTACGTTTTTATTCCTGTTTTTCCTGGATTTTGAAACTGAAAACTTTGCATAGAGCTGGTGAAATAGTGAAAAATGTAGGTCAAAGTCACAAAGTATCCGTAAAAATTGTGTTTTTTCTTCTCGCCACGACAGCACCCACATGAGAGAGGGGATCCGCCCACCAGGACAGGAAACCTACAGATAAAAAGGGGCGGTCCCCCTCGCTCCCTCAGTTTGGTTTCCTGTCCTGATGGGAACCTGCAGCAAAAAGGCTTACCTGGGTTCAATCAGCCTCTGTGCGGTATCTTTGAGAACGGCAGGGCCTGGAACTCCAGAAGCAGCGTCGGGAAGTCCGGTTTCCGGCTCTCCCCTCGGCTGACTAGGATGTCACGCTGTCAGCGTTGGGTATCCACCCTGACTCGTGGGAGCGCGGTGCAGTATGGACACGCTGCATTCATCCACGGTGACCAGGGGCAGCCAGGGGGCCCAGAGGTATGTATGTGACAGGCCCTTTGCCTGGCTGTCTTCTGCGGTAGCAGCGCCTGCGCTTCCTGGGGGGGGACTAGGGCTCTGTGGCGCGGACGTTTTTTGCCGCCATTCGCGGGGGGATGGGGGCCGTGCCCAGTGGTGGGCGGGTCCGTGTCTCCCGGTGGTGGGGCGGGATGTCGGCGCGGTGGGGTCCGGGCTCTCTCTGGGGAGTGTGGGGAGCCTGTGGCCGCGGCGGTCGCCTTCCGATCACTGCGCCGGCTTCCGGGCCGCGCCGGCGCCTGCGCAGTAGCTTGAAGCGCTTCTAACCCGGAAGTAGTGCGGTTGCTTCCGGGTGGCCGGGGAGGTGGCCCCAGCACGGGGGATAATAGACACAGTGCGGCAGCAGCGCCGTTGGTGGTTTGTTCCCTGTGATGTCGTCTCCTGGGGCAGAGGGGCTGCAGCAGCCTGACGCTGGCTTACAGCCATCCAGCAAAACTCGTGGTGGCAGTGGGCGCAGCAAGGAAGCTGGGTCTGCTGACAGATGTGACCGGAATAAGACTGGTCAACCATCACAGGCTGGTCCTACACCTCCTGAACCGGTCAGTATGCACAACTCACGGGTGAAAAATGTGTGTGTTCTCTGCGCCTCTGCTGATCTCCTCCCTTTCTATTTTCTTAGGCTAAGAAGGGCAAAAAACTAAAGCATAAAGAATGCGCTTTGTGTACACAGCCCCTTCCTGAGGCATATGTGAAGCGTCTGTGTCAAGCCTGTATAAATCAGACCTTGCAGGAAGAGTCCTCTGTTAAAACGATGGACATTCGCTCTATGATCCGGGAGGAATTGTTGTCCTTCAGTGAGGTGGCCTTTTCTCGGCCATGTTCCTCCAGGGCTAGGAAGCCTGTGTCCCCTGGTGTGTCCTCTCCAGAGGGCAGCCCGGTTAGGTCTCAGGGTGTCTTCAGGTCCCCTTCGGCTTCTCCTGCTTCTTCTTCCTCATCGGATGATGAGGGAAAGTCCTGTTTCCCCCTGGACAGTGTGGACAACCTTGTCAAGTCTATCCGCCACACTATGGAAGTGCCTGATTCTAGGGAGTCTCGTTCGACACAGGATATCATGTTCACCGGCCTCTCGGAGAAGAAGAGACGAGCTATCCCTGTGGTGGCGGCTCTCAAAGATCTGGTGTATCGGGAGTGGGATAAGCAGGACAGACGTGGGGCTCTTCCTTCTTCTTCCAAGCAGAGATATCCCTTCGATGATGAGGACTTAGCTACATGGTCCAAGGTCCCGAAGGTGGATGCTGCGGTTGCCTCCACGTCTAAGCGTTCCACCCTCCCGGTAGAGGATGCAGGGTTGCTGGCCGATCCGCTGGACCGGAAAGCCGAGATGTTGCTTAAACGCTCTTGAGAGTCTAGCACAGGGGCCTTTAAACCCGCTATTTCGGCTACATGTACTGCCAGATCCCTGTTGGTCTGGGTAGATCAGCTTGAGGATCAGATTAGGTCAGGGGTTCCCAGGGACCAGTTGCTGTCATCTCTTCCATTGATTCGTGGGGCCTCGGCTTACTTGGCGGTTGTGTCTGCTGATTCCTTGCGCCTGGCAGCTCGGTCTGCAGGCCTGACCAACTCGGCTCGTCGGGCCCTGTGGCTTAAAGGGTGGAAGGGCGATTCTCAATCCAAGTCCAAGTTGTGTACGCTCCCCTTCCGTGGTGAGTACCTCTTCGGTCCTGACTTGGATGATATTCTGGCTAAGGCAGCTGACCGTAAGAGGGGGTTCCCTAACCCGCCTGTTCCATCTTATAGGAGAGCCTTCAGGAGACGTCCGTTCGGCCAGAAGAGGTCGTATAGGGAGAACCGGGACTGTTGGGAACCCAAGGAGGGTAAACAACGGGGTGCCCTGTTTGGGGGGTCCTCCTCCTTCAAACCTGGAAAAAAGTACCGTTAGGTCGGATCTCCCAGTGGGGGGTAGGTTGTCGGTTTTTTCTGATCGTTGGGCTGTTATCTCCTCTAGTCCCTGGATTCTGAGGTTGATTGCCTCCGGTCTTACTCTGGACTTTGCCCGTTCTCCTCCAGATTCGTTTGTCCTTACCTCCCCTCCGTTGCATCATCAGCGTGCCCTGGTCCTGGAAATTCAATCCCTGTTGTCCAAACATGTTCTGGTTGGGGTTCCGGTAGGCCAGGAAGGAAAGGGGTTTTACTCCCCCTTGTTTCTGGTGTCTAAGCCAGATGGTTCCTTTCGGACCATTATTAATTTAAAGAAATTAAATTCCTTCCTGGCGGTCCGGTCCTTCAAAATGGAATCTATTAATTCCACGATCAAATTGTTATTCCCTAGATGTTTCATGGCGGTCCTGGACCTCAAGGATGCTTATTATCATGTCGCCATCCACGTCGATTACCAGCAGTTTCTGCGGGTGGCAGTCGTCTGGGAGGGACGGACTCGACATTTCCAATTTACAGCAATGCCTTTTGGTCTTTCAACGGCTCCTCGTGTCTTCACCAAACTAATGTCCGAGGTGATGGCTTTTTTGCGGCACCAGGACACGCTCATTGTGCCGTATTTGGATGACTTTTTGATAGTGGGTAACTCTTTCGAACAGTGTCAGTCCCGTGTGATTCATGTCATCTCATCTTTGCAGGACTTGGGCTGGATCATCAACTGGGGGAAGTCCAGACTAACTCCCGTGACTCATCAATCTTTTCTGGGTCTCCTTCTGGACTCTGTAAGTCAGCTCTGCCTCCTTCCGGATGACAAGATATCTCATATCAGGGCTAGGGTCAGCCAGGTTATTGCTCACCCTTCCCTGTCATTGCGGGAGGCCATGTCCCTGTTGGGTTCCCTTTCGTCTTGCATCCGGCAGTTCAGTGGGCGCAGTTTCATACACGGCCATTGCAACAGGCGGTTTTGCTGGCGGAGGTTGCCTTGCAGGGTCGGCTTCAGGGTCGTCTTACCTTGCCTCCGGACGCTGTAGAGTCTCTTGCCTGGTGGGTGGACCCGCTTCACCTTTCAAGGGGGGTTCCCTGGGTAGTTCGGCCTTCTCAGATCCTTCTGACTGATGCCAGTCCGGACGGGTGGGGGGCTCACCTGGGGGCCAGTTTAGCTCAGGGTCATTGGTCGGTGGAGGAGTCTTCCGATTCTTCCAACTTACGGGAGTTGAAGGCTATCCACCTTGCTCTCCGTCATTTTCTTCCACAGCTGCGGGGTTCGCACGTTCGGATCTTGTCAGACAACACCACGTCGGTGGCATATATCAACAAGCAGGGAGGTACTCGATCCCGGACGCTGCTGTCTACTACGATGGCTATCCTCAACCTGGCAGAGGCCAACCTGTTGTCCCTTTCGGCCCTCCATATCCGGGGTGTCGACAACTCAACAGCGGACTTTCTGAGTCGCCATACCCTCCATCAGGGCGAGTGGGCCCTCTGCCGTCGGACCTTCCGGAAGATAGTTGCCTTGTGGGGTCTTCCGGACATAGATTTGTTTGCAACCAGGGCCAACAGGCAAGTCAGCCGGTTTGCCTCCCTGGATTTCACGGACGAGCCGGAGTTGTTGGATTCCCTCCAGTTCCCTTGGACCTTTCGGCTGGCTTATGCGTTTCCTCCCATGAACTTGCTTCCAGTAGTCATCCGGAAGATCAGGGACGAGGGGGCGAGGGTGATTCTCATTGCCCCATTTTGGCCCAAGAGGCTGTGGTTTTCCTGGCTCAGAGCCATGTCAGTGTCCGACCCGTGGCTGCTTCCTTCTGTTCCAGGCCTGCTCTCTCAGGGTCCTTGCCGTCACCCTCAGGTGAAGGGGCTCCACTTGACGGCTTGGAACTTGAAAGGAGCCTGTTAAGATTGCGTGGGTTTTCAGAGCAGCTTATTTCCACCCTTCTCTTGAGTAGGAAGGAGGTTACGACAAGGATTTATGCTAGGGTCTGGCGGAAATTCCTTCAGTTCCATACTGCTCCTTTTACTCCACTTGTTCCCATCCCTTCTATTCTGGAATTTCTTCAGAAAGGTCGAGAGTTGGGGCTTTCAGTCAACACCCTTAAGGTCCATGTTTCGGCCTTGGGGGCGTTGTATGGATCAGATGTGGCGGGTGACAGATGGGTCTCTCGATTTATAGCGACTTGTGAGCGTAGCACCCCGGTTCATATTGCTCGGATGGCCCCGTGGGATTTGGATCTGGTCCTTGACGCCCTAATGGGGCCCCCCTTTGAACCTCTCGAGGCAGCCTCCCTTAGGTCCCTGTCTCTCAAGACGGCACTACTAGTGGCCCTTACTTCTGCTAGGCGGGTGGGTGATCTCCAGGCTTTGTCTATTGATCCTCCCTTTCTGTCCGTCTTGCCAGATAGGCTGGTCTTGAAACCGGATCCTTCCTACCTCCCTAAGGTCGCTTCCCGGTTTCATCGGAGTCAGGAGATTTTCCTCCCTTCCTTTTTTCCTACTCCGGGTTTTCCAGAGGAACAGCGGTTTCATACGCTAGATGTCCGGAGACTAGTCTTACACTACCTTGATAGGACTAGCACCTATCGGCAGAGTAGGGCTCTGTTTGTGTCCTTCCAGGGTCATCGTCGGGGGTTTGCTGTTACTAAGAGCACGTTGTCTAGATGGATCCGGGATGCCATCTGCTTGGCCTACTCGGTGACGGGACGCAGTCCTCCGGAGGGTGTGCGGGCGCATTCTACTAGGGCTATGGCTTCTTCACGGGCCGAGCGCGCTGCGGTCTCCATTGAAGCTATTTGTAAGGCTGCCACTTGGTCATCCCCTTCTACCTTTTATTCCCACTATCGTTTGCATTTGTCGTCTGACTCTGACTTGGCTTTCGGGAGATCTGTCCTCAGCACTATTGTCCCTCCCTAGTCTTGCTCTCTGCAATTCTCTCATGTGGGTGCTGTCGTGGCGAGAAGAAAAGACATGATTACTTACCGGTAATTGTGTTTTATGGAGTCCACGACAGCACCCACTCACTTCCCTCCCTTGTCACGTTGTTTTGGTGTGTGTGTATTTGCTCCTTGGGCCTTGCCCGGGGTTTCTTGGGTTTGTACTTGTAATGTTTATTTGGGGATGTGTTATGCTTCTCTTAACTCTGTGGTTCCCCTCATACTCTGTAAACAAACTGAGGGAGCGAGGGGGACCGCCCCTTTTTATCTGTAGGTTTCCTGTCCTGGTGGGCGGATCCCCTCTCTCATGTGGGTGCTGTCGTGGACTCCATAAAACACAATTACCGGTAAGTAATCATGTCTATCCTCATGCACACACACATGACAACATATTCTGAAAAATCTCCTGAAACAATACATAAGCTTTAAGGGCGTAAAACAAAACCATATGCAATCAAATCCTCTTGTTAGATCATTTTCATTATTTTACTATGTTAGGCTTGATTTCATGCCTTAGTGAAAATCAAGGAAATTTATGACATGACTTGTCAGACCCCGACAAATTACTTAGGCAAAAAGGTTGACTTTGATAGTCTGCAGTTAAATCTAGTAATAATCGGAGTAGTGACACAAAAACCCATCATCATTTATATCATTATGGGCTTTCAATCAAATCTCTGTCCTTAGGATACTTTTTTTTAATTCCTAATGGCCAATGATGTCTTAGTCAATGACATGATTTGCAAGAGTCGCCTCAGCACTGGCTCATCTCTGCACTATGCCTGCCTGGGGAGTAATGGTGACACAGGACTCAGCCAGCCACAAGACTTACAGAGCCAGCGGTAACAGCCGGGTCTCTTGTATTACCGCTGCCTCCCTGGGTATATGGAATGTGCCATAGAAACTGAGTTACATACACCTGACTTAGGCTACATTTACATGCTATAAGATTTAAGCAATCTCATGCACACAAGGCTTCTTTTCCTAACTGAATTGGAAAACTGCTGCGTTTTTTTATCCTGCAGCAGGTCAATTTTTTTCAGCATTTTTGCAGTGTTTTTTCACCTATAGAAGTCTGTGAGTTGCTTTCAGTTTTTAGGTTGTTTTTGGTTAAAAAGACACAGGTCCAGGATGTCAAACTCGTTTATTTTTGTGATTTTCCCAAGTATTAGTAATGTGTTAAAGCAAACAATGCCCACCAATGTATAAAAGTAAACAATGCCCTACCAACGTGTTGTATATTCAATTCCCTATTATTGTGTGAAAGTAAACAATGCCCTACCAACATCTTAGGTAGTCCATGCCCAACCAAGGTGCTGAGTATTCAATTCCCTATTAACATGTGACTGTAAACAATGCCATATCAATGTGTGAACGTAAACAATGCCCTTCCAACGTGTTGTATATTCAATTCCCTACCAATGTGTCAAAGTAAATAATGCCCTACGAACCTGTTGAGTGTTCATTGCCCTACCAATATCTTAGGGCCACTTTGCACACACCAACTTATCTGTCCAACTGCTGAACAACTTACTGGTTGCAGTGAAATCATGGACACATTGCTCCATTTTGTGGCTGTGTACAAATGTAACAATGTGTCCTTGATTTCAATGCAACCAGTAAGTTGTTCAGAAGTTGGACAGATAAGTTGGTGTGTGTAAAGTGGCCATTAGGCTAGCTTCACACCACGGTTTTGAGCTGTCAAGCTGTGTCTGGTGTTTTGCAAGAAGCACCGGAAACAGCCTGACCGCTCTGGACAGAACAGAATTGGAGGGCCTGGTTTTCTGCCGGAATCGGCAGTCCGCAGCTGCAAGAGCTGTCCCTTGCTGAATTTTCAAAATTGCGGCTGGCAGCAGCTAGCGCTGTTCTGAAACTTCAGCCAGGAGCTCTCCAGGTGCTGAACTTCAGCACCCGTCAGCTGAATCTGATTTTCTGTAAGATTCGCACATAGACTCCCATGTTAGGGGGGGGCCAAATCCAGTAGGATCTGTTTTGTTCAGATTTTTGCCCTGGACACAAAAGCTGCAAGCTGCGATTTTGTGTCCGGGGAAAAAAAAACGAATTCTGGATCCACCCGGACAGATGGAAACTGGATTGCAAAACGCTGCCATCTGGCCCATACGAATACTATGGGGCCAAAATTGGATCCGGGGCTGTCTGGTTCACACCGGACAGTCCCGTATCACACAAACCATGGTGTGAAGCCAGCCTGAGGTATTCAATGCCCTACCAACGTGTGAAAATAAAAATGCCCTACCAACTTGTTATGTCTTCAATGCCCTACCAATGTGCTAAGTATACAATTCCCTTTGCTTGCAAGGAGGAAGTAAATCTGATCTTTGGAATCCTTAAAAACACAGCAAGAACAGCAACGAAAAAGGCAGGAAAACCTATGTTTTGCCTGCAGCTGTTTTACTGCCAAGCAATAAGGTTTTGACTGCAGAAAAAAGCAACGTGTGAATATAGCCGTACTGTGTATTGTCAGGGAGATGTTGCTGTTGCAAACCATGTAACCTATGCCCTCGGGGGTGTGATAAAATGATTAGTGGGGTGAATACTGTTGAGAAAGCAATGCCTGCACGACTAGTCACTAATTATCATATTGCCAGCTCATTTATAACACTTATTTTAGGCGTTTGAAAAATAAGGAATGAAAAGGGACTCCTTAGGTTGTATATAAAGGAAACAATAAATTCATGGAGTCACTTTGGTGGGGCCTGTGGGAACTGACACTTTTATGTTCCCTCCATAAAGTCTCAAGACTGAGCAAAAACTACATATTTTCTTTTTTGTTATGTTTACACTGAGCTTTTTTTTAACATATTTTTATTGAGTTACAGCGGTACAACATATGTAACGAAAAACATCATTACACGTTTTTCTACATTTTAACCAATAATAATTCCCTATCACGCCCCAACTTTCTCCCCCCCCCCCCCTCTCCGCGTTCATGTACTTGTATATTACAAGATACATCAGGGAATTGGAGTACGTCCACTGATCTGCTTTGAGCATTTTCGAACTGGGCCTTGAGCCTATTCCTTAGCTCTAGGGGTAACGAAAGTATCAGTAATGACCAAGTGGTTAGAAATTTCCCAGTCAATTTTTGTTTGCATGTTAGGGTATCCAGCCAGTCCATCTTGAAGAGGAACATTATTTTAGAGTATATAAGAGGGTACCAAAGGACTCATCCAGTGATGTAAGATACTCTTTCTTGTGGTTTGTCAATGTAGCCTTTATTGGTTTAGGTAATGCATGTTGGGGGTCATCTAAAATGTTGCAAATAGCCTATTGTGGTGAAAAGTGAGAATGTGATGCCAGGGATGTAACTACCACAGGTGCAGGGATTGCGATCGCACCTGGGCCCTGCAACCTAGGGGGGGCCCAAAAGTCTCTTTGGCCCATCGAAAAAGACTAATTCTATTAAAGATTTGCAATAATTGGGGGCCCCATTGGAGCTTTCACATCGGGGCCCCTGGGTCTAAAGTTTCACCACTGTGTGATGCCATGTAGTGTCTGTAAAGGCCACGTCACACGCATCAATCTTATGAGCGATATCGCTTAAGCGATCTGCTTTTTTGATCGCTTAAGCGATATCGTCTGTGCGTCGCTGCAGATTTGTGAGCCGGAGCTCAAATCAAGCGATAAACGCTTGATCAATCTGCAGCATCGTGGTGTGTGACACCACGATGAACGATCTCCCAGCAGAGCCTATGCTGGGAGATGGTATCTATGGTAAACGTCGGGTTACTAAGCGCCGCGCGGCGCCTAGTAACCCAATGTGTACCATAGTTACCAGCGATCTTGCTGCTCAACATCGCTGGTGAGTCTGTTTGTGTGACATCTCACCAGCGATGTGAGCGATATTGTTAGCGATCGTGCGTGCACGTGATCGCTAACAATATCGCTCATAAGATTGATGTGTGTGACATGGCCTTAAGTCTGCGTGTATGCTGCTCCACAATATCTGAATCTTCGTACATCCCCACAAGTGATAATAAAGATCGGTATTTCTTGTCCTGCGATTTTGTTTTAATGTGGATTTTTGGGCAGATTCTGCTATACAATCCACTCCAAAAATTCAATTACTCTCTGCATATTCCCCTGAAAGTTTGTGAACAGGACATCTGCCTGGGATATGCTTGAAAAAGAGCTGCAAAAAATGAACATTGCACATCAATGTTAAAACAAATTTGCTGTTCACGTGTTTAGTATTTAGTTACTTCCTTTACCCGCTTCACAGTTTTGAACCCTGTACTGGTTAAGGTAAGCTTCACGCTTATTCGTAGGGCAACATGTGCTAGTAAGCTGCTCCTTAGTTATAGGATAGAGAAAAGAAAAAGGACATTGACGTTGGAACTGCTACAAGGACATAGGTGAAGTTACTTCAGGAAAAAGACTTCCAGCTTTTTTTCTAAAGCGTCTTTTCCTAGGAAAGCCCTGGTGGATCAAACAGCATCTTATAGACCTCCATATCCAGCTATTGCCCCATATCGCTGCTCCCGTTTGCCTACAATCTTCTTGAAAAGCATGTCCACACTCTACCCTCATCCCACCTCTCATCCAACTCTCTCTTTGACAACCTGCAATCTGGCTTCCGCCCCCACCACTCCACCGAAACTACCTTAACCAAATTTACTAATTACCTACTTACCACCAAAGCTAACGGACACTTCTCCATCCTCCTCCTTCTTGACCTGTCCTCTGCATTTGGCACAGTCGACCATTGCCTCCTATTACAGATCCTCTCTTCCAATGGTATCACTGACCTTGCCCTCTCCTGGATCTCCTACCTTTCCAACTGCACATTTAGCGTCTCCCACTCCAACACTATCTCCTCACCCCATCCCCTCTCTTTTGGGGTCCCTCAAGGCTCTGTCCTGGCACCCCTTCTTTTTTCCATCTATTCCCTTGGCGTAGGACAACTAAAAAGTCCCATGGATTCCAGTACCACCTGTACGCTGATGACACTCAGATCTACCTCTCTGACCCAGACGTCACCTCTCTGCTGTCCAGAATCCCAGAGTGTGTATCAGCCATATCCTCCTTCTCTCGCTTCCTTAAACTAAATGTAGACAAAACTGAAGTCTTCATCTTTCACCCATCTCGCGTACCTCCCTTACCTGATCTATATATCATAATAAACGATACCACACTTTGGCCTGTACCAATGTCCGATGCCTCGGAGTCATCCTTGACCCTTATCCTTCAGACCGCACATTCAATCTCTCGTCACCTCCTGCCGCCTCCAACTCAAAAATATTTCCAGAATCCGTCCCTTGCTCAACCCTCAATCCACTAAACTACTAGTGAATGCCCTCATCATCTCCCATCTCGACTACTGCAACCTTCTCCTCTGTGGCCTCCCTGCTAACACTCTTGCACCTCCCCAATCTGTCCTCAACTCTTCTGCCCAACTAATCCACCTCTCTCCTCGCTCTTCCTCTACTTCTACCCTCTGCAAATCCCTCCACTGGCTCCCAATTCCCCAGCGTATCCAATTCAAACTAATAACATTGACTTACAAAGCTGTCCACAATCTGTCTCCCCATATATCTCTGAACTAATCTTCCGATGTCATCCAACTCAGAATCTTTGATCCTCCCAACACTTCCTTCTTTCCTCCACACTTGTATGTTCCTCATCTAACCATCTGAAAGACTTCACCCGAGCATCCCCCATCCTTGGAATTCAGCACCTCAAAACGTCCGACTGTCCCCTACACTCAGAACCTTCAAGCGGAACCTGAAAACCCATCTCTTCAGAACAGCCTACAGCCTGCAATGACCACAGTGCGAGCTCACCATCACTGGACCTGGCGCTCCACCACCACCAGAGCAGACCTATCCTACTGTTTCCCTCCCCATTGCCCTGTAGAATGTAAGCCCAAAAGGGCAGGGTCCTCTCTCCCTATTTTTAACTTGTTTGTATGTATCCCTTTCTCATGTACAGCACCATGGAATCAATGGCACATTATAAATAAATAAAGATAATAGTAATAATAATAATAATAGACGTTGTGTGCACATACACATTAAAAGCTCCACATGAACGCTAAACTCCTGTTCTCATTGTCAAACAATGCTTTGCTCTTAAGCCTCATTCAGGCGTCCATGTTGTATGTCTGTCTTCTGTCCATATTTTTCACTGCTTAAACACAATCCCATTATCCCCTATGCTGCTATTCACATGTCCGTTTTTTCGCAGCCTGTATGTCCATGCAAAAATCATGGAAATATCAGGTTTTTACGGGCAGTGAGGATGAAAAGTGCACACCTAAATAAGGCTATAGTAAGACTATGGTCACACAAGGGATTTTTGCTGCATTTTTTCCTGCAGCAAAAGCTCTCTTGGCAGAAAAGTTGCGTTTCTTGATGTAAAAACGCACACAAAAATGCAGCTGTGCTTTTTCACTCTTCATAGCTTTAAATGGTGAAAAAGCAGCAAAATTGCTGAAGGAATTATTATCATTTATTTATATAGTACCATTAATTTCATGGTGCTGTACATGAGAAAGACATACAAAATACATATGTAGATTACAGTAAACAAATTAACAATGATAGACTGGTACAAGCTACTTGTTGAAAACACTGCACATCGCCCTGAAAACACCATCCTCACCATCACACATGGTGGTGGCAGCTTCCTGCTGTGTGGAGACTTCAGCAGAGGCAGGGAAGCTGGTCAGGGGTGATAGGAAGATGGATGGAGCTAAATACAGGACAATCCTGGAGGAAAACCTGTTAGAGGATGCAAGGACTTGAGATTGGTGATTAAATTCATCTTCCAGCAGGACAACAACCTTAAACATCCTTCCAGAGCTGCAATGAAGGGTCCTGATAAAAGAATATTCATATGTGTGAATGACCCGGTCACAGTCCAGACATAACCTCCCATTGTGAATCTGAATGAAAAATTACTGATCAGAAATTTCTCTATCCACATTCAATGAGCTAGAGCTATTTTGCAAATAAGAATGGACAAAAATCAACTTTTCCACATCTGTCATTCTGTTCAATCTTAATAGCATAATTATTATTATTTTATTATTATTATTATTATTTATTTATATAGCGCCACTAGGTTCCATGGCGCTTTACATGAGGATAAGGGAGACAAATTATGGAAATTACCATGAAAATGTCCATGGCATTACTCAAAACAACAGTGCAACTGGAGGCTCCAGGGAAACTATAAAAAGAGCCTGCAAACTCAGAAATATCTGCAAGGGGAATACCCGTATGGTGGACCTCAACCTCTAGATTCACATCTGCATCTGAGTATGTTTGGAATTTTTTTTTAGAGTTATGAAAAAAAAAATACTTGACAAACTAGGGCAACACTTCCTAATGTTATTGACTCACTGTAAGGAATAAGCAATATTCCATTAGCAGCCATCTTGTCCAGATGCTACCATATCTCACTCCTCAGAGATAGCTCCAATCTTTTTGGCCCAAGGCTTATTCAATCAGTATGTAAGTTAACCTGAGGAAATCACCAAGTGGCCAAAAAAGGTGGGGACCTCTCCGAAGAGGGAGTTATGGTGGCATCTGGACAAGATGGCTGCTATTACAACTTGTGACGAATTGGTCACCGAACCTGGCAGTTCTATAGCGCCTCCTCTATGCTCAGGCCAGTGAGAGAACTGCTTGAGGATAAAAGAAGGACTGCAGCAAAGGTTAATTACGCCCAAGAGGTAAAGTGATCGTAATATCGTAGTATAGAAAACGCCAGAGGTCACCTATAGGAATATACATAGACACTAATAGATTGTATATTTCTAGGACCCCACAGACGTCTAAAAGGGGACACGAGTCCACCAAACATCGGGATCCTATATAAAAAGCCAAGGCATAGAACTACATTGAACTGTGTGTTGTGCAATTAACTGGCACCTAAACCACTGCGTTTTTAAATAGTAGCAACTATTTTTATATAAAATTTTATATTTTATATATATTTTTATACAAGTTTATTATGTTAGATATATCCTTTGAATACACATCCGGAATAACGGTTAATCAGCAAAACTTGGTATGTTTATTGTACAGCCATTGATTAAGAGTTTTGGGCCCAATTTAACATATGATTGATATCTTTTCAGGTGGGATGACACACGGTAATCCCCCCAAGGCTTACGAGCAGCTACAAACATTAGCACAATTAACTTTGCCTAATCACATAGATTAGGCAGAGTTCCCCTTAACTGACTAGCTCCTGTGTGTAAACAATAATAACCACATGGTCCTCCCTTCAGGTGGTTTATAGTGGCTATGCATGAGGCGATCCCTGAGTGAACGGCCTCTCCTATATGGTTTTGGGGTGACTACATCTCTGAGGTCCGCATCCGTCAGTAATATATCCCAGTGTTTTTGCAAAAAGCCAATCACTTTATCACTTTGGCAGTCAAATGTACCAATCAGTCTGATAGTCTCATCTTTCTTTCCATGGCCTTGTCCACATCTGTGGAGTAGATCACTCCTACTCTGGCTCCTAGTGTGGCTACATGCAGCTTGTATCACTTTTTGTGGGTAGTCCCTATCAACAAACCTTCTTGTGAGTTCTACCGATTGTTTCTCAAATTCGGAATATGATGAACTGTTGCTGTATATAATTTGGGGGTACTGGAGCTAACCTATTGGTGTCAACTAACCCTCTAGGGGTAGTTGTGGTAGCTGCTGAGGATCAATGAGTGAAACCCGTGCTCGCTTGTTTCACTAGGTGTAGTTTTAGTAATAGAGAAGGTGTAATGATCTAGCGCATACCAAACTTTTATAGTTTGAAAAATGTATTTGTATCAGAATTATATTGTCAGAAATAGAATTTAAAATACATTTCAAAAATAGAAATAAAAATTTTTAAAAAAATAAAATTAAAGTTGTCCAGCCTCTTTTATTAGACCAATTAAAGTGCCAGTACTAATATCTAAACCAGGGTTGTTCTTTCCTCTGCTTGTTGCAGTGAATCAAAAGCGACTTCAGGCTGGGATGAGAAGTTGTACCTTGTATTATTATTGCTTGAAGACTACTTTCTACACAGGGGTATCTATAGTGCTTGGTGTTGAGTTACTCTGCTGGGGTTTGGAGTCCTCGGTTTTTGCCTCTAGGTGTCGCTGTTTCTTCCTCCTTTTAAGTTGTGTGGTGCTGATCAAGATGTTCCGGAATTGAGTATTCGCTTTGTGTCTCCAAATTTGACCCTGCTGCCTGGTTCTTGATGGTAATGCAAAGTGATGGATACACTTGCTTCTTGTATGTAATTCCACTTTTTGTGATTTTCGCTTGCAGTGACTGTTTTCGGTCTCCCTCTGTTTACTCCTGGGCTCCTGCGGTGTCTTGGCGGCCCGGAATGGTTTGCATGTGCCCTGGCCACAGGCACAGTGTCCCTCTTCCGGGTGAGGTTGTTACTTGGCGTGTGCTCTTCCAGGAACTGTGTGTCACCTGCTGGAGCTGTCAGGGGTCTCTGTCGGGTTGGAGGTCACGACATGTTATGCCATATCCAAGCATCACATACAAGGCCGATATTAGGCCGAAACGTTATCAAGGCCGATATTAGGCCGAAACGTTAACCCGCTCTGTCACCATCTTCACTTTGATTGAAATAAATCCACACTAAGCAACTAAGCAACTGTGCGAGTGCATTGATTCTACTTTATTCTGCATTGTTGGGCCAAACAGACCCTTTACAATAGCACCGCCACAATATCACTCAAGTGAGTGCTGGTCATTATACGAACTTACAAGCATCACATACAGACATGGTCGATCAATAGGTGACAGGGTGGTACATAGCCACTATCAGCCACCTAGACCACAGACCACCTGGTTGCAGAAACTAAAGCCCGTAGGAACCTACAGATGTGGGCACTGTAAATTCTGCCCCTGGGTCCAAGTGGCAAAAATTGTGACCTGCTTTGTAAATAAGAGGGTCTATAAATTATGGGAATTCGCCAACTGTAGTACACAAAGTGTAATCTATGTTACCACGTGCCCTTGTCCTAAAGACTACATTGGCAAGACAAAAAGAGAACTACGTAAAAGACTTGGAGAACACCTTGTTGATGTGAGAAAGGACAGGGAGACCCCAGTAGCACAACATGTATGTGAATACCATCAAGGTAACCCAAGATGCCTGAAATTTAGGGTCTTGGCGGTACCTAAGCCATCACCAAGAAAAGGGGACTTTGATAAAGGAAGGAAGCGAGGTGGATTTATAATTTTAACAGCGTACACCCTATGAGTCTTAATGAACAATTGACATATAGTTGTTTCCTCTAAACATGTAATCGCCTTAATGCACTTTTTTTGCTCTCAATGGTGATCTGATATAATATATGAACCAAACCTTTTTTTGTGTTACCACCCAAGATGGGTCACGCAATAAAAAAGAGAGCACTTTGTGTATAGGTAGCTCTTTGTATTTATGATAGGATACCTTATACTATCCTTTACTGAATTGTACGCTTTACACATGCTGCTCTTACTGGTATTTTTGAATGCTCCCTTAATTTTGGTAACTCCCCCACTTGAAAAGAATTTTTGGGGTCAATTGGACTCCAACCTTACCCCTAAGCTATATCATATTACCCCCCATTTTTCCTCTGAATTGGTGATCCATTCATAATATTCCTAATGGACCTTCCTTATTGCACCCCTATTCCCCCACTATTCTCAAAGGTACTGTGCCTTATATGTCTGATCATCATTTGAAATCAGACAGACACCGAGGGGATTTGATGGGGCACATAACACATTGACACGGTGCCGCTGTGCACATCATTCTGTGTGGCTCCGCTGAGTGGATGTGAGCGGAGGCCGCGCATGCGCACCCAGACCGCCTGCGCTCCACGTCTGCCTGGGTTGGAATGCAGGCCGTCGCATTCATATGACACGGCGCAGTGACGTCGCGAATGCGACATGCGGCGCCTGCGCATTTCAAAGAAATGCTTTCCATGGGTACTAGCCCCGTGGAACGCAAGCGGTCGCGCCTTAATGGAGCTTTAAACAGCCTCACAGACACGACCGTTGTATGTTTGTGTATGTGAGGAGGATCTGAAACAGGTGGGGACAATTTTCCCCACCTGCAACCACTGACCACCAATGAAGGGGTATATAAAGTAACTCTGATAAGACCAGAGCACATCCACAAGCTCTGGCAACTGCAAGGCATGGAAAGACACAGACTATACATTAGGAGCATTTTTAATTTTTAATTTGTGGGGATATAGACTTTAAGGCACCGTGGGCTTTTAATTTAGCCTCCTAAGCAAATCCTTCATTAAGGGAATGCTCTTTAATATGCAAAAACTTGTATATCACAGTGTGCCCTATTGTCTATACATTTTTCCCTTGCACTCCTATTTTTAACCATTTAAAACACTGAGCTCACTGCAATGGTGGCGTGATAAATTTAGATATTCCTTTTTTTCCTGCTGGACATCATATTATAAATGACGGGGACGTGGCCTGCGAGCAGACAGAGACGGACGCATAAGCACAGAGCTCCGGTGTACCCAGACCTAAACCGGCACTAAACGGTGCACAGAATCGTCATAGATCTCCCCAGCGGGTGTGAGTACCTTTCTAAGGGTCTTGTGCCCATGATGACACGCGGCCGCGCTCAAAAGAAGAGCTCCCCGCAGAGGCTCCCTGATTTTTTCTCTAGGGGACAGACAGTGAGAGCCGCGGGCAAAATGGCGCCGGCTTCTCCCTCAGGCTCCTCGCGCTCTTCTCCTGGCGCTGTGAGGGAGGCAGGAGTGGCTGGGGATTCACGTCGCAGCTCCTCACACCACAGCTCATCGCCGCTCACAAGAGGGGACATGCAGGATTTTCTGACCTCCATGCGCTCCTCCATGAGAGAAGACATGAACGCCATGTTAAGGGAGCTGAAAGGAGAAATCTCCTCACTGGGGGAGCGCACCACTCATGTTGAAAACAAAATGGCGGACTATGCTAGCACAATTAACGCTTTAGTTGATGAAAATGAGGCATTGAGGGAGACGCTGATGCGGGTCACTACTAAAGTTACAGATTTGGAGGATAGATCCAGGAAAAATAATGTTCGTATTAGAGGGATCCCTGAAGGGGTGACCGATGTAGAACTGCCTGATTTTTTACAAAAGTATATGCAAGCAGTACTCCCGGACATGACACCTGGGGAGTTACTTGTAGACAGAGTCCACAGGACACTTAAACCGAAACATGTGGATGCGGATTCCCCTCGTGATACGCTGGCCCGTACACATTTCTTCTCTTCAAAAGAGGCCTTTATGCGACAAATCAGAAAGTCACCTACACTTCCTGAGGAAATGAGGGGACTGCAGATTTTTCCGGATCTTTCCGTGGCAACATTAGCACAGTGAAGGGAATATGCACACGTCTGTAGAGCGTTAAGGGATGTGGTGATATGGATTAATATTTCATAATAATATTAATAAGTTGCCTGCCCCTGACCAAATCAATATAGACCAAGCGCCGGCATTGAAAAGTAGTAGACACCAGACACATAGAGTCAGATGTACACTCTTCCTTGGTCAGACCCAAGCTCCAAGTGCCTGTTTATTATAAGACCTTAGGTTTTTGTTCAAAAAGGGGCTCGGTCAGCCCTACTCAGATGTATTCATTGGTCAGTGGGTTAGTCCATGGGCAATAAGGGGCTTGGTCAGCCCTACTCAGATGTATTCATTGGTCAGTGTTAGTCCATGGGCGGATCCATGAGGTCATCAAGGGGCGTGGTCTTGATCGAGTATGTTATTCTGTGATTGGTCAGTCTTTCCTGACCTCCAGCTTCGGTGATTGGTCAGTCTTCTTTGGACTCCATCTTGCTCTCAGCACATGGTGTGATGTGGCAGGAAATGGCAGCCATGTTTAAATCACAACTTATACAATGTAAAATAATACACTCTATATATCATTTCTCCCATGCCCTTATGTCTTAAGCTTAATGAAGTATTTTGATCTTAAGGCTCTCCTTAACAGTGGATGTCTGATACCGCTGGGGCTTCAATCCAGTGAAATTATTGATAACATATGAAGGACGAGTGGTGATCTGCCGATCCCCCACGCAAGCAGAGGAAATGCTGACCAACTGGAAGATTGCTTATGGGGCAAGACACCAACCGAGGGGAAAGAGAATAGACCAAGAGTGGTTTACAACATGAATGGGAGAGACGACGAGGTCTGGACACCGGGATGGTCCACAGGATTGCTTTTTCTTTTATAGGCACCTGGACTGTGGGGAGCCTTGATAGAGATGGTTGTCAACGGTTCCTCACGTGCCCTATGCAGACACTGCTCTGCACACTGTGACTCTTCTTTAGGAAGATATTTTTGGTTTTTTCTTCTTTTTTTTTTTTTTTTCAGTTCCGTTTTGTTTGGAACATATGACTGTAACTGTGAGTTTGGGCCTTTGAGCCCTTTTCCCCCCTTTTTGTTTTTCTTAATTTTTTATTGGTCTTGTTTATCTTTTTGTTTATATTTTCACTTTTACCTCTCACATTCCTTCCACAGGGTACTTTATCCTATGTTGAGTAATGGTGCTTGGTGGTATGCTCTCACTGCAAATGGGGTACATAGAACAGTTTTACACTACTCATGAGTATAAAAATATTGTCGTTAAATGTTAATGGTTTAAATTCGCCGGGAAGCGATCAATGTTATGGAGGGAAATTAAGAAATCCCGTGCAGACATAATATGTTTGCAGGAGACTCATTTGCTAAAGGCAGATAATTATAGGTTACAGCATAATAGTTTCCCAAGCATGTTTTTTGCGAATAATCCCCTACACAAAAAAATGGGGGTGTGTATCTTTGTCAGAAATACGATTGCCTTCCAATTGGTAAAAGAAATTGTGGACCCCATGGGACGATTTTTAATTGTAGTATGCACTCTAAATGGTGTGTCACACACTTTGGGGGTAGTGTAAGCCCCGAATGAGGCTCAGCAGCCATTTCTGAGAACGATGTTTCAAAAAACGATGGATGAAGGGAAGGCTGACATTATTATTTGTGGGGGACTTTAATATGTTAATGGACAGGGACCTGGACGGCTCGGGAGAGGTGGGTCAGACGCAGGAGGGAGTTAAAACCCCTGACTGAAGAATTTTCCTTACACGATTTCTGGAGATACTCCCATGCTTCTGAAAAGACTTCACCTTTTATTCCTCACGACATAAAACATATAGTAGAACTGACATGTTTCTAGTCAATGGCTCAGCATTGCGTAAATGTATCTCTGCCAACATAGGTCTCATCAAGTGGTCAGACCACGCACCTATATCCTTGTCCCTGACATTATCACACCAAGCTACTCCAGCATTCCGATGGCGGCTTAATACCTCCTTATTAGTGTCTGAGGCAGTAGCTGCAAAGGCAACGTCAGATTTGACAATTTATTTTAATTTAAATGATAATGGAGAGGTCTCAGATGAAGTGATTTGGTCTGCACATAAGGCAGTGATTAGGGGGACATTCTTACAACAGGCCTCCATTTTGAAGCGCAAAAGAGAAGCGAGTAGGGAGTTACTGATCTCTCACTTGCAACACTTGGAATCTCTTAATAAAAGTTCTCCCTCCCCCCTTTTGGCAAATGAAATTTATAGTACCAGGTTTAAATTAAGAGAGCAGCTGCTCTCCTTGTATGAGCTGAATTTGCGCAAGTTTAAGACACGCTTCTATGCCACGGGTGACAGGGCGGGGGCTATGTTGGCACGTAGAGTTAAACGGAGAGAGGTGAAGTCTAGAATTGACGACTTAGTGGACATCAAGGGAGGGTCTGACAGAAATCCGTTAGAAATTGTAAACATGTTTGCAATATATTATGCGGATCTCTATAATCTTCAGCAAGACCCGTTTACTCCCCAGCCGGACCAAACTGAGATAGACCAATATTTACGGGATGTGAATCTGCCAAAAGTCAATGCAGAACAACTAGCTTTTCTTATTGCCCCTTTTACTCTAGAGGAAATCTGTCTGACCATCAACAACACCCCGGGGGGTAAAGCTCCAGGCCCTGATGGGTTACCTATATAATATTACCGCACTTTTCAACAGACCCTCGCTCCTTATTTGCTCCGATTATTCACCCACTGGCGGGAGGAGGGTTGCGTGGCGGGTTCATATTTGGAAGCAACAATCACAACCCTCCCGAAACCTGGTAAACCTCAGACGAGCCCTGCCAATTTTAGACCGATAGCATTATTGAATAATGATGTTAAAATATTTACCAAATTGCTGGCGTCCAGACTGAATCCCATACTCCCCACTCTGATATCTCCAGATCAGGTGGGGTTTGTAGCGGGTAGGGAAATGAAGGATGGGACTCGTAGGATGCTGGATTTGATTAGGGTGGCTGAGCTGAGTAGGGTCCCCAGTGCATTCCTGTCACTTGATGCTGAAAAAGCTTTTGAAAGAGTGCACTGGGGATACTTGAGGAGTGTATTGATTAAGTTCAGGTTACAAGGTCCCATATTTTCTGCAATAACCGCCATGTACACAACCCCTAGCGCCAGAGTATTAAACTCGGGCTTTTTGTCCGATTCATTTCGGATAACAAACGGGACCAGACAGGGTTGTCCCCTGTCACCCATTATATTTACATTGTGTATGGAACCCCTTGCTGAGCGGATTAGAGTGAACTCGAGAATTGCTGGAATCATGGTCGGACCAATGACGCATAAACTGGGTTTATATGGAGATGACGTGTTGATAACGTGTACCGACCTGATGACCTCATTCCCGGCCATTATGACAGAACTGGATAGGTTCACTCGCATCTCATATTATAAGTTAAACGCCTCCAAATCCTTGGTTTTTCCAATATCGGTCCCGCTAGAAACACGACAATATATGGAAACTATCTACCCATTCAGGTGGGTAGATGAGGGTATCCCTTATTTGGGTATTACCCTCACAAATTCTCACAAATTAGTAGAAATGAACTTTAACAAATTAATACGGGAGGTGCAAACGGAACTAAATGGATATCATCCTATCTTCTCCTTGTGGATAGCGAGGATTAACATATTTAAAATGAAAGTTCTTCCCAAAATTCTTTACTATTTCTGCAACATATCAACCATCCTCCCCAACAGATTTTTTGGGTCTCTCCAAAGATCAGTTAACAAATATATATGGGCCAACAAACAACCCAGGGTTGCCGCAAAGTTGATGTACTACCCGTATGAAATGGGAGGTATGGGACTTCCTAATTTACGTGCATATCATCAGGCATCTATTCTTGCGGGAGCACGGGATTGGTGCAATATGGATAAAGAGCATAGATGGTTACAAATTGAGATGACATGTGCAGCTAGGTCGTCTCTCCGCCTGTTTCTTGAGTCGGAAATGGTTAAAACTAGTACATATGTCCTGACCCTGCCTGCCATGGAGGCCACTATACACTATTGGAGACAAACTGTACCTCCTCTGGTAAAGGTCCCATTAAAGAATATCTCTATACGGGCCTTAGAACCTCATATACCATATCTTAACCTTTCCTGCTGGGCTGCGGCAGGAGTTGTAACACTGGCAGAACTACTGGATAACTTGGGAGTTCTCCCATTTGATCAATTGTCCCAAAAGTTTCCGGGGGTGAGACGATATTTTTATCAATATTTACAAATCCGGCATTTATTTCAAACGATATCGGAGTCATTATTCTTCACATCTCCTTCAGACGGCAGAGCCAGCGGCTATTTTTTTAGACCTGAGTCTGGAGCTAGGGGGGGGTTTCAATCCTGTATAGAGTTTTAAATGACCCAAAGATTGAAGATAAATTGCCGTATATGGTACATTGGGAAAGGGACATGGGAGAGACCATTGAAACAGGGAGCTGGAGGGAGGGCCTGGGAGAGATACAGCGGGTCTCATCTTGTTTAAATCATATGTGTTCAAATAATTTTTATTCGAGTTTCAATAAATCAAGTACAAAGTATAATAATCAAATACAGTCATACAGCAAACTGATAAGAAGTAGAGAAGTCAAAGGTATAATATGAAGAGATTACCTTATTACAATCAATTTCATCAAATACAGAACACCAAAAGAGAACAATGAAAGTAAACAGGGAAACAAAGAATTACACATCTCCAAATAATACTTTGGGAAGTAATTATGAAATAGTATAACTAAAGGCAATCAATACTAAGGACCAAGAATCTCAAGCTAAGTCAAGTTATGAAGAACTGCTCTTCAGCAGATAAACATAAGGGAGAGAGGAAAGGAAATGAAGGGGGGAAAAGGTAGCTATAGACACTTACTATAGTACAAGCTATAGACAATGAGTCCATCATACAGTCCAGTGGTGAAGCCTAGAGAAAGTTATCTGGGGGGACTTTGGCTGACTTTAAGAACGGAGATGGAAATTTTATATTCCACAATGCCCATTTCTTCTGATATTTGGTTTGTAGGCCATTTCTAATAGCGAATGAATATTCAAAAGAATTATGAGATGCAATTCTGTCTATGACATCCTGTATAGATGGGACTGTAGACTCTCTCCAAAGTGAGGCAATCATAGTTTTTGCTGTTAAAAGAATATGAATCGTAAGTGGCCTTATACGTTTTGGAAGAGAATCCAACCCAACCAAAAGCAACACTAACTCAGGAGATAGAAGAACCTCAATCCAGAAATATCTTTAATTAGATGCCTTATGTCTCTCCAAAATTTTTTAAGGAATTGACATCCCCAGAACACATGAGTCAGATCAGCAGTTTGGTTACAGTTCCTCCAGCACATCGGGGAGTTGAGTGAATTAAACTTATTGAGCATCAACGGAGTAAGATACCATCTTGAATACAATTTAAATTGGGTCTCAATAAGGGAGATGCACGGTACCTGTGCATACATAAGATCAAAGGACTTGCCAAGTTGTTCAGTATTTATAGAGATGTTCAAGTCTTTCTCCCAGGCTACTACATTTGAAGATTTCACATAGACCGAATCTAGGTTAATGTCCTGATATATGTTTTTCAACTTCCAAAAAAGGTACTCTGCGGGAACTTCAAAAGTTGTGTCACATTGTGAGGAAGAGAGAATACCAGTTTATGGCTCAACAGAATGCGATGAATCTCCTCCCAGGTTTTAACTTCTATGTATTCCAGACCATAAGTGTTTTGTAGGACCGCAAAGGGAATTAACCCTCCTCTGCCATCCAAGATGTTAGATATAAAACCAATCCCATGGTCTTTCCAGGATTTAAGTTTCAGGTTTGCAGAAATATAGTCTAATATATCAATTGGGATCCAAGTAGGTGGATGAGGTTGAAAGCTTTTCAATGATTTGGAAACAAACAATCTCCAGGATTGAATAGAGGTTTTCACTAACGTTTCTTTCGGAAGAGGTTTGTTTTTATCACAAAGGAAGGAAAGAAGCTGTGGACCAAGGCCTCCCTTTAGCATATGTGCCGCCCAGCTTAGGGGACCGGGATACCCGGCGCAGGGTCCCTTTCCTTGGGGAAGTCACTGGTGGCTGGACCCAGGCCGTGGCCCCAGGCTGGCACACTCCTAAAAGGGGGTATTTACAGGGGATTTAGAAGTTTATATAATTTATAAAGTTTGTAGATGTTATTGTCGTGACGCCACCCAGAATAATGTGGCTATATATGGCCACCGCTGCCTTGTACTGGCCAGGGGATGATGGTGAGATGCAGCTGAGATGGTATAGCCCTTTTCCGGGTAGGGCTGTAGGGTCCCCTGGACAGGTGATGTTAAAGTTAATGATGGATGAAGATGGAAGTATGGTGAGGAGATGTTAAGGACACAGACACTTACTTGATTCACAGCAAATTCTCTCAGCGGTGATGGTCCCAATCCTGGATAGATGGTAGCTGTTAAATCAGAGGCTGAGGCACAGATGAGGTTTAACTGGTTTACTTTCAACCAAACTATAATACAACAAGTCCCGTCTCCGGAGTCTGCAATAGGGGTTCAGTTGCTCAGGCCCCACCGGGTCCTTTACCTCCTGCTTGCGCTGTCTATGTGGCCCTGCTGCCGTGTGTGAACTCGCTGCTGGCCCAAATCTGTCCTCTCTGGGTCCCACTCAACAGGCAACTTGAGTCCTTTGTCTCTCTCTGCTTACCCCCTCCGGGAGTACTGCTGAACTCTTAGTATGTTGCTGTGTCTGGCCCTGTGAAGCTTGTTGTTACCTCACGTTTTCCGGTTGCTGTATTGTATATAACTAATGCAGCCACGGATCCGGTATCCGTATCTGCGCTTTTTATCTAGGGTAGATAATGATGCTACCCGATTCTGAAAGTGTTCCTCTTATCAGTTTTCTCCTCCTCAGACCGATGGCTTGGCCCTGGAAATTGTCAGCCAGTCCTCAGGAACTCAATGCAGCTCCTGTCACTCTGAGCTCGTGGCTCCAACTGTCTGAAAATTTACCTCAGATCAGTGTTTTATCTCTAGGGAAGTCTCTGGTGTCTCTGGAGCTCCCCCTACTGGCCAAAGGTGGTAGTGCAGTGGCATGGCTTTCTAAGTGAGTGCAACTATTATGATCTTATACTGTGGCTAATACCCGCAGGGGCGCCACATTCCCCCTTAGTTAAGAACAGTACTCCGGGACTGTGGGACAATAAACATAAGATATAACAGATATAACAGATAATATTTACAGAGTCTTAAAAAAAAATAAAAAGTTACAAAAACCACTCAAAAAATAGAGTCTTGTAAAAAGTCACTTCAAATAGCGTCCATTAATACAGCTCTGTCCTTGAGGGCTATTTATTTGTTAGGAAAGGCACTGCAATTAGCGTCCATTTTTCCAACAAAGTTTATGAATAATTTAAGAATGTTCAAAAAACAGTCTTTCCGGAGCTTTAATTTACCGCCTCCGGGCTGATAAATGAAGAAAAGAGTTCAAGAATATGCAAGTAGTTCATACAGAATAGTCTCTGTAGGTACTGGGCTCTTAACGTTACATCTAATAACTACTAATTAACAACTAGACAAGTTCCTTTCAGGTATTTCTGGTTGAAATATCTATTTACATTTGGTAGTCTGCATATTTTGCTGGTAATTGACCCTGAGTACTACGCTGTGATCTGCGTAACGCTTGTGTACTGGGTGTACTCAATGTGATGGTGTGAGTGGACGTATACCTAGTAAGTACTTCTGGTTCTGCTAGGGATAATTCCACATTTGTGGGATTGGCAATTCCACCGTGTCCAGGACTATTATTACTAGGAATTTGTTCTTCCTGTCTTGGGACTTCTTGTGGTACAGGGTCTGGTGTTTGATAGAAAGCCATCATGGGAACTACTACTGCACCATTGTAGGTTGGCCAGGTTTTAGGAAAGTCTCCTAGATAGGTGTGATATACTCCATCTTCTTCTTTTTTGTTAACAGGTTGATCCGGTACTGGTTGAATAACTTCTGGTTCAGGTTGAATGACTTCTTTTTCTTTCAATGTCTCTGGACATAGTTTTAGATTGTCTCTTGACACTAGTACTGATGTTAATCCACCATCTTTGCTTATAAGACACATTTTAGGATTGTTCACTCTCATTGGTAAAACTGTATATGGGACGGATTCCCACTGATTGTCCAGTTTATTAGTGCGACGGTTTCTCTTGAGCACTTGATCACCAGGTTTTAATGGGGTTGCTAGAGCATTCTGGTTGAAGTATTGCTCTTGTCTTTCTCTAGTTTTCTGGAGATTCCTTTCTACGCATTCTTGCACTTGGCGATATTGTTGTTGGCGTAGGGAGTCCCAGTTGGAATCCTGCACTTCTGCGTCAGGTTTTACAATACCCATTTCTAGATCTATTGGTAGCTTGCCAGGTCTTGCACGCATAAGGTAAGCTGGGGTACAGTTTGTGGAGCTTACCGGGACATTGTTATAGAGGTCTACCAAGTCAGGCAATTTCTCTGGCCATAGGTTTCTCTCTGTTTCTGGTAAAGTCTTTAAGAGATCGATTACAATATGGTTCATTTTTTCGCATAAGCCATTTGTTTGCGGATGATAGGCTGTTGTACGGATCTTCTTGCAGCCATACATATTGCAAAATTCTCTGAAGATCTCTGATTCAAATGCTGTGCCTTGGTCTGCGAGTACTTGTTCCGGATATCCATGGGGTCTGCAAAAGTATGTCTGGAACTCCTTAGCTGCTGTCTTTGCAGTGAGATCTTTCACGGGCACTACTACCAGGAAGCGTGAGTAATGGTCCACGATGGTTAAAGCATAGACATAGCCGGACCGGCTTGGTGTCAATTTCACGTGGTCTATTGCTACGAGCTCAAGTGGTTGCTTGGTAACTATAGGCTGGAGTGGTGCTCTTTGGTTTTTTAGATCTTTTCTTCTGAGGTTGCACGGACCACAGTTTCTGCACCATTCTTCAATTGATCTTCTCATTCCAACCCAGTAGAATCTGTCTCTTAAAAGTACTTCTAGCTTTTTCCACCCGAAGTGACCAGCACCATTGTGATAAGCTTCTAGGACCATTTTTACATCTTGTTTAGGCACAATGATCTGCCATACTAGCTCATGCGTCTTTGGATTGGTATATCTTCTGCACAGCTTTCCTTGGTACAGGAACATTTTGCCTCTCTCTTTCCAGAGTTGATGTGTCTCTTTCGGTGCATTTTCATTGGGATACGCACTTTGCTCAGTCAGCAGTTCTTTCACCAACTTCACAGCTGGATTGCTGTCTTGAGTGTCAGCCCATCTGTGGTGTGCTAATGGGTCGAGATTCACTTGTTGATGTTTCTGGTAGGCACTGGATTGATACTGTCCTACCTTGGGACGATGGAAGGCGGGTAGTTCAATTTCTTCAAGTTCTACCGGTTCTTCTTCCACGTCTCTCAAGTGCGGCATCCGAGATAAGGCGTCTGCATTTCCATTCTTTCGGCCTGCTCTATACTTGATCACGAAGTTGTAATTAGACAGCCGGGCTATCCATCGCTGTTCCAGCACACCTAGCTTGGCTGTATCCAGGTGGGTCAATGGGTTGTTATCAGTATAGACGGTGAATTCTGCAGCTGCCAAGTAGTGTTTGAAACGCTCAGTCACAGCCCAGACTACTGCCAGTAGTTCTAACTTGAAGGAGCTGTAATTTTCAGGATTTCTTTCAGTAGGCCGGAGCTTTCTACTTGCAAAGGCGATGACTTTCTCCTTGCCTCCTTGCTTCTGAGATAGTACTGCTCCCAGTCCCACATTACTGGCATCTGTGTAAAGGATGAAAGGTTGATGGTAATCGGGGTATGCCAGAACTTCTTCTCCGGTCAATGCCTTCTTCAACTTTTCAAAGGAATCTTCCCTCTCATCACTCCACTGGAAAGGAGGATTGCGGTTTGAAGGCTTCTTCGACTGCCCTACCAGGATGTCTTGTAGAGGTGCTGCTAGCTTGGTGAACCCTTGGATGAATCTACGATAGTAGCCCACCAGTCCCAGGAATTGCCTCACCTGTTTCACGCTAGTAGGTCTTGGCCAATCCCTTATTACGGTTACTTTCTCGGGATCCGGTGCTACTCCTTCTGAACTTACAACGTGTCCCAGGTATTGTACCTTTGGCTTTAGAAGGTGACATTTTGATGGCTTGATCTTCATACCATACCGGGATAAGGCTTCGAACACTTCTGCCAGATCTTGTAGATGTTGTTCGTAAGTCTTTGAGTAGACTATTACATCATCTAGGTACAGAAGGACGGCTTCAAAGTTCTTGTGTCCGAGACAGCATTCCATCAATCGCTGAAAGGTACCGGGTGCGTTGCAGAGTCCGAACGGCATACAATTAAATTCACAGAGACCCATTGGTGTGGTAAATGCTGTCTTCTCTTTATCTTCCTCAGCCACAGGGACTTGCCAATACCCACTTGTTAAGTCTAAGGTGGAAAAATAATTAGCAGATCTTAAAGCAGCTAATGACTCTTCAATTCTAGGTAAGGGGTAGGCGTCTTTATGGGTAATGTGATTAATCTGCCGGTAGTCTACGCACATTCTCATGGTTCCGTCTTTCTTTTTAACTATTACCAGAGGGGCTGCCCAGGGGCTACAACTGTCTCTTATTACCCCGGCCTGTTTCATCTCCCTCAGCATGTCTTTAGCACATTGATAATGAGCGGGCGGTATGGGTCTATATCTCTCTTTTATTGGTGGGTGGTTACCGGTAGGAATTGTATGTTCTACCCCTTTAATCTGTCCGAAGTCTAATGGGTGTTTACTGAAGACCCGTTCATATTCTTCTACTAGTCGGTACACCCCTTGTTTTTGGTGGGTAGGTGTTGAATCTGTACCTATATGCAGCTGCTGACACCAATCTTCTAATTCTCCACTTGAACCATTGTCGTCCGCCTGACATGACGGATTCAAGGGCCCAATGGCTATGATGGCATTGTTGTCAACAGTGTATAGCTTGGCCATTGTAGCGTACCTTGGTAAAGTGACCTCTTCCTCTCCACAATTCAAAAGACGTATGGGCACTCTTCCCCTGTGTACCTCGACTATTCCTCTAGCCGTTAATATCGTGGGTCTACTATCAGTGTACACAGGCTCTACCAAGGCTTGGTAATCTCGTCCTTTAATACCAATGGCTGCTCTACACCATACCAGCATTTCAGTTTTTGGAGGTATTACTATAGGAGTTGGGTCACTTACCCTCACACTGCCGATTTCTCCACCTGCAACCTCTACTTGTTGCTTCAGCACCAATGCTTTTATCTCTCTCCGGAGAATTCTCTGCTGGCAGGATTGGGCAGTTTCCGCAAATTGCTGTAAAATAGTAATAACCTCGGAAAAACAATTTTCTAAAACATTCATACCTATCAATACAGAAGGTTCCCGTCGGTTAACATCAACAATTATGATACCCTGATTCTTTAATTCTACTCTACCAATCTTAATGGTCATCTCTCTAAATCCTACTTGCGGTACCAATTTTCCATTACTAGCATATATACTTAGCTCAACATTAGATGGTCTTTTATCAATGTCTGAATCTGCCCAGTACCTCTTATAAAGGATATGTGGTATAGATGAAATCTGGGAACCAGTGTCCAACAAGGCATTGAGGGGAATACCGTCCAGCACGATGGGGATAATGGGACGTCCTCCGACGTACTTATCGTGCCAGGATGTTGGGCCTTGAAAGTTCACTCCTGCGAAGCGGCCCGCATTCCCAGGGGATCCTTGTTTAAATCACAATTGCGGGCGATGTGGCCTGGCTTCCGGCAACGACGGCAAATAGGCTGTCCATCCGGCTGGTAACGGTCGTTGGGTCGTCCTCTCCACGCTGGGTATCTCTGGGGTCTCATCCAGGGAATATCCTCTCTGCGGTTCGCCAACTCCATCTTGGATGTAGTCTGTGATTCTCTCATTTCCTGCATGGTTTTAGCCATTGAGGTGACAATGTCTGTTAGAGAGTCAAGCTTTTGCTGGAAAGCATCATTAACACTGGCCTCCAGGGGCTTAACTGATGTCACTGGCACTCTCTGTTGTTGAGGGGTTTCTGTAATGGATTGCTCAGGATCCTGATCCCAAAGTGCCTCTGCCTGCTGGAGACGAATAGCGCTCTCCTTTAACTGGGCAAATGTCACCTCAGGGTCCTTGAAAGTCAGCATACTCGCATGCCCTCGATGAGAAGGGGTTAATAGTCCCTCAATGAATTGATCTTTTAGCAATTTATCAGCGCCAGTGTTAAACATTGGTTCAGCCAGTGTAAGCGCTTTAAGGGCCTCTTGTAAATTCAGGGCAAAGTCTCTCACACTCTCATTGGCCTTTTGTTTGCAATTGAAGAATTTGGTCTTTGCTTTGCTACCAGCAGTAGTTTCAAATACTGCCTTTAATCCAGCTAGAATATGCTCAGCAGTGTCTTTTAGATCAGTGGACCATGCTGTGACTTCTCGCTTGGCATTACCACTTAACTGTGCCATCAGCAAACCGACACGCTGAGCTTCTGCCATTGGAAACATGTTTAAATAGGCCAGCAGTTTTTCTTTAAAATCATCAAAAGTATTAGGCTTACCTTCATACACTGGAAGCCATGGAGCACCTGGGGTATATGGCATCAACATCGGCATAATGGGCGCTGCACCTTGCGCCGCTGTGCTGCGAGCGCTCTGTTCTGTGATTCAGCTGCATATGTGTCGCCGGGTGTTTCGGCGTCTCCGTGCTGCGACATGTTGCGCCCCCTTAGTTAATCCGGACCCTTCCGGTCCTCTGCTTCCGTCGGGATGGCGTATAATCGTTCCGCTGTGCAGCAGGATTGGTTTTCCCCTTTTGCCGACGTCAGAGCTCTCAGCTTGGTGCCGCCCACAAAGACACGCCCCCTACTGCTTCTGCTCGCCGCGAGCTCAGTAATGGCGGAATCTGAAATTTTTCAGTCAGATCAGAGCTCAGGGCTATGACACAGTTCAAATAGCAGTCTCGTGCTGTGGCAGTTATGAGGTAATTAGTGATGATGCAATTTTACCTCAGAGGCTGGCGGCCATTTTGTTTCAATGTTAGTCAATGGGGAAAAGTCTATTTCAATGGTTTCCAATGGGAAAATCACTTTTTGATAAAAAAGTCAATTTTTCTCGGATTTTCTCACAATTTTCGGCATTAATCACGGCACACAGTACCTGATTTAACCAGGCACGGTGAATCCTGTTCGTGACGCCAAAGAGAGGTGTGCCGCCCAGCTTAGGGGACCGGGATACCCGGCGCAGGGTCCCTTTCCTTGGGGAAGTCACTGGTGGCTGGACCCAGGCCGTGGCCCCAGGCTGGCACACTCCTAAAAGGGGGTATTTACAGGGGATTTAGAAGTTTATATAATTTATAAAGTTTGTAGATGTTATTGTCGTGACGCCACCCAGAATAATGTGGCTATATATGGCCACCGCTGCCTTGTACTGGCCAGGGGATGATGGTGAGAGGCAGCTGAGATGGTATAGCCCTTTTCCGGGTAGGGCTGTAGGGTCCCCTGGACAGGTGATGTTAAAGTTAATGATGGATGAAGATGGAAGTATGGTGAGGAGATGTTAAGGACACAGACACTTACTTGATTCACAGCAAATTCTCTCAGCGGTGATGGTCCCAATCCTGGATAGATGGTAGCTGTTAAATCAGAGGCTGAGGCACAGATGAGGTTTAACTGGTTTACTTTCAACCAAACTATAATACAACAAGTCCCGTCTCCGGAGTCTGCAATAGGGGTTCAGTTGCTCAGGCCCCACCGGGTCCTTTACCTCCTGCTTGCGCTGTCTATGTGGCCCTGCTGCCGTGTGTGAACTCGCTGCTGGCCCAAATCTGTCCTCTCTGGGTCCCACTCAACAGGCAACTTGAGTCCTTTGTCTCTCTCTGCTTACCCCCTCCGGGAGTACTGCTGAACTCTTAGTATGTTGCTGTGTCTGGCCCTGTGAAGCTTGTTGTTACCTCACGTTTTCCGGTTGCTGTATTGTATATAACTAATGCAGCCACGGATCCGGTATCCGTATCTGCGCTTTTTATCTAGGGTAGATAATGATGCTACCCGATTCTGAAAGTGTTCCTCTTATCAGTTTTCTCCTCCTCAGACCGATGGCTTGGCCCTGGAAATTGTCAGCCAGTCCTCAGGAACTCAATGCAGCTCCTGTCACTCTGAGCTCGTGGCTCCAACTGTCTGAAAATTTACCTCAGATCAGTGTTTTATCTCTAGGGAAGTCTCTGGTGTCTCTGGAGCTCCCCCTACTGGCCAAAGGTGGTAGTGCAGTGGCATGGCTTTCTAAGTGAGTGCAACTATTATGATCTTATACTGTGGCTAATACCCGCAGGGGCGCCACACATATTTTTATCTTCAAGAGTAAGCCAACTTGGTCTATCGCCTGTCTCCCACCATGATTGACTCAGTTTTATGATAGTGGAGTGATGATATGCGGTGAAGTTGGGAACAGCCAGACCTCCTCTAGACCTCCCTTTCTCCAGGGTAGTCTTAGCCACTCTTGGTTTTTTCTTATCCCAAATGAATCTCGTCAGTTGAGTTTGTAATTTTGCCATCCATTGTCTGGACACAGGTAGGGGTACAGAACGAAAAATATAGAGAAGTTTTGGTAAGATAAACATTTTAAATGAGTTTATTCTTCCCAACCATGAAATATCAATTTTGGAAATATGAAGAACATCGTCCTGAATGACTTTGTAGATATAATTAAGATTAACGTCTACAATCTTAGATAGGGATTTGGTCAAATAAATACCTAAATATTTTATAGATTCTTTTCTGGTCATCATAATGGGAGACCCAGACAATGGGGTTTAGGGCACTGCCCTCCGGAGGTCACACTAGGTACTACAAGTTTGTAGACACCGCCTCCTCCGCTTATAAACCCCTACCGCAGGGAACATCCTCAGTTTTAAACTTAGTGTGCTCGGAGGATCACGCTTTGCTTGCACTTCACTGCATTCTCACAGCTTACGTGATGGCGTCTGAAGACAAGGTAAAATGGTTCCGGTCGGGACCTGCGACAGCCTCCCCGCTCACCCTTGTGGAACACGCAGGTGGAGGTACCGGAGGGCCTTGGGCCTGGACACTTTGTGTTCTCCCGGTACGCTGTCGCGCTCCTTTCCATCCCTCTCTGGGGGGCTCTGGAGAGTGGGAGATGGGAGCCTTGCACAGCTCCGCTCCGTCCGAGGCCTCCCTAAATGGTGCTTACAGACCGGACTGGAGCCAGCCCAGTCCGAGGCCTCCCTAAATGGTGCTTACACTCCGGACTGGTGCTGAACCCCCGTCCGAGGCCTCCCTAAATGGTGCTTACAGACCGGACCGGCACTGAGGCACTCTGTGTCTCCTGTAAAGTGCCTGGGGGTAGTGTCGGTCACTTTATGTGTCCTGACACTCAGACCGCGCGTTACCCTCGGGTCCGCGGATCTGCTGGTGTACCCTGTGCTGGGGTCACCCTGGCTGACCGCCCTGTGTGTCACAGGGGCTGAGGCCGTGGGCTGCGGATGGTTGTTTGTGTGCAGTCTGTGTGTAGTATTTTACACTATTTCCCGCGCTGCGGGCTCCGGCACCCTCATGCTGAGGCTGCTTGGAGGATGGGAAGCAGCCCGTGCGGTGACGTCATCGCTGGGCGTGTGTGTGTGTTTCCCGCGTGTTTTCGGCGCCGCCCACAGTTTCTCTGTCGGCGGCCATCTTTACCCTATCCCGGCTGGGATCTGTATGCAGCGTGCGCCTGCACTCCAAGGGGAGACCGGAAACCGTCGCGGAGGTCACACACACACACCGCTTCCTCCTACCGCTTTACTGCGGTCGGTAAGCCACCGGGATTCCCGGTTTTTTGTCTGCAATTTGGCTTATTTTCCCCTACTGTGGCGATGTCCTCAGTTAGGAAGCGTGCTGCTAAGGCGGCAGAGACCACCATTACCTGTGCTACATGCAATGGAACACTGGTGGAGGGGTCCTGCAATAACTGCGGACGCCCAGAGGCCCGGACTGACACTGCTGAGTCAGCAGCTCCGGAGCTATACCCTGAGGTTCAGGTGATCTCAGGGCCATGGGAGACGCAGAATAAGATCAATGAATCTCTGTTGTCCCAGCTGTCCTCCATGTCGCAATCCCTGGAGGCACTTAATAGGAGGCTGGATAGCCCAGTTACTCCGTCCAGTTACCCCCGGGTGTCTCCCTCTTCCGCTGTGAGACCCCTTAAGCGGGCTCGTCGTGAGGAGTCACCCGAGCTCCAGGCTCTCTCTGAGGAGGAGCGTTCCTCTGATGGTGAGGACGATGATGGGGGTTCAAATTTCGGGTCTGTGTCTGTATCTGAACCACCAGACGGGGTGGAGGATCTGGTGTCCTCTATCAACGAGACCTTGCGTCTCGTGACACCCCCTGAGGAGGTGACGGTGCACCCGAAGGAGGTCTATCAATGGCTGAGGCCGGAGGCTAGACCGAGTGGCTCCTTCATGGACCACACTAATTTTGGAAGGGTGGTTAGAGCTCCCAGGTTACATCCTGGGCGGCGTTATGTCCGTAAACCCAAGGACAATCGCTTCCCCTTCCCCCAGGAGGTGCTTCAGGAGTGGTCGCAGTCCCCGAAGGTGGATGCTTCCATGACCAGGATTGCTGCACGCTCCCTTTTCTCTGCCTCTGATAGCTCCTCGCTGAAGGATGCGACTGATAGACAGGTCGAGCAACTCGCCAAGTCTTCCTATGAGGCTGTGGGGTCTTCCTTTGCCCCTAATTTTGCTACGGTCTGGACCTTACAAGCGATTACTACCTGCTTGGATGGTATCTCTGACCTGGCAAGATCCAGTCCAGAGGTCCTGGCACTTACCGAGAGGGCAAGGGCCTATGCGGACTACGCCAGGACGGCGACTCTGGAAACCGCCACTCGCTCAGCTGTGGCTTCGGCCAATGCTATAGCGATCCGCAGATTGTTGTGGCTGCGTCTTTGGGACTCAGATACCACATCCAAGAAGATTTTGCAGAATCTTCCGTTCGCTGGTGACAGGCTTTTTGGCACCGAACTGGACAAGCTGATAAAGGATTCTGCTGAGTCTAAGATACCGCAGAATAAGCCTAAGCCACGGTATACCGTTAAAAGGAACCCAAAACAGTGGTCCTTTCGTTCCAGTTCGCAGTCATCAGCACCGTCCGCTCGCACGGACCGAGGGGGAAAGCCCGCTTCGCAGTGGCGCTCTAAGACTCGCCCAAAGAAGACGGCGGGGGCGGCAGCTGCCACCCCCAAACCCGCCTCTACATGACTCGCTCTCCCTTCCTGCCTCCCCACAGGTGGGGGGCCGCTTGTCTCGCTTTCAGGACAAGTGGCTGCTTCACGTTCAAGATCAGTGGGTTCGGGACGTGATCTTGCGAGGTTACAGGATAGAGCTGACATCAAAACCGATGTCCCGATTCCATCGGTCGGTCCCATCATCAGAAAAGGCTCAGGCTTTTTTCGTGGTGTTGGAGGGTCTCCGCAGGGACGGAGTGGTGATACCGGTGCCTCCCGGAGAGAGGTTCAGGGGTTTTTACTCCAACCTCTTTATCGTCCCAAAGAAGGACGGATCCTTCCGCCCGGTGCTGGACCTGAAGTTGTTCAACCATCACGTGTTGGTTCGGAAGTTCCGTATGGAATCACTGCGCTCCGTGATCGCAGCTGTGTCACAGGGGGACTTCCTAGCGTCCATAGATATCAGAGACGCTTACCTTCACGTGCCCATTGCACCGGCTCATCAGCGCTGGTTGAGATTCGCAGTGGGGGAAGAACACTTCCAATTTGTGGCGCTGCCGTTCGGGTTGGCCTCGGCACCGCGGGTGTTCACAAAAGTGATGGCCTCCATGATGGCTCTCCGGCACGTGCAGGGACATGCCGTCATTCCCTATTTAGACGACCTACTGGTCAGTGCGCCATCAGAACACCTTTGTCAAGAGAGCCTGGATGTGACCATGAGGTCTCTGGAACAGTTCGGTTGGCTCCTCAATATTCAGAAGTCAACACTAGTTCCGACCCAGTCTTTGACATACTTGGGCATGGACTTCAACACTGCCTCAGCCCTGGTGTCTCTACCACGAGTCAAACAGATGGCGATCCAATCAGGAGTGCAAACAGCCCTCCTGTCTCCACAATCATCCCTACGGGTGTTGATGATGCTGGTGGGGCGCATGGTGGCAGCAATAGAGGCGGTGCCTTTTGCACAATTTCGCCTCCGTCCTCTCCAACTGGAGATCCTCCGCAGGTGGGACAAAAGATCGATTTCTCTGAATCGGCTGGTGACCCTTTCCCAACCGACCAGGGATTCCCTGCAGTGGTGGCTACAGCCACATCACTTGTCTCGGGGCCGATCCTTCCTGAAACCATCCTGGTTAGTGGTGACCACCGACGCCAGTCTGAAGGGCTGGGGAGCGGTGTTCTTACACCACAGGGCCCAAGGCCTCTGGACTCAGTCGGAGTCGGCGTGGCAGATCAACGTGCTGGAGATCAAGGCGGTCTATCTGGCACTCCTGGCTTTTCAGAGATTCCTCTCAGGACAACCCATCCGGGTTCAGTCCGACAATGCGACGGCCGTCGCTTATATAAATCATCAAGGAGGAACCAGGAGTGCAGAGGCTCTGGCCGAAGTCCACCGCATTCTATCCTGGGCGGAGGACAACAACTGCCTGATATCCGCAGTTCACATCCCAGGGGTCGAAAACTGGGAGGCCGACTATCTGAGCCGACAGGGGATGGACGCCGGAGAGTGGTCTCTTCATCCAGACGTCTTCCAGGACATCTGCAGCAGATGGGGCACTCCGGACGTGGATCTGATGGCCTCACGGCTGAATCATCAGGTGCCACAATACATGGCGAGGTCATGGGATCCCCAATCTCTGGGAGCGGACGCTCTGGTCTTGACTTGGTCCAGATTCCGTCTGCCGTATGTGTTCCCACCTCTGGCTCTGATTCCCAGGGTGCTGTGGAAAATCAGGTCGGAGTGCAGGGTAGCCATTCTAGTGGCTCCAGATTGGCCCAGGAGGTCCTGGTATCCGGACCTGTGGCAACTGTCAGGCGGACACAGGTGGGCTCTTCCAGACCGCGCAGATTTACTCGCGCAAGGCCCATTCTTCCACCTCAATTCCAGGGCCCTCAGATTGACTGCATGGCTCTTGAGGCCTGGCTACTGACATCCAGGGGTTTCTCCCCTACGGTGGTTGCCACTATGAATCGGGCTAGGAAGCCAGTTTCACGAAAGATGTACCACAGGACGTGGAAAATCTTTTTTACTTGGTGTGCCTCTGGTGGACGGTCTCCGTGGCCCTTGGCCATCCCGACATTGTTGGCTTTCCTACAGTCGGGTTTGGAATTGGGATTATCCCTTGGCTCCCTGAAAGGTCAAGTATCAGCACTTTCAGTGCTGTTTGACAGGCGATTGGCGCTCCTCCCGAAGGTCCGTCAATTTCTGCAGGGGGTGTCGCGGATGGTTCCGCCCTACAAGAGACCTTTGGACCCTTGGGACCTTAACATGGTCCTGGCGGCATTACAGAGACCACCGTTTGAGCCGCTAAGAGATGTTTCTCTATCTCGTCTGTCTCAGAAAGTGGCCTTTCTGGTGGCAATTACGTCTCTGAGAAGGGTCTCAGAATTGGCTGCACTTTCGTGCAAGTCGCCCTTTCTGGTGGTTCACCAAGACAAGGTGGTGTTGCGTCCTCGGCCAGAATTCTTGCCGAAGGTGGTTTCAACTTTTCACCTGAACCAGGAGATTGTTCTCCCATCATTTTGCCCCGCTCCCGTTCATCAGGTTGAACGCGACCTCCATACTCTGGATCTAGTGAGAGCTATACGCATTTATGTGTCCAGGACCGCCTCCTTTAGGAGTTCGGATTCCTTATTTGTTCTTACGACAGGTCGCTGTAAGGGGTCCGCGGCATCAAAGTCGACATTGGCCAGATGGATTAAGGCTTCCATTCAAGAGGCTTACCGGGCTTCTGGGTTGCCTCTCCCGGTGGGATTGAAGGCTCACTCTACCAGAGCTGTTGGTGCCTCCTGGGCTTTGCGACATCGAGCGTCTGCTCTACAGGTGTGTCAGGCAGCCACCTGGTCCAGCCTGCACACTTTTCTCTAAGCACTATATGGTGCATGCCCATGCCTCTGCGGATGCAAGTTTGGGCAGGTGGGTTCTCCAGGCGGCGGTTGCCCACCTTTAAAGGGAACCATATGTTATCCATCTTGTTGAGGAACTCTTCCCGCCCTGGGGTATTGCTTTAGGACATCCCCATTGTCTGGGTCTCCCATTATGATGACCAGAAAAAAGAGAATTTTGTTTACGTACCGTAAATTCTTTTTTCTTTAATCATCAATGGGAGACCCAGCACCCACCCAGTTGTTCCGTTGCATGTTTTGCATTTACTCTGTTCCCTGTTGGGACAGTGTTTGCCGGGTTGTTGAACCGTCTGTGCACGGCATTCTTCCCGATGTTTCGGGTGTGGTTTATTTCCTCCTCGCAGCTTATGGACCAAACTGAGGATGTTCCCTGCGGTAGGGGTTTATAAGCGGAGGAGGCGGTGTCTACAAACTTGTAGTACCTAGTGTGACCTCCGGAGGGCAGTGCCCTAAACCCTTATTGTCTGGGTCTCCCATTGATGATTAAAGAAAAAAGAATTTACGGTACGTAAACAAAATTCTCTTTTTTTCCCACGAGAGAGAGTGTTCGCATTTTAACAAGTCAAGGAGGTCCTGATCTATATTTAAGTGTAACACCTGAGTCTTTTTCAAATTGATCTTATAATGGGAAATTCGAGAAAATTTATCAATTGTGTCAAGGAGATATCGTAAAGAATTTATGGGATCAGTCAAAGTTACCAGGATATCGTCAGCGAATAAACTAATCTTAAATTGTCTCATAGAAATGGGAATGCCTTTCATCAAAGGATGAGTACGTATTTTTTCCGCTAACGGCTCAATAAAGAGGTTAAAGAGAGAAGGGGAAAGGGGACAACCTTGACGTGTACCATTCATTAGCAAGATGTCTTTTGACAAAAAGTTATTTGTTATGATTTTCGCACTCGGATTAGAATAAAGCGAATGAATTAAGTTAGTTATATTACCCCCAAAGCCAAACCTCCTCAAAACCTCAAAGAGGAACCCCCAGTAGAGCCTGTCGAACTCTTTCTCCGCGTCCACAGCGACCACTAGGGTTGGAGTCCCAGTTCTCTCTATAAAATCTATTAAATTTAACGCCCGCCTCGTAGCATCCGATGTTCCCCTTCCCTGAACGAAACCCACTTGATCCCCGTGGAGGAGTGTCGAGATAACTTGTTTTAGTCTGTTATTTAAAGTTTTACTAATAATTTTTAGATCTGAATTCAGGAGCGATATGGGTCTATAGTTAGCTACATTCTCAGTATCACCCTTATCTTGTGAGATAACCGTAATCACTGCTTCTTGCAATTCCTTGGGAAGACTACTCTGGTCAGTAGTGAGGAAATTGATTAACCTAGTTAAATATGGGACAAGGATATCTTTAAAGGCAATATAGTATTCGTTCTGTAACCCGTCAGGCACGGGAGACTTACATTTCTTTAGGGACGCAATAGTATCAGAGATTTCTCTAGTCACCTTCCACGACAGCATAGGAGGTAGCCTCGCCACGCCCTAATTGGGACAGGAAGCAGAAGAGGTTAAAAGGACCCTCCCACCTCCCACTAGCCAGTGTCTTTCCTGTCCCCATGGGGCATGGAGAGGTTTTTTTCCTGTGCTGTGGGGCCGGCGACTGCAGCATACCTGATGTTTAGCCGGGCAGCGTTGGTCGGTGCTACGGCTCTCCTCCTCCGGCTGCTCCTACCGCATGTTTTTCGCGGTAGGACCGGGCAGCGTTGGTCGGGCTTCCGCTCCTCCTCCTGCTGCTCCCACGTATGTGGGACTGCTGCCCTGGCTCTCCGGATCCCCTCGGGGTGAAGCGGGCTGTGGGCTCCCTGGCCGGCGACCTCCCCTGTTCCGGAGCCCGCCGGCCGCTTCCCGCGCTTTCTTACTGTTCCAGCGCGACCGGAAGTGACGCTGGTGGGCGGGACTTCCGGTCACGCGCTCCCCGGCGGGAGCGTAGCGCTTCCGGGTTCCAGTGACGGGACCTGGCGATCAGCATGAGCCACGCCACCACTGCAGGTGGCCTAGCCAGGACCCGGTGCGGGAAGCGGGGAACTCGTTACAGACACTGGGGGGCAGGCCTTTCTTTAGGAAGGCTGCCCTGAAGACTTCTGAGCCACGGTAAGGTACTGTCCTATGTGTGCTACTGAGTCTTCTCCTGCAGCTGCAGTGCCAGTGTTTCCCCTGCCACAGTGTATGTCTGATGGAGTGTGGGGGGGGGGTCCTCTCTTCTGCCTATGGGCAGTTGTTATTGTTGGTCCCCTTAACTGTGCTTTGGTTCAGGGGACGAGTCTGGCATCAGACCCCCCTCTGGGAGGGCCGTTAATGCCTGTTGTCCTGGTTGGGCTTCACACCCTAGCCTAGTGTATGGCATGAGATTCAGGCTTCCCTTTCCTCATTCTCTCTGGCAGCTCCTTTTGGGGATGCTCCTGGGAGAGGGAAGGTCAGGTTTGGGCTGCTGTCGCTCCATCTTCCAGTGCCACTGAACTGAGTAGGTTCCTCTTCCACTTGGAGGAACTTGGGCTAGGGCCGGTCAGAGCTCTATGGGAAAGTTCTACCATCTGGGGATATTGGCGGCTTTGGAGCTGCCAGCCCAGTCCGCTTTCCAGTCCATTCTACCATCGTTCAGGATTGGAGCTTTCCTGAGAATTCCTTCAGGGGGTGATCCCAGTAGTTGGTTTCTCTCGTGGCATCTCTGATTCACGGGGTCCCCGGGGGGGGTGCAGGTCGGCATGTAGCTAACAAGACTGCGCTCCCCTTTGAGGCTGCCTCCCACCTGGGCCAGATGGGCTGCATGGTTGTGGGCCTTCTGCCTTTGTTTGTGGACGATGGTCAACTGGGCTCCCTTCAGGGGCTCCCTAAGGTGGAAGCTCCTTGTCTTCCTTCCCTTTCTCCGGTGAGCTTCCTGGGGACTTGCAGATGCCTGGGTCCGTCTGACACCCTGTATCTCTGTCTATCCGTCTCCACCTGACGGACTTTGGGGCTGACTTTGAGGAGTGCCTTAATGAGACTCTGCTCTCTACCCTTCATTGGGTTCTTGGTGTTTGGACCTGGCCTTGTTGCCTTTATGGACCAGGCAACTTGAGCGCAGGGCTCTTCCGGTGCGGCCTACTAGTTGGTGGTCCCTTTGGCACTCGGTACCTCGGACCTCCTAGCCAGGGGTTCCTGGGCGGTGGAGTTCCCTTGTAGGCCTTGGACTAGTTGTCCTCGTGCCTTGTCCGCTGCAGCTGCTGTACTCTGCCTCTCAGTGGCTCGGTGGGGAAGGGGTAACAGGGCGAACTCAGCCTTTCTTTCCCGGTCCTGTGTTTGAGCCTCCTACCCGAGGCACCACGGGCTCTAGTGGTATATTCATATTTCCCAGGAGGCATTACGCCTCGGAATTCTCTGTGTTGGGCATTTTCGCCTGCTGGCCGCAGTGGGTTCTTGGACTGGTCTCCCTGAGATCAGTAAATGCTTTGTGGTGTTCTCCCCCAGTGGCTGACTTCGCCGCTTGCCGGGGGTTCTGAGGGTCTTTCCGAAGACCTCCTCATCGTGTTCGAGTTGCCTCCTCCGCCTGCTCTCCGGGTTCCTACCCTGCCCTCTCAGGGTACTTAGGTTCTTTTGTACTCCGGAGTTCAGGATTTCCTTCGCCCGACGGTCTTCTCGTCTGTCCAGGCGGTGAGGAGGGGTTGGGGGCTTTCCCGACTCTTCTCGGTCGAACTAGCCCTCTGGAGGAACTTGTGTCATCGTCTGCTTCCAACGCCTCCCCCTTCATGGGGGCAGGGCTACGCCACCAGATGGCTCCACTCTACTGGACTGACGCATACTGCGGGTGCCCATTCTCCCTCACCCCCAGATGCTCCTCAGGTTCACAATCCTGTACAGAGGTACAGTCCTCCGCTTTCTTTTCATGGGGGTTCTCCTCGGCTTCGGGGTTTCTCGATCATTATGGCGGAGGTCGTTGCTTTCCTATTGGATTGCAGCCTCTGTCTGGGTGCTATGTCTGGGCTGTTTCCTTCTTCTTGCTCCTTCTCATCTGTCCTTCGGGTGCAGGGTGGTGGAATCTCTGCTGCGCTTCTGCGCAGTCGGGCGTCTCCCTCCTTTCGGGCGACGGTCGGCTCTGGGATCATTGACGTTCTCCATCCCGCCTGTCAGGTGGGCTCAGGTTCTTCTGTTCCATGTCTTGTCCTGTTGGGGCGGACTGCCGTCCTCTGAATCCCCGGGTTCGTCTCCCGGGGATGCCTCCTCATCCCTCATCTGGTAGTTGAATCCAACGGCCTGCTTTTAGGGGTGGCCTGGGTTTTGACTCCCCTGGTGGCTTTTCCTCTGGATGCCAACCTAGGTGGGGTGGGGGGGCGGGGGTCGCCCTCTCCAAGGAGTCTGGGGTCTCATCTTCATTCGCGGTCCTCTATTCGCTGGGAACTGAGAGTGGTACTTGAGGTCCTTTTTTTGCTGTTCGTGTTCCTTTCCGGGGATGGGCCATTCTAGCGAGTGGCTGCTGTGGCAGCACCCATGGAGCAGTGAATCTCCTGCCCCGTGCCCCATTCACCCAGCTGTGGCTGTGGGTTCAGTTCCTAAGCTGTATTTATCATCCGAGTCATGATCTATGGATGACAATTGCTGGCTACAGGCTCTCCCCCTAGCGGGCCCTGTTCCCTGGCAACTGTGGGCCACTTGCCATTGCGCGATGCTGTTTGTATTCGTCCGACCGCATTCCTCTTCTTCCTTCTGTAGTCCGCCTGATAGGATCCCTACCCCTTCAGGCTGGGTTTTCAGCCTCCGGGAGGTCCTCCCGGGAAGGGGAAGCCTAGTCCAAGCGGTGTTCTGCTCCCTGGTCGCCAGTTGGGATGCCCGGAGCTCGTCCTTTTTGCTTCCCGGGCGATTCATACTGTAGCAGCCTATGTCTCCCTGCACCTCGAGTTGAGGCCTGGTGGGGGATGGACCTCTTTCTCCCAGACTGAGGTTTTTTCTTATTGCTTCTGGCTTCCTGTCCCCCTTCTCCCTTCTCGTGAGATTCCTGGGGAGGGTCTGGTAAGGAGTCCTCTCTGTTCTGAGGGCCCCTCTATGGGCGAGGTGGTATTGGTTCATCCTGCTCATGGCGCTCTAGGTCAGTGGACCAGTCCTTTTGTATTCGGACCTCTGCTTGCTATCTCGTGGTCTTCTGTTCCTTTCGGATGCTCGGCAGCTCGACTTAGCTGCAGGGTTTCTGAGGGCCAGGGCTGAGGCCTCTGGGCCTGTCGGCCGAGTTGGTGGCCTCCTTGCGGACATTCCGCATTCCGGTCACTTCGGCACTTTGTCATGCGGGTGTGAAGTGTTTTTTTCTCCTAAATGTGGTTAGGGCCGGCGTCTTTGATCCGGCACATGCCGGGTTCGGCGTTTGGTTCTAGGTTTGCCACGGATTTGGTGGGGTCCTCATTGTTGGCCTGACTGGGCTTTTTCGCCCTTCCTTTGGACTTCTGTCCTCCTGTGATATCCGTTGTTGTCGACCGGGTTGGCGTTTCTGCTGGCGGTTGCTTCTGGCCTATGTGTTGGGGGGGCTTCAGGCTTTCTCTGGCCAGGACCCGTCGCTGTCTGTCCTGGATGACTGCTTTGTCCTTCACCTGGACCCTTCGTTTCTTCCCGAGGTCTTCTTGGCATTCTTTCGCTCCTAGTGGATGTTTCTTCCTTCCCTTTGTCAACTTCCGCGGACTCCGTTGGTGGTGAACTTTCTTTATTTTTCTGTCCATGGTGCAGTGCTCTGGAGTGTGGGCGTCCTGACGTGTGGCTCTATATGTTGGCCGGCCTTTTGGTCGTCATACGGGCGAGGCAATGGCTCTACGTTCTTTTGCCCCCTGGTTTCGGAATGTCTTTCCGGACTCCTTCCTTTCCCAGCTGTTCCTGCTCGTTTCTCCAGTTTTCCCTCTGTCTCCTGGGAGGATAGGGGCTGGGGCTTCTCCGGAGCAGTTTGCTAGGCTGCTTCCTGGGGTTCATTGCATGCTTCCCGAAGTTTTACTGTCTGGCCCTGGCTTCCCCTGGGGCTTTGGCTTTTGGCAGGATAGTCCTGCAGGCTGTAGTCCCACCCTAAGTATTAGTTCGTTGGTATCCCTCCTATGCTGTCGTGGAAGGTGACTAGAGAAAATAGAATTATTCTTACCGTTAATTCGGTTTCTAGGAACCTTCCACGACAGCACTTATTTCCCTCCCTATGTTCCTCGGTTTTTCCTGGAATGTATTACTGTTATTATTGCTCTCAGGCTATGGTTCTTTGTAAGACACTGGCTAGTGGGAGGTGGGAGGGTCCTTTTAACCTCTTCTGCTTCCTGTCCCAATTAGGGCGTGGCGAGGCTACCTCCTATGCTGTCGTGGAAGGTTCCTAGAAACCGAATTAACGGTAAGAATAATTCTATTTTCAGCTTCAGTGTAGGGTAAGTTTAGGAATTTTAACTGCTCAGATGTCAAAGAAGGAAGTTGAATAGAGTCTAAAAACGAAGCCATTTCCACAGCACAGGGATCAACTTCCCCGGGCTCCTTTCCTAAGTTATATAACTTCTTGTAATAAACTTCAAAGGCATCTGAAATTTCCGCAGGGGATTTGACTATAGAATTAGGTTTATTCCTGATCTGTAGAATTCTCGTTTTGGCCCTTCGTATTTTTATCAATTTGGCAAATAGTTTGGAGGGTTTGTTGGTACAATTATAAAAATTAGACTTAGTAATGTGGGAAACCTTATCAAATTCCGCAGTTAAAAGGGATTTTAGTTCAACCCTCAATTTAAGAATGTCACCAAAGATGGAATTTTTCTTGTTCCGAATCACCTCCGATTCCAAGTCTTTAATCTTACTTATGATGGAAGCCGTATCTTTAGTTAATTTTCTTTTTAGGAGAGAATTTAATTGAATTAGATGACCTCTAATCAGTGCCTTATGGGCAGTCCATAAAGTTGGAAAAGGCATATCTCCCAAATCATTTTCTTTAAAGTAATATTGTAATATACTTTGAATTTTGGATTTATAATCTGGATGGTGGTATAGAAAAGAATTTGCTCTCCAGAGTTTCCGCCCACTATAAGAAGCCCCATCTGTAGTAACGAAGATTATCGGAGAGTGATCCGACCAAGATCTAGGGAGTATTTCTATTGATTTAATCTTCTGCAAGGAATTGATATCTGTCAAAACTAGATCTATCCTAGCAAAGGATTTATGTGAGTCAGAAAAATGAGTAAATTCTATAGATGACGAGTTTATGCATCGGAATGCATCATAGAATTCCTCCTGGTTAAATAATGGATCAAGCTGGACATTGGTATTCCTGGCTTTATTGGAAGAGTCAAACATAGCATTAGGAACCACGTTAAAGTCCCCAAAAATGAAGAGGTTGCCTTTCTTATGATCATGGATAGTCCTGTTTGGATAGAACAGTTTTTTTAAAAATGAAATTTGACCTTTGTTAGGAGCGTATAAATTCACAAGTGTGTGAGGAGTATCATTTATTTTACATATCAGGATAAGATATCGGCCCTCATCATCTCTATGGACCTCAAGTTCTTCAAATTTAAGAGTATCCCTAATCAAAATGGCAACTCCAGATTTTTTTTTTTTTGTTAGAGGAGAAATAGATATGAGGAAATAGTTTATTCGTAAACTTTGGTGGATTTTCTAGGCAAAATTTAGTTTCCTGAAGTCCTGCCAAATCAATTTAATGTCTCGCAAGTTCTTTCCATACATGGAACCTTTTTTGAGGGGTATTTAACCCATGGACATTTAGTGAAAGGTATCTGGTGGTCATTGTCTCAATGAAGAATTAAAAATGTACGTAAGCTAGCTGCAATGAAAGTATGAAGTTGAGGAAGTGTGAGGGAGAGGGAAGGGAGAGAATTAGGAGGGAAACTAAACTACTACAGGTAGGTAAAGAAACAAACTATTAAATGAAGCAAACTATAACACAGAATGTAACTAGTAATAAGAACTATGTAAGTATCAATACTATAAGGAAGGGTTCAAGGGAACTGTTATTCAACTTCCTGCAAGGCTAATGTTTTGGCCATTGTGCCTAATTGGACCTTAAATCTTTAAAGTGTCAAACAGAGCTACTTAAGACCCGTCAAGTATTAGTTAGATGTAAGTTTCTCAAAACTTTCAGTCCCTCAGACTTATCTTCAATAACAAAAGATTTCTGTTTGTATGTAAAAATAACACTAGTGGTCGGACAACCCCATCTGTACAAGATCTCCTTAGCACGTAGAATGTCCGTTACAGGCTTCAAAGATTTCCTCTTCAGCATCGTGTCTTTAGAAATATCTGTGAAGATTTTAATCCCGTCGTAAGGTGGAGGTAGTGATTTATTATCTCTTAAGAAAGTTGTAACTTTATCTCTGGTTTGATAGAAGCTAAATTTAGCTATCACATCCCTCAGGACATCGTCCGAAAGATGCGAGGGCCTTGGCAAACTATGGGCTCTTTCTATAAAATACTCCATATTTTCCAGTGAGGGAGCAATTTTTCTAGTGAGAGATTTCACGTAATTAATCAAGTTATCCTGCTTTATCTTTTTGGGAATTCCTCTAAATTTCAGGTTATTCCTGCGGTCCCGGTCCTCTCTATCTGCTAACCTATCCTTCAGAACTTTAATTTCATTAGTCACCCTGTCTTGAGATTTTCTAGAGTCAATGCACTCCGTTTTTAATTCCTCAATGGCTTTCTCTGTTTTTTCTGTTCTGGAAACTATTGAGGCCACCGAATGTTTAATCTCATCAATGTCGTCTCTCAAAGATTTTTTAAAATCAGCAAATACTTTAACCAAGAAATCTCTATCTGATAGTTGTCCATCGTCAAGGTTGGAGAGAGGATCTGTGTCTTTCCTTGAGGTCTTCATTCCTTGTCTCACCGGGCTCTTGGTTTGAGGGTCTCGAGCTGAGTCATAATTTTCCCGAAAATTAGAGCCATCATGTGATCTGGATATAGTTTCCATTTCTTTTCTTTTTGAGTTTGCCTGGGTAGATTCATAAATTATAGGTGTGGATTTCCATTCTTCTGAACTATTCTCCACTGGTAAGGAATCTTTACTGCCACTTTGTGACTGGTTACTGTGTTAGGCCGAGGAAGGCATAGTGTTCGCACTCTGTGGACTAGCCTCCACCAGTTCACCAGTGGAATTTTATGAAGTAACGTTTGGTTTAGGCTTGGGAGACATTAGGACTAGTATACAGTATAAATTGAGGTATATAAATTAAGAAATTAAGAATATCAAAGTATGTATAGTAAGTCTCTATAGCCAGCTCCAGTAAACTATATTGAGCCAAAAACAATTACAATTAGGTAATAGACTTCCACAATACTAGAGCCAAGGAACAGAAATTAAGTACAATTATTTGTAAATACGGACTCAGAGTATAAAGTAAATAGCTCTCTCCCCCAATTAGAAGATGAAAAGATCACCCACCCAAGACCCAACAACTACCACCCAAACTACCTTTATCCACAAGAAACAGAGTCAAACATCAATATGCAGATCAATATAAAGGTGTACCCCAACAGCACATCCCCATAAAAGAATAGCTGTTTAGTTGACTCCTCGACACCGGAAACCATCTACGAAGCTCGGATACGTTGGCGGCTCGCCGACCCCGCTTGATTGAAGAGATCCCTCCCAGGAGTGGTCGGATCGTGTAGAAACCTCAGACAACAGGATCCATCTACGTAGCTCGGATACGTTGGAGGCCAGCCGACCCCGCTTGATTGAAGAAGTCCTTCTTGGAGATGTAGTAGCACGCAAAGATGGAAGAAGTTATAAGGCAACAGCTTGCAAAAAAACAAATGAGTAGCGAAAAAGAGTCTCCTGAAGTCTCAGTGTAACACTAGGACTAGAAAGGTTATATATCTCCCTTCAGACTCATGAATTGTCCAATATATAGAATGGTATTATCCCCACCCTATGCAAGTATGTAACTAAGCAAGGAGCATCCAAGATAGTATGACCAGATAGTCTATGAAGAAGGCTGCAGGGATGTCTCAGTCTAGTCACTTATATTAAATCTCCTCAATCAGGACAGCAGCTCATGTTTTAGTAGATCCCCCACGCCTCCTGTACCTGTCACTGTTGCTTTCCAAATGCATATGAAGGAAAATTTACCTCAGAGGTCCGGATCTTACAGTGAGGAAAATCCGTTTGTGTAGTAAATTGGCATCCTCCGGGAAAGCCGTAATCATCAAATCAAAGATGGCGTCTCCACTACTCCCCTGAGAGAAATGGCAGTTTTCCTCACAGAATAGCAGAAAATGGTCTAAGAACAAACTTAATAGACCAAAACAATAAAATCTCCAAAAAGTAATGAGAGAAGTGAATAAAAAAGCCCATGTCAGAGATAGCATAGGCTGTATATTGAAAATAAAGCAGAATAAGATATTGATAAATATATCACCAAGACAAGATCTTCTGGTCCAGAAAGACGAAGTCTAATTACTTTAGTAAACTGTGACCTGTGTTGTAAATTTCAGATGATTTATGGGTGACAGGAGTATTATTATGAAGCATTCAGTGATCACAAAATGGCGCCACCTTCACTCTCATGTGAGGAAAAAAAAACAAATAGACTTCAGGCAGTGTCGTGAGGTAAAAATCATTACAAATTCAGCCGAATAAAGGTAAAAGCCACTATAATTTCAGAATTACAACCTGAAATGTAAATTCCTGACTTTTAACAGACAACAGGAGGATATTATTATGAGGTGACCAGTAGTCTTAAAATGGAGCCTCCATCACTCCTCTGAGGGGCCAGATTTCAAGGTGTCCTGAGGTGAATTCCTCTCAGAATTGATCTCAAAAGGGTTTAAATGAAGCCCAAAGATTAGATCTTACAGGTCTTGTCGCTTTGATGAGACAATTTGCCTTTAAAAAGGCAAAAAATTCCCAGTAGCTTGTCTGTGGGCACAGGAGCTCAGGGATCCACGTCCTCACATGCTGCTGCAGGCCATGCCTCTCTCTCCACTGATTCTCTTTTATAGCCCCCACCAGCATATCTAGCGGTAGGAGGGACCATTTAACAGGCATGTCATAGGATTGTCTTCTGAAGGAGCATACTATATACTTCATGTTATATGTTGGTTGAATGTGCTCAAATTGCACCTTGCTTCATGCAACCATCATGATGTTCCATAAGTAAGGACATTTGCCCCTCCCCCTCCTTCCCTTCCTTTACCACATGCATGTGAGCTCTATGTAATGTTTTTTTTCTTGTAATCTTATGTAGTTTGTTGCCTGCAGCCATTTGGTGATTTGCCCTCCTAAATGTGGATATCTGCTCTGGTTTGATACAACATATAGGGTAAGGTTTAAAATCATCTAAAATTACTACATATATTCCTCCTCATATCTAAAAGTAAAAAAGACCCCTATCTCTTTCCTCTTTTAGAAGAATTTGCTCTATCTTGCCGGATGCATGTCTGTTTCTAACTTGGTGACCCTTTGAAATCTATTATATATGTGGTCTGACTGCCTCTCAAGGTACTGTAGGCATTCTTTGACTGGGCAAAATGTGATACCAGTTTCCTGGGAGCATTCAAGTTTGGCCAGTCTGATAAGCATTGAAATCTTTGAGCTCCATTTCTGGAGATTGGCAACTAAATATACTAATGGGCAACTATGTGAAGCGTAACGATATGGCCTTTTGTCTCTAGACAGAGCTACAACTATATCTCCACTACTTCTGATGAGCCCCGATACATAGGAAGGGGTGAAACGCGCCAAGTGTTTGGAAAATCTATTATCTAATTCTGGGAACCACTGAAAACCGATTGTGAATCTCCTGAATAGTACAAGCTGTTCTTGGATACCAAGTTTGAATCAGGATCATCTTCTCTCCAAAATCCTTTGTGCCTCTATAGACAGGGACTCATAGGGTGAGCCGCCGAGGAGTGGGGGCACTATACCCTAGGGTGTTAAACTCTCCACTGTCAGGCAGGGCTAAGAGATAGGGTCATTTAGGATTTCCCGTTTTGGTTATATCAATGTGTTCCCAATATATATGTTGTGTTTCTTTTCACTGTCTGTTAATCTGTAGGTCATTGACCTTTTAATAATTTTATTCAAAACAAGTTGGTAACCTAAAAATATTTGAGAAAAAATACCACTATTACCTCCTAAAAACCACGGTTAATAACCATAGTGTAAAACTCTCCTCTCCTGCCCTGCACCCTTGTGCTACAGTGTCCCAAGCAGGTGGCTGTAGGCCCTATCGAGTGACGGGTGAAAGGTCCTCTGACCCTAGGTATAGCCACCTTTTTGGAGCATGTCCATGGTTGTTGGCGCGTGAGCCTGCAGCCCAGCTGCCTCCGGTTTTCTAGCTCAGCCTTGTTGTTGCCAGATCAGGGACGGTCCCCTCTTGCAATCTAGTTCCTCCAGGAACAACCTTGGGGTGATTACTGGAACAGGGTCCCTCTGGCCAGGGTTCCGTGGCGACCTACCCACTGATCCCACTCCTCCCCTGGCACTAGCCTCCCCTAGAACTCCATTGTCCTTGGTATTCCTTTCCTTAACTGATTCCTGACTCCTATTGTTCCTGACTGACTGTTCTAACTCCTCCTCTTCCTCTCTGCTTTTCTACTGTCTTTTCCCACCCACTATGCCTATTCGTTCCTCCTGTCAGCAGATGGGGCTCCTCGTATGAGGTCACTTCTGCCCCTTCTATCTCCTGTCCAGGAGTTATGATGGGTAGTTGTTGCAGGTGTGTGTGTCTCGGATTCATGTCCCCTCCTTACCTGGGAGTGGGGAGTGGGATACGACACCTATGGATTAGGCTCATTACGTCTGTGGCGACCAGACCACAGGGGCACCACACTAACAGGCAGGTAGCAGCCTCCTACCTGCCTATTGTGCCAGGCACCATACTCCACCGTTCACTTCCTAGTAGACGCGTTTCGAGTGCACTAAGCAGTTTTACTCCTGACTCATGAGTAAGACTACTTAGTGCAGTCGAAACGCGTCGACTGAGTCATGTCGACCATGTAAATTTTACTTTTGAATGCACTTTACTTTCTTTTGAAATATAAAAAGAAAATGTTTCTATTGTTCTTTTTTCGTCTTATATGGACTATTATGAACTTTGACATACATGGTTGTGCACTACTATATCGTAATCGTTTATCTATACCCCCAGTTCACCTCTCTTTAATTATTTGATCCTTCTTTGATCTATGGTGCAGAACTGCTCCTCATTTTTACCAGTGTGGGGTGTGGAGCTATGAATTTTTCGGCTAACCCACTTATTTTTTTTACACAGCTTTCCATAAGAGAATATAGAGATAACATTAGGTATTACAGGTATCTGTTTGCTTGTTGTTGGACTAAAAATTTACTAGATGGAGACCTGATGCTATCTTATTGGGAGGCCCCCCCGCACCGTTAGCCTCCCCCCTACACACCATCAGCCTCTCCCCGTACCATCAGCCTCTCCCCGGACCATCAGCCTCTCCCCGCACCATCAGCCTTCCCCCGCACCCTCAGCCTCTCCCTGCACCATCAGCCTCTCCCCATGTCATCAGCCTCCCCCCCCTTAGCCTCTCCCCACACCATTAGCCTCTCCTCACACCATCAGCCTCTTCCCGAAGCATCAGCCTCCTCCCGCACCATCAGCCTCTCCCTGCACCCTCAGCCTCCTCCCGCACCCTCAGCCTCCTCCTGCACCCTCAGCCTCCCCCCACACCATCAGCCTCTCCCGCAACCTTAGCCTTCCCCCACACCCTCAGCCTTCACCCCACACCATCAGTCTCTCCCTGCACCATCAGCCTCTCCCCGCACCATCAGCCTCTCCCCGCACCATCAGCCTTACCCCGAACCATCAGCCTCCCCCCGCACCCTAAGCCTCTCCCTACACCCTCAGCTTCTACCCGCACCATCAGCCTCTTCCCGAATCGTCAGCCTGCCCCCACACCCTCAGCCTCTCCCCACACCATCAGCCTCTCCCTGCACCTTCAGTCTATCACAGCACCATCAGCTTCCCCCCACATCCGCAGCGTCCCCCACACCATCAGCCTCTCCCCGTACCATCAGCCTCTCCCCGCACCATCAGCCTTTCCCCGAACCATCAGCCTCCCCCCGCACCCTAAGCCTCTCCCTACACCCTCAGCTTCTACCCGCACCCTCAGCCTCCCATTGCGCCATCAGCCTTCCCCCTCGCACAGTGCTACAGGTGGCAGCTCTCAGGATGGCAAGGACCTGTGTGACGTCATAAGGTCAGGTGATGCGCAGGGTCACATGATCCTGACGGCATCCCGAGAGCATTTAGCAGTAAGCCTGTGCAGGGAGAAGCTGATGGTGTGGGGGAGGCTGAGGGTGTAGGGAGATGATGATGGTGCGGGGAGAGGCTGATGGTGCTAACAGAGGCTGAGGGTGCGGGAAGAGGCTGAGGGTGCGGGGAGTTGGGGGGTTAGTCTGGAGTGCGGTGATCGCCATATTAAGAGACCCATAATGTGGGTCTTCCAATATGGAGTACGGCACGCTTCTGTCGAAGCGGTGGATTGTGGGATAGCATTACAACTGGATGGAAGTGGAAGCCACAAGGCTATTATGTAAGTAGATAGCCTAATCTGTTTTGCTGTCATATTTTATTTAGCAGTGAAAAATTGGTTGTGGCTGTAAAATAATAATAAGTATAAAGAGTAATGTAAAATAAGTTTAATACAGTTATACTTAATGCTTTACTTTACTCTTTACACCTATAGTGTTGGCCAAAAGTATTGACACCCCTGCAATTCTGTCAGATAATACTCAGTTTCTTCCTGAAAATGATTGCAATCACAAATTCTTTAGTATTATTATCTTCATTTAATTTGTCTTCAATGAAAAAAACACAAAAAGAATCGTCCTAAAGCCAAATTGGATCTAATTTCACACCAAACGTAAAAAAGGGGGTGGACAAAAGTATTGGCACTGTTAGAAAAATCATGTGATGCTTCTCTAATTTGTGTAATTCACAGCACCTGTAACTTACCTGTGGCACCTAACAGGTGTAGGCAATAACTAAATCACACTTGCAGCCAGTTGACATGGATTAAAGTTGACTCAACCTCTGTCCTGTGTCCTTTGTGTGTACCACATTGAGCATGGAGAAAAGAAAGAAGACCAAAGAACTGTCTGAGGACTTGAGAAACCAAATTGTGAGGAAGCATGAGCAATCTCAAGGCTACAAGTCCATCTCCAAAGACCTGAATGTTCCTGTGTCTACAGTGTCATCAAGAAGTTTAATTAAAGCCCATGGCACTGTGGCTAGCCTCCCTAGATGTGGACGGAAAAGAAAAATTGTCAGGAGATTTCAACGCAAGATTGTGCGGCTGGTGGATAAAGAACCGCGACTAACATCCAAACAAGTTCAAGCTGCCCTGCAGTCCGAGGGTACAACAGTGTCAACCCGTACTATCTGTCGGCGTCTGAATGAAAAAGGACTTTATGGTAGGATACCCAGGAATACCCCACTTCTTACCCCGAGACATAAAAAAGTCAGGCTGGAGTTTGCGAAAACTTACCTGAGAAAGCCTAAAACGTTTTGGAAGAATGTTCTCTCTTTTTGGACAAAGGCATCAACATAGAGTTTACAGGAGAAAAAAAGAGGCATTCAAAGAACACGGTCCCTACAGTCAAACATGGCGGAGGTTCCCTGATGTTTTGAGGTTGCTTTGCTGCTTCTGGCACTGGACTGCTTGACCGTGTGCATGGCATTATGAAGTCTGAAGACTACCAACAAATTTTGCAGCATAATGTAGGGCCCAGTGTGAGAAAGCTGGGTCTCTCTCAGAGGTGATGGGTCTTCCAGCAGGACAATGACCCAAAACACACTTCAAAAAGCACTAGAAAATGGTTTGAGAGAAAGCACTGGAGACTTCTAAGGTGGCCAGCAATGAGTCCAGACCTGAATCCCATAGAACACCTGTGGAGAGATCTAAAAATGGCAGTTTGGAGAAGGCACCCTTCAAATATCAGGGACCTGGAGCAGTTTGCCAAAGAAGAATGGTCTAAAATTCCAGCAGAGCGTTGTAATAAACTCATTGATGGTTACCGGAAATGGTTGATCGCAGTTATTTTGGCTAAAGGTTGTGCAACCAAGTATTAGGCTGAGGGTGCCAATACTTTTGTCTGGCCCATTTTTGGAGTTTTGTGTGATTTGATCAATGTTTTGCTTTTTGCTTGATTCTCTTTTGTGTTTTTTTCTTCGAAGACAAATTAAATGAAGATAATAATACGAAAGAATTTGTGATTGCAATCATTTTCAGGAAGAAATTGACTATTATCGGACAGAATTGCAGGGGTGTCAATACTTTTGGCCAGCACTGTATATTCTCTTGTGGAAAGCTGTGTGATCCCTCTTTGATCATCACTTTTACCTTTTCCTTGGTTGTATCAAGTAAAGGTCACTGAACACAATGTAAGTGATATGTTTACTTAAAACCTCGCTGCTTAATTCACACAGCTCTACACATTAATAACTAGAGACTATAGAAAATCAAGTATAAAACAAGCAAAGTAAGTAGAAATCTTATTACTCTATATAATCCTCTATACTCTAATAATTGTACTAATTATACTTTAAGTAGATAAAGATATAACAATGCAGCTAGATGTCATAAGCATGCACTATATCCTTTGGGACAGTAGACAAAATAGAAATATGTAAAAATGGACACCTTCGATGGCTCAAGACAGGGTCAAGCAGTGGTGTAACTTGAAGCTCATGGGCCACCATACAAAATCTCCAATGGGGCCCCTAATTATTGCAAATCTTTAATAACATTAGTCTTTTTCTATAGGTCAAAGGGACTTTTGGGGCCCCCCATTGGCTCCAGGGCCGGGTGCGATCGCAACCCATGCACCTGTTGTAGTTATGTCTCTGGGATCTGGCAGATAAAGTGGATGGCCACTAAGAGAAAGGTAAGCCCACCTGCAGCACACTTTGTAGTAATCCTCTTTTGCCATCAGATCCATACTTGGTAGATTCCTGTCTGGGCGTGGAGAGGTCCTGGCCGTTTCGTCACCTTATGATACGAAATAACTTCTCAGTCTCCTAATGAAGACGTAACCCCTTTATCTATAGATTAAGAAAATATTTATTGTAGCTACAAGAGCTCTGATCAGGGTTAGCACAGAACTGCCTCCATTATGTTGAGGACAGATACTTATAGCAAAATTACGAAGGGGTGTACAGGTAGGTGGGACAATATTACATAGTCAATTACAGTACAACACAATATCAAATGACCAATCACTGTTAATCAACTGGTTATGTAAGATTATTTGTTACAACCTACTATAGGGTGACTCGTGATCTGCTGGAGTCGAAAGATTTACCTGAGATCACATTGAGCCTATGGGTCAGAGTGACCATGAAGTCAGCTTCTGTAAACGTTGCATCTTTACTTAGTAGCTGCTTATTAGTCTATTGTACGTTTTATGTTGGAGAATATTCTGCTCTTTATTCTGATCGTGTTTTCGAGCTACGGTATATTTTAAAGGGATATTTAAAGTATTATATTTAAAAGTGAGATTATTGAGAAATTATATATATATATATATATATATATATATATATAGTTCAGACCAAAAGTTGACACTGAAGGCATCAAAACTATGAATTAACACATGTGGAATTATATACTTAACAAAAAAGTGTGAACCAACTGAAAACATGTCTTATATTCTTGGTTCTTCAAAGTAGCCACCTTTTGCTTTGATTACTGCTTTGCACACTCTTGGCGTTCTATTCATGAACTTCAAGAGGTAGTCACCGGAAATGGTTTTCACTTCACAGGTGTGCCCTGTCAGGTTTAATAAGTGGGATTTCTTGCCGTATAAATGGGGTTGGGACCATCAGTTGTGTTGTGCAGAAGTCTGGTGGATACACAGCTGATAGTCCTACTGAATAGACTGTTAGAATTTGTATTATGGCAAGAAAAAAGCAGCTAAGTAAAGAAGAACGAGTGGCCATCATTACTTTAAGAAATGGAAGTCAGTCAGTCCGAAAAATTGGGAAAACTTTGAAAGTGTCCCCAAGTGCAGTTGCAAAAACCATCAAGCACTACCAAGAAAGTGGCTCACATGAGGATCTCCCCAGGAAAGGAAAACCAAGAGTCACCTCTGCTGCAGAGGATAAGTTCATCCGAGTCACCAGCCTCAAAAATCGCAGGTTAACAGCAGCTCAGATTAGAGACGAGGTCAATGCCACACATAGTCCAAGCAGCTGACACATCTCTACAACAACTGTTAAGAGGAGACTTTGTGCAGCAGGCCTTCATGGTAGAATAGCAGCTAGGAAACCACTGCTAAGGACAGGCAACAAGCAGAAGAGACTTGTTTGGGCTAAAGAACACAAGGAATGGACATTAGACCAGTGGAAATCTGTACTTTGGTGTGATGAGTCCAAATTTGAGATCTTTGGTTCCAACCACCGTGTCTTTGCGTAACGCAGAAAAGGTGAACGGATGGACTCTACATGCCTGGTTCCCACCGTGAAGCATGGAGCAGGAGGTGTGATGGTGTGGGGGTGCTTTGCTGGTGATACTGTTGGGGATTTTATACAAAATTGAAGGTATACTGATCCAGCATGGCTACCACAGCATCTTGCAGCAGCATGCTATTCCATCTGGTTTGTGTTTAGTTGGACCATCATTTATTTTTCATCAGGACAATGACCCCAAACACACCTCCAGGCTGTGTAAGGGCTATTTGACCGAGAAGGAGAGTGATGGGGTGCTACGCCAGATGACCTGGCCTCCACAGTCACCAGACGTGAACCCAATCGAAATGGTTTGGGGTGAGCTGGACTGCAGAGTTAAGGCAAAAGGGCCAACAAGTGCTAAGCATCTCTGGGAACTCCTTCAAGACTGTTAGAAGACCATTTCCGGTGACTACCTCTTGAAGCTCATCAAGAGAATGCCAATAGTGTGCAAAGCAGTAATCAAAGCAAAAGGTGACTACTTTGAAGAACCTAGAGTATAAGACATATTTTCAGTTGTTTCATACTTTTTTGTTAAGTATATAATTCCATATGTGTTAATTCATAGTTTGATGCCTTCAATGCGAATCTACAATTTTCATAGTCATGAAAAAATGAAAATAAAGAAAACTCTTTGAATGAGAATGTGTGTCCAAACTTTTGGTCTGTACTGTATATATGTGATATGTGACGTGCATATCACATGCACTCAACAACTACTTATCCTGTTAGTCCCATTGTGGTTCTGAAGTTCTCAAACGTGGCTCTTGGTAATGGTTTTGTCATACCATCAGCTAACATCTTGTCAGGCTCACAATAAACAAACTCTAGTACATCACATTCAGTGGCGTAACTACCGGCATAGCAGCCGTAGCGGTCGCTTTGGGGCCCGGCGCTTGTGGGGGGCCCGGACCCAGCGCCGCTACGCTGCTGTACCGGCAGCTGCGCCTGCGATACCTGTTCTCTCGTGTGTGGCCGTCAGGTGTGGGGGTGGGGGCCCGGCGGGGGGCGCCCGGCCCGACGGGGCCCCTTCCGAGGTGGATGCAGCAGCCGCCGCTCCTATTCAAAGCGGCCGCAGGCGCCGCACACAGAGATCATCAAAGGGGCTGCCGCCGCCAGTCTGTAGCCCCCTTCTGCCTGCCTGCCTGACCCTGTGTGTTCTCTGCAGCAGTCTGCACCGGAGTTGGTCTCCGCCCCCTGGCCGGCCTGTGACCTCGCTCCGAGTGAGTCCTTATCCTTAGTACTGGTAACTTACTGACCGAGTGACCGGTCACACTCACAGCACAGCAGTCAACAAGCAGGATTGGAAGGAGCTGCTGCTGCACTGAGCCCGGAGTGAGGGTGAGAGGCGCCGCTAATAACAATATTTATTGACAGTGAGCAGCCGGCAGCATGGGGAGGCCTTACTGTGAGGGGGGGCTTCTATATACCCTGTGTGTGCTGCTGGGACCCTGGGAGCTGTATATACCCTGTCTGTGTGTGCTGCTGGGACCCTGGGAGCTGTATATACCCTGTGTGTGCTGCTGGGACCCTGGGAGCTGTATATACCCTGTCTGTGTGTGCTGCTGGGACCCTGGGAGCTGTATATACCCTGTCTGTGTGTGCTGTTGGGACCCTGGGAGCTGTATATACCCTGTCTGTGTGTGCTGCTGGGACCCTGGGAGCTGTATATACCCTGTCTGTGTGTGCTGCTGGGACCCTGGGAGCTGTATATACCCTGTCTGTGTGTGCTGCTGGGAGCTGTATATACCCTGTCTGTGTGTGCTGCTGGGACCCTGGGAGCTGTATATATACCCTGTCTGTGTGTGCTGCTGGGACTCTGGGAGCTCAGCTGTATACCCTGTGTGTGCCGGGACTCTGGGAGCTGTATACCCTGTGTGTGCCGGGACTCTGGGAGCTGTATACGGCTGTGTGTGTGTGCTGGGGGACTCTGGGAGCTGTATACCCTGTGTGTGCCGGGACTCTGGGAGCTGTATACCCTGTGTGTGCCGGGACGCTGGGAGCTGTATACGGCTGTCTGTGTGTGCTGGGGGACTCTGGGAGCTGTATACCCTGTGTGTGTCGGGACTCTGGGAGCTGTATACCCTGTGCTGGGAGCTGTATACCCTGTGCTGGGAGCTGTATACCCTGTGCTGGGAGCTGTATACCTTGTGCTGGGAGCTGTATACCCTGTGCTGGGACTCTGGGAGCTGTATACCCTGTGTGTGCTGGGACTCTGGGAGCTGTATACCCTGTGTGTGTCGGGACTCTGGGAGCTGTATACCCTGTGCTGGGAGCTGTATACCCTGTATACCACCACTGGGGCCTGTATATACCACCACTGGGGCCTGTATATACCACTGGGGCTGCTGTATATACCACTGGGGCCTGTATATACCACTGGGGAGGCTGCTGTATACCACTGGGGCTGCTGTATGTACTGCTGGGGCCTGTATATACCACTGGGGAGGCTGCTGTATACTACCACTGGGGAGGCCTGTATACCACTGGGGGGGCCTGTATACCTGTGCTGGGGTCCACCCTCGGCTTATACACGAGTCAATAGGTTTTCCCAGATTTTGGGGGCAAAAGTAGGGGGGTCGGCTTATACACGGGTCGGCTTATACACGAGTATATACGGTAAACTGGGTGGCGTCAGACTGTTAACACCGATTCGGTAATGGGGTGTGTCTTGAAGGGGGCGTGTCATTGGGGGCGTGTCTTGGAGGGGGCCCCGTTCAAAAGTTTGCTATGGGGCCCTGCCAGTTCTAGTTACGCCCCTGATCACATTCCACTAAGTCACTTAAGTGGTGATGTTTAACGTTTATGTGCTTAGTGCTTGGACTCATCTTCTCACTGCTGGCAAGTTTAATACATCCATGGTTGAACTCATATACAGAAGTTCCCCCACTGCTTAGCTGTAACTCTCATTGCTGGAGTTTTGACAAACCTTTGGCTTCTGAGAGCTCTTTTTCTTGCCATGACTGTGGCTCTGGTTCAGAAAGTGTTCTGTTTGGTCTTTCTGACCCCCTGACTGGAGGTTGACTTGGTTCTTCTGTTCCTTCCTTGCTGGCTTCAGAGCTTATACAGACTTCAGTGTTTTCGTTTTCGGTGTCTGGGTTTGGTGATTGAAGTTCTTGTTCTTGTTTCTTGGCTTGAATGACTGGTGTAATTTCATGGAATTTGAGTGAAACAGAGTTCTCATTAATCACTACATCTCTGCTGATTGTTACTGTGTTGGTCTCTGGGTGAAGGATTCTGTATCCCTTTTGAGTTTCGCTATAGCCCACCAGGACTCCTTGCTTTGCATGTGATTCCCACTTGGAATGTTTTTCTTTGGGAACAAACACAAACGTTTTGCTTCCAAATATCCTCAGGTGCTTCAGGTTAGGCTTCTCCCAGTTCTATAGCTCATATGGAGTTTTATTTGTGGCTTTACTTGGCAGTCTGTTTTGAAGACAGCAAGCTGTCATGATGGCTTCTCCCCAATACGCTGTAGGTAGATTGGCATCAAACAACATACTTCTTCCACTTTCACAGAGAGTGCGGTTCTTTCTCTCTGCAATGCCATTCTGTTCTGGGTTGTATGGAATGGTATTCTGGAACACAATTCCATTCTTTTTAAAAATGGTTTGCACCTTACCACTTGTATTATCAGTCCCATTATCTGCACGCTTTTGGAATTCTTCCAAATTTGTTAAACACTACGTCAAGATATTCTTCAAGTTTCTGTGGAACCTCATCCTTACTGTGGAGCAGGTAGGTGACTGTATACCTGGAGTAGTCATCAAGAAATGTGAGGAAATAATCCTTCTTTTTGGAGTTTGAACACTAATTGGACTGCAAACATCTGTGTGTATCAAATCCAGTGGCTGTCCAGATCTAGTGCTGCTTACTTTAAGAAAGGATTTTCTGGACATTTTCCCTTTAAGACAGCTAGTGCACTTCATCATTTCACTACATTGCTTGATTTCAACACCATTTGCAAGTTGACCTTACTGCTTCTGGGTCTCTGTGCCCAAGACGTCGGTACTACACATGGAAACAGTTCTTATGCAGATCTTGTCTAGCACTTTACACTCTTTCTTTGCATTTTAGCTGATAAAGTTCATTTTGGATTTTTCCTTCTGCAAGTGTGACCCTTCTGTGATATAATGCAGCTGTTGTCTTTAAAAGTAACTACGTTCCCTTTTTCCGTAAGCTTCTTTACTGACAGAAGATTGCTTTCAAGACTGGGAACATAGGGAACATCCTTTACTGGGACCTTTCTGCTTTGTGCTGAGGAAACTGGACAGTGGAGGTAGCCGTCTCCTACTCCTTCTGAAGTCATTTAGTGACAATTAGCTAAGATGACCTTTTCTGACTTGCTTTCATGAACGTCAGTGAAGAAATCCTTGTTATTCATCATATGGCTACTAGCACCAGAGTCTATACACCAATATCTGCTTTGCAGATGAGCCTGTACTGGTATTAAATGCAGCTTCAACACATGCAGATTTTTCTTTTATAGCTGTTTTCACGTTTTGATCACTGTTCTGCTTTTTAAGCTGATTCATTGTTGCTTTCTTAATTCTGCAGTCTGCTTTAAGGTGGCTTTTTACAGACAAAACATTCCTGAGTTTCCCATAGATTGCTCTTATTTTTAGGAAAGTCCTGTGTCTTTAATGCTGTTTTTGCTCTGAATTCATTACTGCTGCTTACATTCTGCGTTTTTTGCTTGAATTCATCTACAAGCTTGCCTTTGACATAGTCTAGTGTGAGTTCATCATCTGGCCTCTGCATCTAGTGCAGTGGCAAGTGTGTCTTAACTTTCTGGAAGACCACTTAATAGTAGTGCAGCTACATGAAAGTCTTTAATTTCTTCTCCAATACCCCTGAGACACTCCACAATCTCTAGGGTGTTTCTTATATAGTCCTGCATATTTTGGCCATCACTTAGCTTAGACTGGTACAGTTTTGTCATGAGATATGGAATATTGCTGAGATTTGATCTTTCTTGCACTTTCTGTAATTCATCCCACATCTATTTTGCAGCTGCACACTTGCATGTCATCATCATCTTGCATATTTATACATCATCTACACTTATGGAGATAGTGCTCTGTGCTTTCTGATCCTTCTGATCCTCCTGTAGCCAATTATCTGGTGATGGATGAGGCACTTGTTCCTGCATATATTTCCACGTACCTTCTCTTATGAGCAGCATCTTCACCTTGAATTTCTAGGATTGATAATTCTGAGAACTTGATAGGATCACTGCTTGTGGACATCTTCTCTATTGCTCTGTGCTGCTTTTGCTTTGGGCTTCTGTTGCTGTATTACTTTTCTGTGTCACCTTGTGCTCTCTGTCACTCCTTGGGTTCTGTGTCACGCTGGGGTTCTGTGTCAGGCTGGGCCCATAACCTGTTGGCAGCGGATCATTCAGGATACTCTCAAGTGTGTGGACAACAGAACAGAGCTTTAATTAGCAATAAACAAGTACAGATATGATAAGATATGTATATTCCTGATTCCACAAAGCCTAAGTGTGTCTGTGCAGCATCAGCAGGCTGCTTCTCCTCTCATGCACAGACACAGGAAACTGGGTACAGTCAAATGGTCCTTCCTGTGTGTGAGCCTCTGGGAGTGTTTTTTTTTATATATATAACTTTATAGACAATGCACAAATCTAGCAATAGAACACTTACATACACAGGAATGGAGTTGTTGCATTAAACATATTCCAACAAGCATCTCTGGAGACCTGAAAATGGCTGTCCACCAAAGATCACCATCCAACCTGATGGAACTGGAGAGGATCTGCAAAGGAAGAATGGCAGAGAATCCAAAAATCCAGGGGTGAAAAACTTGTTGCATCATTCCCAAGAAGACTCATGGCTATACTAGCTCAAAAGGTGCTTCTACTCAATACTGAGGAAAGGGTCTGAATACTCATGACCATGTGATATTTCAGCTTTTCTCTTTTAAAAAAATTAACAAAAATTTCTGTTTTTTTCCAGTCAAGATGGGGTGCAGAGTGTACATTAATTAGCAAAAAATGAACTTTTTTGAATTTACGAAATACTGCAATGAAGCAAAGAGTGAAAAATTTAAAAGGGTCTGAATATTTTCCGTACCCACTGTAGCTGCTTAGGTCCATATCCTGCCTTATTTGAGGATTTTGGGTAGGGGACTTTGAGGTGGAGATGTGGTGGGCAATTATTGATAGCCTGACATTAATAGTTTGTAAGGTTGATGATAGCACCCATCAATTTTGGTTCTCAAGTCCTCAGACAGTTCCCTTCTCTTCTTTCTGTTCTTCATGCTTAGAGTGGCACACACAGATAACTCGCCCACCCTGGGGCCATGGGACACTCGGAATCGGGCTCCTGTTGCTGCGGGGGAGTCACAGGGGTCGAGACCCGGCTTCCGTGACCCCGGAGTCAATTCAGGACAGTGTAGGGCTTAGGGATTGATAGATGGGGAGTAAAGTTTATGGAATTAAAGTTTGTGGCGCCACCTACGGTTCTTGGTCAAGAGGGACCAACGCTGTGGGTCAGACCTCTGGGTTGTTGGTATTACAGCCTGATGTCGTTGCTCCCCGTAGGTGGAGCAGTACTCTGGGGCAGATGTGTTCTTATACAATGGATGTGTAAGACCCTGTCTGAGCTGGGCCTCTGAGTCTCGTTTACTTATGCAGTCTGCGGCTACACAGGTGAGGAAATAAGACAGTCTCCCACAGCATTGGAATTCTGTACCTGGCTTACTCACTGAAGTTGCAGCTGATCACCGGGCTCTTCTCTCTGCCAAGTTCCAGTCTGGTCTATCTCCAAGGAACCGGGATAGTTTGCCCAAGATCCTGTTCATGTGCCTTTCTTTTCTCTGGTCTCTTTCTCCCAGCGCTACTTCTTCACCTCTCCTGTCAGCGCCTCTGCACACAGTGCCCTGATCCAGCAGCCACTGGCCCTCTCGGGCGACTGATACTGGACTCTGATCCTAGTTCGGCTGCCTTCTCAGAGGGTGCGTCAGGTTGTGGCCACAGCTCCTTTAGACCTCGTTGCCTCCGGTTAAGTGGTTCGAGCATACAGTGTCCGTGCCACGTTCAGGGCCAGTCCCTTAGTTCTCTACCAACCCCTCCCTCCGACCATCATTAGATCCGGGCACCCAGGTCGTTTTCACTCCACCTGTGCCCCTGGGGTCTTCTCTGTTCCCCTTAATCACGACTGCACATGTTCTCTTCTGCCTTCTTACTCACTAACTGACTCACTGACTGACTGACTGACTCACTGACTGACTGGAACCCCCCACCTGTTCTTCCCCTTGTCTCCTTGACTGGGCCCTCCCTCCAGGTCCATACATGGTCCCCTGGGTCCTAGGGTGTGTTGGGTGTTCTTGGTGGGTGTTTGAGTTTACCATCCTATTCCTCAAGGGCTGAGACACCACACCCATTCACTGGGTGCAGTACCCCTTCATGGCGATCAGACCGGTTGGGCATCACATTCCCCCTTGGCAAAGATTAGCTCCTCCCCAAGTGACTCACAGGTTTTGCAGATGTTACACAGAATTCTCAATTTTTTTCATAGCATGCATGCATAACAATAGAAAATAACAAAATTACTTTTGCTTCCCTTACCGGTAGGTTCTAGCTTTAACATTACTAACAAAAGTTATACTATTAAAATGTAAGTAAAAATAGTCCACACATAAAAAAACAAGAAGTGCACAGTTCACGGTTCTAGGTTTGGTAGTGTCCATTTAGTCTCTCTATAGGACCGTACCTCGGGTTAAATAAGACAACCGCGACATTCCATAATTGTCCTTTTTCCAAGTTGGCGGATAACACACACTATAACTCAGCATTACGGGTACCTAACTAGTCATGTAATATTCTATACAGATAACTTGTCACATCATAATAAAAACACACATTTTAACCTGTATTTAACTATGTACATTTCTAACTATACTTAACGGTTTATTGCAGTTCTAGTGCTGTTTTGGGAGGTGACACTTTATACACTCGGAGGGCATACCATCCCCGATGTCCTATTTGTCTAGTGTAGCTCACCTTGTCTCCGGGATACAAGTCCCTACCCGGGTGTCCTTTGGGAAGGTAGGACTCAATGTCCCGACAGCTCACAAACACCTCCTCATCCAGATCGGGCTCCTTAATAAACCCCCACCCGTTTATTAGGTGAAACTTCACTACTTCTCCTCTTTGCTGGTCGGTAGGGTCTGCTGCTGGGTCCCTTCGGGTGCTTTCCTTCTCCTCAAGGTTGGCCTCCTCCTGCCCCCACCACATGGCCTGCCGTTGTCGGCACTCTTCTTCCTCGGATGCATGCCTTTGGTGCCAGTAGTCGTCCACTCCGCTGGTCTCGATGTTGTCTTTCATGTAGGCCTTCTTTATCCACGCTGCCACCTGGGCCTTGCCAGCTCCTCTTGCCGCTGCACCCAATGGAGCTGCTGGGTGTCATTCTTTGCGGGCTTCACCGGGGCACAGTCTCCGCTCTGACTGGGCTAACGATTCATCCTCCTTTCCTTTATCACTCTGCCTGTGCCTTTCTGCTCCTGGCCCGGGTTGCTCGTACAGGCCTGCGGGACTAGTCCTGGTTTTAGTGGAGCACTTGTTTCTGCTGCAGCGGCAACTTCGCTCTTTATCGATGACACATCCTCAGTTGCCTTCCCTGGTGACACTGGGTTCTCAGCACTGCTGACTCTTGGGTCAACTTTGCCATCGTATTCTTCTTCCAGACTCTCAAAACCCATACTTGAGCCTGATGCAGCTGCTGGTTAAGGTCATCCAGTGTGGCCTTCCAAAATTCTGGGTTCACCGGCAGGGACAGGTCTGTGCTCCTCTCCGCTTCACTAGGACGCCTGCTTCTGTCTTCCCACCTCCTGGACCCGCTGGAATACCAGACTCCATGGTGTCACTTCTGCATGCACCGTTCCTTTCTCCTTTCTTGCCTCCTTCCCGCTCTTTCATCACTTGACCTCACCCTTCTGGACGTCACTCCTCCCCTCGGGCAGAGTCATCATGGCATCGAGTAGGACCCCTTGGTTTTTTACTGGCACTTGGGGCAGGCCTGCTCTTTCATGCCCTGTGTGGGCCCATCTCATGACGGGGGGCCGGGGCATGCCCAGGGGCCAGCATATGGCATTAGTCCTCCATGGTCGCTATTTTCAAAAATCATATACAATATCTTAAAAGTCCTTCTCAAGGTGCACAACACCAGGTTTCACTGGGCTGCTCACATCCTGTTCGTGATGGCAGTTTTGACTCGCACACCCCGGGGCCATGGGGCACTCGGAACCGGGCACCTATTACTGCGGGGGAGTCACGGGGGTTGAGACCCGGCTTCCGTGACCTCGGGGGAGTCAATTCAGGACAGTGTAGGGCTTAGGGATTGATAGATGGGGAATAAAGTTTACGGAGTTAAATTTTGTGACACCACCTACGGTCCTCAGTCAAGAGGGACCGACGCTGTGGGTCAGACCTCCGGGGTTGTTGGTATTGCAGCCTGATGTCGCCACTCCCCACAGGTGGAGCAGTACTCTGGGGCAGATGTGTTCTTATGCAATGGATGTGTAAGGCCGTGTCTGAGCTGGGCCTCTGAGTCTTGTTTACTGATGCAGTTGGTGGTTCCGCATGCGGGGACATAAGACAGTCTCACACAGCATTGGAATTCTGTACCCAGTTTACTCACTGAAGCTGCAGCTGATAGCAGGGCGAGTCTCTTTGCCAAGTTCCAGTCTGGTCTGTCCCCAAGGAACCGGGATAGTTTGCCCAAGACCCCCTTTGTGCGCCTTTCCTTTCTCTGGTCTCTTTCTCCCAGCGCTATTTCTTTGTCGCTCCTGTCAGCGCCTCTGCACGCAGTGCCCTGATCCAGCAGTCATGGGTCCTCTCGGACGACTGGTACCTGTCACCTGACCCTAGTTTGGCTGCCTTCTCAGCGGGTGCGTCGGGTTGCGGCCACAGCTCCTTAAGACCTTGTGGCCTCCAGTCCAGTGGTTCGGGCATATTGCGTCCGCGCGATGTTCAGGGCCAGTCCCCTGGTTCTCGACCAACCCCTCCCTCCAACTATCGTTAGTCCCAGATCTGAGCGCCCAGGTCGCTTTCACTCCACCCGTGCCCCTGGGGTCTTCTCTGTTCCCCTTACTCACGACTGACTCACTCAGTCACTGACTGACTGCCACCACTCACCTGTTCTTCCCCTTGTCTCCTTGACTGGGTGTGTTGGGTGTTCTTGGTGAGTGTTTGAGTTTGCCATCCCATTTCCTCCAGGGCTGAGACACCACACCCGTTCACTGGGTACAGAACCCCTTCATGGCGACCAGACCGGTGAGGCGCCACACAGACACACAATACAAAGCTTGAGTCAACGTCTCCCCTTTTTATCTGGTTTCAGGGTTATTTTCATATTGCCCCCACCACTTACTTGCCAGAGATGAGTGTGAATGAGCATCACATGCTTGAAACAAACTTGTTTACCTACAATAGGAAAAGTGCCAACAATTTTGTCCAGACCATTTTTGGGGTTTTGTGTAAAATCATTTCCAATATGCCTTTTTTTCCTTGTTTTCTGTTGTTCTAACACACAGTAAGGAAATAAACATATATAGAGAAAAACATGTAATTACAATAATATTCAGTGAGAAATACTTCATTTTCTGGAATAATTTCAACGGTGCCATCATTTTCGGCCATGACTGTATTGGCGTGCGATCACAGAACCATCAAAAGTTGTGTAAATATTCAACAAGGTAATAAAAAAATATGTTAAGAAAAAAAGACTCGCATTAACTGCCAAACTTTCCAGTATTAACAGGGAAAAGAAAATATGTAGCAATGAAAATAACCTTTATTTTTAGGTTGCATCAACAGTAAAAAAAGTAATATACGGTAAGTAAAGAAGGACTGTAAGGGAATAAACCCTGCCTTTATGCATGCTCCAATTCAAAACTATCCCTCCTCCACCAGCTATCCCTACTAGAGATGAGCCACCACCCTAGTGTTCGAATTCTATTCGATACGTCGAATTGGGGGTGTGCTCGTCGAATGATCGTCGAACACCATTGAAAACAATGGCAGGCAAACACAAACACATACAAACACATAGAAAACACATCGAAAACACCTTCCAAGGTGTCCAAAAGGTGACAAACTACTCAGAAGACGCAACACATGTAAAAGTGACAAGTACATATAAAAATGTGAAAAGAACAGAGCTGTATGACTAAAAGGAAGAGGAGACACAGATATAGACTTGTCATGCCCTTCTAAAATCATGTAAAACACAGCAAGGGGACTCCAACAAGAATCTCCATTTTTTCCCAAAATTTGGGCACAGACACCACTTAAGTGGCATCAATTGCCCCACATTTGCGAGCTTAAAATGGTTGGTGAGGTGACTTTCATGCAGCACATTCAAAAATCCACAAGCCTTTAGTCTCCCCATGTTATCTGTAAGATCTGTAAGATTTGTCAGCGAAATCTAAGTAGCAACCAAAAAATGAATAGTTTGAGTACTTCATGCATGAACCGTCACATGGATATGAAGCATAAGTCGCAGTGTGAAGCTCACTGTGCTACAATGCGGGCTAGCGGGCCGGGCCAACCACCGTCTGCCCCATCTGCAGCCTCTTCATCCTCTGTGACTGTGGGGAGAGCAGTCATACATGCTTTTGGACGCAGACCTTCCACCTCTTTACCCGCAACAGCCAGTGTGATTGGCAGGTCGTCAGTTCTTTTGGAAGTGGAAACACTTGGTGGTGTTGAGCACTGTCAGACATCGAGAGCACCACCTTTGGATGAAGGCAACACAATATCTCCACCTTCACCTTCCTCACACATCAGCAGTTTGCCGGGGACACCCTACTCAACCGTGTCTCAGCACAGCAGCCAGCCCTCGGTCCCTCAGATGTGGACAAGTAAAAGATCATTTCCTCCTAGCCATGACAAAGCTAAGAGGTTGAATTTCACCATCTGCAAGTTGTTGGCTACAGAAATGCTGCCTTTCCGTCTGGTGGACACAGAGGATTTTTGAGACCTTCTGTCCATCGCAGTGCCCCAGTACCAGATGCACAGTCGCCACTACTTCTCAAGAAAGCTGTGCCTGCGCTACACCGGCATGTCACACACAAAATCACCGCTTCCTTAAGAAACTCTGTGTGTGACAGGGTGCTTTTCACCACAGACACTTGGACCAGTAAGCATGGACAGGGGCGTTACATGGCGGTGACTGTGCACTGGGTGACTATGGAGACAGCAGGAGAAGGGGCTGCTGTCCAAGTCTTGCCATCCCCACGAGTTGTGCATCAATCCTCTGCATGTAGAAGTTCCTCCACTGCTTCTGCCTCCTCAACCTTGTCTCGGTCCTCCACCTGCACCCAAAGCCTGTCTGGTAATGCCACCCGCATTCTAACTGCGCACAAGGAATCCTGCACACCTCCTTACTATGATGGCAGCAGGGCTCAACAGCATCAGGCGGTGTTTACCTTGAAATGTCTGGGAAATGTGAGTCACACAGCTGAGGATTTGTGGTCAGCTGTGGAGACCAACTTTCATCAATGGTTGTCTCCACTTAACCTGCAGCCAGGGAAGGCCGTGTGCGACAATGCTGTAAACCTGGGTGCGGCCCTTTGCCGGGGCAATGTCACACATGTGCCTTGTATGGCTCATGTCTTGAACCTGCAATTTTTAGCCTACTATCCCGGCCTAGATGGGCTTTTGCAGAGGGCACGGTCGCTGTGTGCTCACTTCCGCCGTTCGCATCCCACAGCTCAACAGCTTGCATCTCTACAGAAGTCGTTCGGTCTGCCAGTTCACCAGCTGAAATGCAAAGTTCCGACACGTTGGAATTCAACTCTGCACATGTTGCAGCGACTGTGAAAGCACCGACGAGCCCTGGTGCAATACGTTATGACGAATAGCCTAGACCAACGAGATCCAGAGGTGGGGCAAATCACGCTGCTGGAGTGGTCTCAGATCAAGGACCTATGCATCCTTCTGCACTATTTTGAAATGGCGACGAAGATGCTTAGTGCTGACAATGCCATTATCAGCATGACTATTCCGGTCATTTACATGCTGCAGCACACTTTAAACAGTATTCGGAGTCAGGTGGTGAGACAAGAGGAAGAGAAGGAAGTACAGGAGGAGTCGTATGCGGAAGTGATAACAAGATCTCCAAGGTCCAGACGGTCGGCGGCACCAAGGCAGCAGGCATGGGAAGGTGGGGGAGAGGGATTAACGAGGGCGCATGGTAGCAGCCAAACTGTTGAGGAAGGTGCAGGAGCTGAGAAACAAATGAAGGACGAACTGGCGATGGGCATGGAAGACTCAGTAGATGAGGGAGACCTTGATCAAATTTCGGTTGTGCGAGGTTGGAGGGAGAGGGCAGAGGAAGGAAGCATGATTCTTACCTTGCCGCCACCAACACAACAAGGACTTGGGCCTCCTGAATGCGCAAGACACATGAGTGCGTTCTTGCTGCACTATCTGCAACATGACCCTTAGATTGTCAGAATTCAAAGTAATGCCGACTACTGGGTTGCCACACTCCTAGATCCCCGGTATAAAAGTAAATTTGGCAAAATAATTCCTGCCATAGAAAGGGATTCACGCATGCAGGAGTATCAGCAGAAGAATCTTAGATCTGCTTTTCCACAAAACACCAGTGGTGCACATAGTGAATCTCACAGGAGTATCTCCAAGTGAACATCAATGCCATGACTGTGGAACTGGACCTTTGCTCATTTTGTGCTTCCAATCTGGAAAAATGGTCTGAGCTCGCCACTCACGCCTTGGAGATCTTGTCGTGCCCCGCAGCCAGCATTCTCTCTGAACGTGTCTTCAGCGCTGCTGGTGGTGTGCTGATAGATAAGCGCACGCAGCTGTTCCCTGTCACAATGTAGACAGACTAACGTTCATCACGATAAAGAAGTCATAGATCCGCAAGGACTTCTCTATCCCTGTGCCATCCTGAGTTGAGTCATCAATTGCAATCTCAAAAAAGGCCCAGGCTAGGCAAGGCTTAGAGCCCATTTAACATGAAGAAGAGCCACCATGACTTCTGCTCAGAGGCAGAGTTGTGGTTGAGGATTCAGTTGTTGACGTGCTTCCAGTACTCCGTAGGCGCATCCTAACCTCGTCATCACTAGCATCCTCCTCCACCTCCTCTGCTGACTCTCATCGACTGGCTGACTGTGGGTTGAAAGTAAGTGGGATCTCCACCCTTATCACCCTGTGTGCTCTCACACCCGTCGTCCTCAGAGCCAACCTCTTCCTGCCCTGACCGAAAAGTCAAGTTGTCGTTCCAATCAGGTATCTCAGTCTCATCAGCATCTTCCTCATTGTCTCCACCAACAGGACTTACAGTTTGGGAATGAGAGTCTACATTATGGCTTGCCTGGGCTAGCTGCAGTAAAAAATTGGCTACCGGATAGACAGACGTGGAGTTTACTTTACAGCTGGGCTACACCGCTAACTACCATACACTGCTACCTGCCCAAAAGGATTGGCTGAGCTAGATGTGGCCAGATGCTGTGAAAAACACTTGCACAGCACTGGCACACACCTGCCTGGCAAAAACTGCTAGGAACTGCTCTAACCTAGCCCTCTAAAGGGCTGATATTATAAATAGTCCCTACTACCTTCTTGTCTGAAGTAGCCCTCAAAAGGGCTGATATTACAATAAGTCCCTACTCCCTAAACCTGTCTGTCTATCTAACTTGATATTCGCTTACTATCTGTCTAAGTCACACTTTATAGCGCCCACAGCAGCAGTAGTGGTGCCTGACTGACACATAACTGCAGCACAGAGGTAATGGTGGCGATGGGGAAAATGGCCGGGTCTTATAGGGCAAGGACATGTGACATACACAGCCAATGACACATGCCCTTGCTTGTGTGCAAAAAATGCAGTTTGCTGTGTGTGTGATTGGATGACAGTCTGCACCGCCACACTGTATATGCGGTTAGGAGAAAAAACAATAGAGATCGGCATTATTTCAGCAGCACTGATCTAATCACCCCCCCCACACACACACACACACTATACACTGAAACTGGGTATTAACATTCAATAACATTATTACTGTGAAAAGCCAGTTACGCTTTTGGTGATCGAACCGTTATCGAACATAACCTCGAACCGACGAATTTGAAGCAAATTGTTTGCATTCGCCGAATGACTCGAACACCGCCCAAAACAGGTCAACTTTGAGATTGGCGAACATTTCGAATCGAACACCGCTCATCTCTAATCCCTACACTGAAAGCAGGTATGAGCAGTTTCACTAGAATAAGGGATGGTATTTAGCCCTGAAAAGGACCTTTAGTTTTAGGTTGCAGCAGCAGTATAAGTATAGAAGGATGGGAAGGCAATAATCCCTGCCTATATGCCTGCTCGAATCCAAATCTATCCTCTTCCACCAGCTATCCCTAAAGTGAATGCAGGTTTGAGGGGTTTTAATTAAATGAAAGATAGTGTTTAGCTCTGAAAAAGACTTTTGGTTTTAAGTAGCAGAATCATAATACCTATTGATGAACTATAATGCAATAAACGCTGCCTATTTGCCTGCTGTAATCCAAATCTATCCTCTTCCACCAGCTATCCCTACACTGAATGCAGGTAAAACAGTGATTTTACTTGAATAAAGGACAGTATTTAGCCCTGAAAAGGACTTTTGGTTTTAGGTTGTAACAGCTCTATACCTATAGAAGGACTGTAAGGCAATCAACTCTGCCTATATGCCTCTAATTCAAAACTATCCCTACAGTGAATGTGGGTAACAGCAACATGCTACAATTGTATGCGAGTGCTGGATCACTCACACCCATGTCTATGGGTGCAAGTGAAACATCGCACTGCACTGACATGCATATGAGTGCAGTGCAATATATACTGGCAATGGAGGAGTTGGAGAGATTCATCTCTGCCTCCTCTGCAGCTGTCATCCAATTGCAGGATTGGATCACAGCATAATGACACTCAACTCACGCTCGCAGCAGAGCCTGAGTCGAGTATTATCAGCATATCGCATCTGACGTTCTTTACTTTCAGGTAACACTTGTGACCCACCCCAAGGCTGGGGTACTCGGATCCCGGGTGTTGATTACTGGGGATGTCACTAGCGGTCGGTGCCCTGGTCCGTGCCCTGGCGGTCGCTTAAAAAGGGGTTTTGAAAAATAAAGGGGTTTTGTTGAATAGTTTGTGACGCCATCTACGGTGTCTGGTGATGGCACCAGCGCTGCTGCAGACCTCCGAGGATGATGGATGGGTAGCCTGATGGTGTTGTTCCCTGTAGGTGGGGCGGGGTCCCCGGGGCAGTGATGTGGGAATAGGTTTTGGCACAGGGAGGTGGATCTGCAGGCGGGATGTCTCTACAGTCTCTGTGTTGGACAGGATCAGGGCTGTAAGAACTGACACACACACTGGTAGTAGTTTTCCGTACCTTTACTGATGTTAAGCCGGCACTGTCCAGGGTACACTCCAGGTGGTCGGGAAGCACTTCAGGATTTCCACAGCGAGTGATTTGTAAGGCCTCCTTATCCCTGTCTTACTAGCGTTGAAGCCCTGAACTATGTAAAACCTGGCCTAGCCTCCTCTTTGGCTCTGACCCGTATAGTGATTAGTAAGAACCTTCTGTGGATTGCCGCTGACTCTCTCTCTCTCTTGCGGTTCCTGGCTCTTGTGTTGGTTGCTGATACAGGTATCTGGGAAACTGGAGTCTCCTCGGTGAACCAGTGTTTTCTGCTGGGCTAAGTGCTCCTAAGCAGACTCGGACTTCGATGTCCGTTTTGCTTCCTGGGTCGAATCGGTATGGTTCCTCTGCCCCCACTCTGTTGCTCGCCTTGCCTCCGACCCTCACTCTCGGGTTCCTTACTCTGGCTAGACTGTCCTCTGGTTCGGGCCTAGCGTGGCTCTGCTACCAGGTTATCTTCACAGTACTGCTCCGTACTGCACGGACTAACTAACTCCGTTCCCAGCACCTATATTTATGGGGGATCTTGCCTAAAGGCAGCAAGTGGGGCTCCCCCTACAGGCCTGGGGTGGAAGGTGTTGTGTGTGTATGGGCACCTGATGTGGAAATCCCTCCATGCACTAGGTGTTACTGTGGCTACCCATATCACAGGGTGCCACACTTGCATGGCAGGTTAACATTTGATGTTCCTCTATTCTAGCTGAGGTTTTTCTTATTCTTTAAGGCTCCCCCTATGGGTGCAGAGACAGCCTTCCTTCAGTACTGAAACTCGCACTTTGGGTGCAGAGGTAGCTTCCTCATTCCTAGGCTCCAACAACAGGCAGCGACTGACACTCCTTCTTCTGTAAAAACTTAATCTCCTTTCTCTCTGGTCCACTGTACTTAATTACTTTCAGGCCACCTCTTGAAGGGGTTGTCCAGTCTAAAATGAAAATTGTGCAGTCGCTCTATGTGACTGGAGAATTATCAATCCTCCCAGCGCACACAGTGTACACTGCGAGGATTTGCTGTTTTTAGACCGGGAATGAACCACAGTTATGCATGTTCCTGGCCACTGAAGCCCTAAACTTCACACTGCAGGGGCATCGCCACCCTCCTACACTTATACACTGTTTGGTTCCCTATTAAATGCAATTTCCGGTGATATTCATAAACTGATATTTTGATTGGACTCTGCATAGCTCGAGGCAGAAATGGAGCTACAAGCTGAATTTAATGTGCATCACAGGAAGTGAAGTAGAGGCCATCTTGATTGCAGCCTGAGGATACTGAAGATAGAGAGAAGATGGCCTGAATGCGGATCCACGGGCATCTGCTCATGGAAGCTGATTATCAAAACCAGAGCAGTGGCAGAGTACAACTGAATGTGTCCATGACCGCATCCTGTTTTGATGGAAAAAGATTACTGCAAGTGATGCGCCTCCAGGCTATGGGGTACTCCGGAGCCGGGCTGGTACTGTCTCACTGGGGTATCACGGTAGTTGTGACCCGGTCCCGTGATCAGTCAAAAAGGGGTATTTACAGGGGATATGTCGTGACACCACCTGGGGTATGTGGTTAGTAGAACCACCACTGCCGTATTCCTGCTGGGGAAGATGACTTGGGGCAGCGTGGATGGTAAGCCCTCCTCGAGTAGGGCTGAGGGTCCCCAGGGCAGGAGTAGTAGTATTGTATGGACGTAGTGAGGGTTTTTGCTGGGTACAAGTCACTTACTTCCAAGCTGCAGCTCCTCCAGCTAGTGTGCAGAGACGACCGTCTGTGGCTCCTCAGGTGGGATTCAATTGCAACATTTGCTGCTGCAGCTCCCCAGAGTGCTGGTTGTCCTAGTGCCGCACGTGGTGCTGGAAAGAAAGCAGTCTGAAGCAGGGATGAAAATAACCGAATTTCCACACACAGATGAGCTCACAGGGTACTTTACTCAGTCTTTGGCAGCAGTTCACAACAGTTACAGTTCCTTCAGTACAGTTCACAACCTTTTACACTACTCCGGCAACTCAACTGTGCAGCTCAGGTAGCTTTTCTGTGTTGCTCCCTCAAAGTCCTTTCAGGCCTCTCTCTTAGTCTCAACGTAGTACCTCACCCACGGGTTCAGTCTAGTCGTCGCGGACTCACGGGTGAATATATTTCCCTTGCAGTCAGGGTCACCAGTCCTAGTATGACAACTGTGTTGCTAGTGTCAAGCCCAGGCTTTGGGGTACTCGGGTGTCAGGCAGCAAAGGGTTAACTGTTGTGTCACGGGGAATGGCGGCCACGCCTGATCCCGTGTCCTGGGTCTACCTTTGAAAAGGGGAATTTATTTACAGGGGATTATGTACAAGTTTATAGTTTGTCGTGACGCCACCTGCAGTACCTGGTGAGATGTCACCAGCGCCGTCACAGTCCTCCGGAAGTCGGTGGTATCGCGGCAGAGATGTTGCAGTCCTCCGCAGGTAGGACTGGGACCTCCGGGGTAGCAATCCTGTGAAGGAAATGAGATCATGGAAAAGAAGATGCAGCAGAGTCAAAGTCACTTCACCCGGGTACTTTACTGGAACTTTAGCAGCGTTAATATAGTCCTCAGTGCAGTTAGATGTTAAATGACAAGTGGCTACGGGTGGCTGCAAGCGGATCTCTGGTAGCTGGACGGAACCCCCAGCATGTGCCTTTCTTGTTCCAATTCTTCCCTGCTTCCCAGTAGCTGTGTGAATTCTGACCCCTTAGAGTAGATCTGACCTCCTGCTGTCTCTCTCTTACCTTCTCTTGCTCCCGTCGGGTAACCTTCTGTTGAACACTGCGGCTTGCCTAGGTCTGTCTGGTCCCCTCTATTGGTCGCTCGAGAATCTGGGCCGTATATTGATATACCCCCGTGCTTTGGAATTTCTGCAGGCCTTAAAGGTTCCTACAGGTGCGGGCTCCGGTAACTGGTTTCTTTCCTTGGGTGAACGCTCTTAAGTTCCTCTATCCCCCTCTCTTTCTCTGTATCTGGGATCTGTCCATGTCTTTCCCGGGTCCCTCAGCCGAGGAACCCTCCTTCCTCCCTCAGGCTCCCTGCCTGGGACTTACTAGCTCTCCACTCTCTAGTTCCCCCTGGAGGTGACTAAATACCCTCCCAGGTTCCCTTCCACTGTGTGATCTAGTGTGGGGTGTGAGTTTAGGGTTCCGCCTACCATCCTGAAATCCACTTTCAGCTGGGGTGACTACACCACTTTTACGGGTGCAGTACCCCTCTGTGGCACCTACATAGTGGGGCACCACACTAGTCCATGGTGGAAAGTTAGGCTGCAGGTCATAAAGCTCCTGCCCCACACCGGTGTGTCTCATGATTAGGGTCTAGAATCCCCAGTCACCTCTTCAGAGACGGTTCTCTGGTGTTGTCCTAGCCCTCCAGTGTCCCAAGTTCAGATATTTGGGCACACCAGGCTCCTTCTTTCAGTCACTGTGCTAAGGGTTCCTCCGCACAGCACGGATCTATCAGGCTGCTGGGCCCTTGTCATCCCACCTTCCTCAGCTGTGGGGTCTCTTTCAGTCTTTCCCCTCCTGTGGCTTCCAGGCTGTTAAGTAAGCTTTTTCTCCTAGGGTCTGTGCCTCTCAGGATTCTGCGTCTCCAGGGAGCACAAAACTGTCTGGGAAGACTCTCTCTATTCACTCTCCAACTAACTTCGTCTCCTTCCTCTAACTCCAACTCCTTTTAACTACCCCTGTGTGTTCCCACGTTGTTATTGTGTTGGTCTCTCCACCCACTTTGTCAGTGTCCACCTACATTCCACCCACTGTGCTACACCCGCCACCCCTTGCCCAACCTAGAGTGCTAGGCGTAGGGTTGGTGTTTGTGCGGTGTGGGTGTGTTTTGCAACCACCTTGCTTACCTTGCTGCACTTCCCTCTTGTGGCAACCTGGTCGCAGGGGCGCCACACAAGGATTGTTGTTGAAAGACAAAAAATGCCAGTGCTTTATCTTGAGAGGTCTTGGACCATTAATCTGCTGGAGGGGCCTTGAATCTGTCCTTGTTCCTCAGTTGTTTGTGCAGAGTAGACCCAGGTCAGTAAGACAATTAAGACCCCCAAGACAGTGGGTAACCATGCATGCAACCCACTAAAGATTGAAGCCAAAAATATTTGAGACTGAATTAGAGCCAATAGTTAGTTGGATAGGGATATTGACTGTTTTGAGTCACAGTAACTGTTCTGCTGAACTGCAGGTTGTCTATGTAATAGGTGGTTGGTTTAGTCAGGCGTGCTCGTACATAAATTCAGAGGGATAATTTTAAGTGTAAATTATTAGAGCGCCACACTGTACAGCACAACGGTCTCAGCCTCCCAGTTGAGTGTTTGTGTAAGGTTTCGATTGTCTCACTTATTTTTTAATTGAGTATTTGTATATTTTAGAAAAACATCTGCAGTAGAGTGAACTGGTGTCGGAGTTGGTATTGTCTACTACATTATCTGTACTCACAGACTTATCAATGTGTTATGTGTGGTATTACATAGGACTGCAAATAATATCTAATATATTATCTGTACTCAGAGGGTTATCACTGTGTTATCCATGGTGTTTCATAGGACTGCCGATGACATGCACTATATTATTAGCACGGCGCTTTATGTTCGGACTTGGGTTCCTGACCTTTTCTGACCCTAACAGCAGGCCTTGTGACGCCTGAATCAGGAATCGACATAGAAGCGGCTCCTGTGCAAGAAGAATATATGGTTTTTTTTGCAGTCCAATAGCTCATTATAAATGCACAACTCCACCTGCTGTAGAGGTATAAGTGGACCCTCTTACCTCTTGGATCCCAAGGTTGCACCAATGACTTGATACAATAGAGAAGCCATTGTGTAAGGAGAGCATCACCACCACTTACATAGGACATAACGCTGGACTGTATTTTTGCGATGTACCTGGCCAGCTTGAGTATCGTCATGTCACATGTGGCTATGCTGTTTCAGCTGTTAGAAACTGTTATGGGATCGGTCCCGTTAAGTGATAATATCAGCACCACTGATACTGGATTTCTTGTCATTCATGTTTTTTTCCTTTAGTTACGATCTGTGTGAGGATTGGTTGTTACCATCCCTCCAGGTAGGTTTATATGCAGCATTCTTTACAGGTAGGTTTATATGCAGCATTCTTTACAGGTGTCTCAGCAGTGTAAAGGACTATGGAGGGGATGAAGTTGGCTTTGTTGCTGTGTTTGGCTGGCCAGGTTCTTTCCAGACCGGTAAGTCATGATTCACTCACCTGTTTATTATCCATTACCCTATGAATTTGTAGTGACAGGACGTATACAATGCTTGTAACCTACTACATTATAATATCTGGGTCCATGCTGGGATCATTTTCTGCAATGTCTGCAACTTTCTTCTAAGACTTAAAGGTGACTTTTTTCATCTTACAGCTGAATGACCTTCATATTCAAGGTAAGCTTTCCATATTCCCAGAATATTAATATCAGTACATATTAATATCTACAAATGATGTAGTAGAGGTGAAATTTTGCATACCCAGCCCTAATAAAATCTTCCTGAGATCTCCACTTTAAGATATTGTAATTGGGTAGACTTTTTGACGACACATGATCTACAGCAGGGGTCCCCAACCTTTTTTGCACCGGGGACCGGCTTCATGCATGCAAGACCGTCCTTCTGGGGCCCGGCGGGCGGGGCTTTGAACTTATGGGGCGGGGCTATGGAGAAGGGGTGGAGTACACTGCCCTCTTCCCTCAAAAGATGCGCTACATCTTATTTTCATATATGTATGTAGTATAATGCAGCGTCACAGCCCTCCACATTATATAATGCAGCCTCACAGCTCTCCATATAGTACAATGCAGCGTCACATCCCTCCATAAAGTATAATGCAACCTCATGTCCTTCCATATAATATAATGCAGTGTCGCATCCCTCCATATAGCATAAATTCTCCCCCCACACACACATTGCCCCCATATAACCCCAGCACACACACATTGCCCCTTGTATATACCCTTCACACACACACATTGCCCCTTATATATACCCCTCACACACACATTGCCCCTTGTATATACCCCTCACACACACATTGCCCCTTGTATATACCCCTCACACACACATTGCCCCTTGTATATACCCCTCACACACACATTGCCCCTTGTATATACCCCTCACACACACTGACCCCTGAATGCCCCACACACAGACATGCTGCCCCCAGTACAATCCACCCCCCACACACAGGCATTGCTGAAACACACACTCACACACAGATGCTCTGCTGCTCACCGCTCCTGCCGGCTTCTCTCATACAGCAGCAGCTGAGGCAGAGACGTGGCTGAAGTTTTTTCATATCTCGCGCTATTTCCAAGCGCATCAAGTGACGCACACATCACTGCTGCGCTTGGAAATAGCGTGAGATATGAAAAATCTCCGGCCATGTCTCTGCCTCTCAGCTGCTGCTGTATGAGAGAAGCCGTCGGCCAATAACAGTGCGGCAGGGCATGGCCGCTGCTGATTGGCCGACAGCTCTCCTAATGCAGCTCTGCCTCAGCTGCGGCTCAGAGCGGCATCAGGAGGTGAGGGGCGCGGTGGGCTGGGACACACAGGGGGCGGGGAAGCCGGCAGCTCACCGCGGACCGGCGCAAGGACCCTGACGGCCCGGTCCCGGTCCGCGGCCCGGTGGTTGGGGACCCCTGATCTACAGGACTAGTGTTAAAGAAAATGAGACCCCGAGTAATAAGAAGCATAGACTTCTTTTCATCCTGGGATTGCTACTTCCAGTCTGTGGCACTAGGGTTCCTGTCCATATCCTCTCTGAAGAGGCTACCTGCGTATTTAAATCAGAGGGGAACATTCTCTCCCTACACCAATTTGGCACTCCCTACAAGGAGAAACTCCATCTCTTATGGTGTGTTTACACGTCCCGATATCGGCGTCCAACTCCGACCAAAAGTCACGTGGTTCGTGCGTTGGACCCGATATCGTTCGTGCGTTGTATGGTATAAATGACCAATACGATGCACGAACGATGCCAAACCGATATCGGGGATCAAATGAGCGTGCTATTCAACGGGCCGATATTGGATGCAGGTTGGAGCTGGATCGTGCTGTGTAAACACCCAACTCCGATGTACAACGTCCCCTATTCACTCCCATGTTAAATGGTCGTTCCTGGGTCGGCCATACAAGGGGGGCGTAGACATCGTA
>JARQOC010000001.1:19750086-19761193 GCA_033576535.1 Allobates femoralis | reverse complement strand
GTGTTCTGGGCCCCTCAAATTGAAAACCGTAGCCCACAGCCATCCTGAAAATGGCGCATTCATTGTAGCGCCATTTCCAGGAGCTTTACCTGGCTCTTGCAGCGGCCCTAGTGATGGTGGTACGCTAGGTAATAAGATGTTAGTACCAGCTTTGTATTGTCAGCTGGAACTAAGCCCTAAATTAATGGTGTCAAGCCAAATTATACCTGGTCACCATGAATTTCTAGTAAACAGTAAAAAAATAACACAACACAAAGAAAATGTTTTTATTAGAAATAAAACACAACACATTTAGGGAATCCATCTTTATTAGAAATAAAATACTCGCTCCAACATAATCCACAAGTCTTCTTAGCTTCTTTTCTGCTACATTTTTGCCAGCAGACCAACGCGTCTGCTGGCAGAGACGAGCAGGCTCGCACAGACAGCTGGATGCCAAGAGAAAGGTCAGATGTGTTCATCGCTGAGCCCTGTCAGAGGTGAACTCGGGTGACCCCAGCATGACGGAGCACAGCCATAAAGTGAGCGGTTCTCCCACTCATTTTACAGTCAGGCTCCGTGTGACGCTGTTCATGGGGTCAGCCAAGTTGACTTCTGACAGTCATATCTTTTCACAGCTAAAAGAGTTCTTTGGAGTAAGGGAGAGTAGTTGGAAGAGAACAAGTCTCCAGGGATTGCTGGAATATGGATGCCCAGATATTTAATAGACTGGGATTCCCATTTAGAGGGAAAAGCAGCTTAAATTATTTTAACCAAGCTATCATTTATTTTATATTATGCCAACAGAGTCATGTGAGGGCTTGTTTTGCAGAATGAGTTGATGTTTTTATTGGTATCATTTTCAAGCACATACGGTACTTTTTTTGATCGCTACCTATTCCTATTTTAAGATGCAGAATGAACAAAAACCAGCTATTCTAAAATAGTTTTTTTTGGATTCTTTATGCCATTAACAGTGTGATAAAATTAATAAGACAGCTTAATTTTTTGGCTCAGTATGATTACAGCGATACCACATTTGTATAATTGTATTATGGTTTGCCACTTTGACACCATAAAAACAATTTTATAGAAAAAGTATTGTCTTTGCATGGCTGTGTCCCGAGAGCTGTAGTTTTTTTTTTTTTCCACTGATGGAGCAGTATTGCAGCTTGTTTTTTGCGGGACAAGATGATGTTTTCAACTATACAATCTTTTATTTCTGATCAAGTTCTCTTTCACTTTTATTTTGAAGGTATAATGAAAAAGCATAATTTTTTTGCCACGTTTTTAATTTAATTTTTTAATTTAAATTAGAGTTTACTGTGTGGTTTAATTAATGTGATAGTTTTTATAAAAACGAGTCCTTCTAGACACGGTGATACCAAAAATGTGTATTTTATTAGTTTATTTTTGTTTTTACAGAAATCTTTGTATTTATTGGTGTAACAGTTTTTGTTCTTTGTTTTGTGGTTGTTGTTTTTTAACAAGTTGTGCAATTTTTTTTAACTTCTTTACTTAGTTCCTCTATGGAACTTTAACTAGTCTCATGCATTGCAATACATGAGACCTGTCAGATTACACTGACAGAAGGCCTATTAGACCCTGCCTATGACTAGTTCTAACAGGCCATCCTACATGGCACACTAGGAGGTCATTGTTTGATCTCCGGGTGCCATGAAAGCATCAACTCCCAGTGATGTCGTCACAGGGATGCCAATGGGGGTGAAAGAGGGAGCACTCTCCCTCTCACAATCTTCTAAAAACCTTCTTCCCCTCACACTCGTCTAAATGCCACGATCGATAATGTTTGCAACATCTGGAGAGTTAATCGGTCTGGAGCTGTGTGCACACTGACCCTGACTGTTACTACTACAGGAGCTCAGCTGTCATTTAAGCCAATTTCCAGCAGTGATTGTGTGGGGAGCCAAGCTCCAGCAGTAATATTTCAGCACCTCCCGCCGATCACATGCTCTGATTGGTCAGTCAGATTGACTGACCAATTACAGCAGTCAGAGAGCTGCTGTAATTAGTCTCTATATCTCTAGTTTTCACACAGTGACAGTTTAAATCTATGACATACATAGCACTTCATGATGCGTGAACTAACACCTGCTCATGTTAAGCTATGTACGCCATGTGGCATTAAAGGGGCTGTCCTAGTGGTGGACAACCCCTTTAATGCCACATGGCGTACATAGCTTAACATGAGCAGGTGTTAGTTCACGCATCATAACGTGTTATGTATGTCACAGACTTAAACTGTCTTCTGATTCTATATGTTTCCCCAGATAAAATAAAAAAGCCTATACTCACCTCCTGGGTTCCAGCAACCGTTGCAGCGGTGTTGGTACTCACGTTTCTGGGGATAACATGAAGTTGCGACATCATGCAATGTCCATGTCCAATCACCTCTACCTTTTTGTAACCCACTTTTGGATAAAGAAGCAATTAACAGGAAGTGAGTGGCAGCCCCAGCCCTTATTACCTTTTCATTAACTAACTTTTCTGAAAGTGGGGAGATAGAGTCCACTGGCGATTGGAAGAGTTACTCGCATGACTTCCCAACATTACGTGCTCCCTGCAAATGTGAGTACTGTCACTGCTGCAATGGTACAAGCACGGGAGGTAGGTATAGGCTTTTTTAGCTACCTGGGAGAAACAAATGGAATCAGAAAGGGTTATCCTAGTAGAGGGTGGCACAGTGGATAGCATTGCAGTCTTGCAGCACTGGGGTTCTTGGTTCAAATCTCACCAAGGAAAACATCTGCAAGGAGTTTGTATGTTCTCCCCGTGTTTGTGTGAGTTTTGCCCGAGTTCTCTGGCTTCCCCCCACTCATGATTGGGAATGTGGATTGTGAGCCCCAATGGAGACAGTTAACCTAAAATGGCTGCACAGCAGTAGATGTTCCGATGTGGAGTCTATGGTTTATTAGTTCAATCTGCAGACTCACAGAGTCTACTTGTTCTTCAGGTGTAGCTGGTCAGCCATACCAGGCCCATATCAGGGAATGAGAACTGATTACTGTCTCCTCACACAGACAGAAGGTCTCCTACTCACATATTCCTCAGGTAATTAACCAGGACAAATTGGATCATTCTGCCCAGAGTTCTTTGGTCATATTTCTGTCTCAGAGCTGTCTGTCCTTTCAAGTAAATGGAGTCGGCAGACCTCCTATAATGTCTATTTTTAGGTGAAGAGAACATTGCCCCTTTGCAGACCATCACATGAGGAACTCACATCTGTCAGGGACATACTCTCTTCCACCACATAAATTCTTGAGATCACACAAGACCAATGTGATACTAAAACATTCAATACAAAATAATAATACATCGCTAATAACATTTATGACATTTAAGTACAATATAAGAAACCTACACAGTGGACTCAATACTTGAAATCACTCTCCAGCCTTCAACACTGAAAGGGCGGTCACCACTTTGCTTTTTGACTCTAACCAAATGGCCAAAGACAAATTTATGAAAAGTCAGCACAGTTTCATGACCTCAGTCACCCAATAAGTTGTAAGTTAACCTTTGAGTGGTTCTTACTAGTGATGGGCGAGCAGTAAAATGCTAGGGTGCTCGATGCTTGGGTCGAGCATATCGAGATGCCTGGGTGCTCGACCTGACCACCAAGCCCAATGTTAACCTATGGAGAAACCCGAGCATTTTGCTGGTGGCACCCCCGCCACACTGCAGAAAGCAAAAATGTCACTTTAGCAGCGTAACTTGCGATCCCGCTGCTGCCGGCTCCTGCAGCCCCTAGTGCCATCCGATCACTCCCTGTCCCCCGCTGCACAGGCAGCAGGCATGGGGGACAAGGGTGATTGGACGGCACCAGGGCGCTGCAGGAGCCGGTGGCAGCGGGATCGCAAGTTACGGTAAGAGCTGGGAGTGATCGGCGATTCGGCAGGCATTTATGCCAGAGCCGTACTGCGGTGTCTCAGCAGCAGTATATGTACGCCAATCAGAAGAAAGTAGTCGCCAGGGTCTGATCGGCCGCTGCTTGGCATATAAGTACTGCTGCTGAGACACCTCAGTACAGCGCCGGCATAAATGCCCGCCGATCACTCCCCGCAACTGTGTGTATGTGAGTGTGTATGAGTGTGTGTATGTGGTTGTGTGTGTATGTGAGTTAGTGTGCATGTTAGTGTGTGTATGTATGTCAGTGTGTGTGTGTATGTCAGTGTGTGTGTGTGTATGTGAGTGAGTGTGTGTATGTGTGTGAATGAGTGTCTGTACGACTGTGTGTGTGTATGTGAGTGAGACTGTATAAGTGAGTGTATGTGAGTGTGTATGTGTGTGTATGTACAGTGTCTTGTGAAAGTATTCGGCCCCCTTGAACTTTTCAACTTTTGCTTCATTTCAGGCTTCAAACATAAAGATATAAATTCTAATTTTTTTGGGAAGAATCAACAACAAGTTGGACACAATCGTGAAGTGGAACGAAATTTATTGGATATTTTAGAAAATATTGGAATCTGAGAGTCCTCAGTGGTTGATACCTTTTAATGGCTAACTGAAAAGATGGTAAACATAGCAAGCTTTCGGGACACTGTGGCCCCTTCGTCAGGCAGATAATGACACAGATTCTGAAGACACATACATATATACATCTATTCTATCTACTGGCCAACACGGTACACACATTTTTTACCTTATTGGATACCGCCGAGAGATCAGCAGCGCCAGCCACGGGAGATCAGTGGCACCCATCACCAGGAGATCATCGTCGGGTGCCGCCGATCTCCTGGCGACAGGCACCGCTGATCTTCCGGTGGTGTCCGCACGGGAAATTTAAACACAGCTTGTCTGACAGCTGTTTAAATCTCCCGCACTGACACCAATAGGTGATGTTGGCGCGGGAAATTTAAATAGCTGTCAGATCAGTTGTTTAAATCTCCCATGCTGACACCACCGGGGGATCAGCAGCGTCCATCACCAGGAGATCAGCGTTGGGTGCCGCCGATCTCCCGGTGACGGGCGCCGCTGATCTCCCAGCAGTGTCCGCATGGGAAATTTAAACACAGCTGGTCTGACAGCTATTTAAATCTCCCGCGCCGACATCACCTATTGGTGATGGTGCGGGAAATTTGAACAGCTGTCAGATCAGCTGTTTGTTCGCCAGCCGCCGGCACAAGCACAGCACGGTCAGGTCTCATATAGACCTGATGATGCTGTGCAGCCAGCCAATCACTGTAATGCCACAATCAACATGGCTGTGGCATTACAGTGTGAGGTAGCCAATACCTGCATGTGGGCTGGCTCCGTAAAGAGCGCCAACGTGCAGGGAATTGGACCCGAGCATCTATCCGGTACTCAGGGAGCACTGAGCATCTCGAGTACTGAGATGCTCAGGCGAGCACTGAATACTGGCAAGCATGATCGCTCATTACTAGTTATTACTAGCCTTGTTTCTTTTTGCTTGAGTAGTGCAGTCCCATCACTATCTACACTTACTGTACTTCATCCTTATTCTGGAGTGACGTCAGCTGTGTCCTTTGGAAAATAATCATGAACCACTGCAGTAGTCCATCGCAAATTACATGAAGGAATATCTGTAACACTTAATGTCTTGGTTCTAACTCCACTGAATCTAATTGTGGAGAACATTGGACAAACTCAGGGATATCACCATCAATCCTGAAAAGAAGTGATCTAATTTCTTCATCATCACTGTCATCCTCCCTTAGCTGGATGTAAAATTCTGTAAGGCTGGTAAATCTTTGTAGTTTCCTAGACTGACGTAGCTGGGTGCCCTGTGACTAGCTTCTTTTTCTGGTTTAGGTTCATGTATGTTCTCATATAAAGGCGTAAGGTGGTTCCTGTGAAAAATCTTTATGGGACTTTCTTTAACTCCTGGGCAACCTTGGTACACTTGTATATTTGACAATTGGGATAAGATAATATATAGGTGAGATCCCCCAAATTTTGCAAAAGAACTTGATCCCTCTGGTTGAAGAACATGAAAGTTAACCTTCTTGTCATGTCTAATTTTGTTTTATTGAATCGCCATTAAAACACTAATTCAGACCCAGAATCACCAACTGTATAAATATTGAGCACCAGATCCACCATCAGTACATGAATACAGCACTAGAACCACCATCAATACATTAATACAGCACCAGAGCTAACGCTAATACATGAATATAGCACCAGATCCAACATCTGTACATTAATACATTACGAAGTTTAGTACAGTGATCAATTGCAATGTCAGGTCTGCCCTACTCATTTATATCACAAGTCCTTGCAACTCCCAGTATGACCTTAACAGTGGTAAAGAGATGCTGATTCCACATAATCAATATGACAAATAAAGATTTACATCCTGGTACCTTATTTATGTAACTTCTTCCCTGATTGGAGTCATTCTTCTCTCTTTTGTCTTTATCTGGTCCAGACACCATGATGATTCTTCACATTCACAGTTCATCTCTGCAGACTTCCCACTCCCCCGTCATTCAGTAGGCCATCCCAATATGACGCCCTTAAATAAACAGCGTAATTTAAGTGTGCCTGAATAAAATTATCCATCCACCCATTTTGGACTCTTGATTGTCCTTCATAGTACTCCATGCACAAAATACAATGATCACACTGTACCTCTTATAAAATATTGCCTCTAGATCATGCTCCTTATGAACTACATCCATCACACCATGCTTCCTTATGAAGTCTATCTGCCACACCATCTTCCATTGCAAATTATTACCTCTATGCAGTCCCCCTTATAATATGCCCTTTACAGTGACTCTGTCCTCATTGCCCCCTATGCTATTCCCATTCTGTTCTATCCCTCCATGGTCTTCCCTTCTACACTGTTCTCCCTTATAAATTCTGGCCCCCATGCTGTCCTGGTCAAGTATTTCTCCTCATACTGTTCCTATCTCCACACCCCATGCAGCACACTCTCCATACTATACCTCTTCTCCATATTGTGCCTTTTCACAGTAGCTCCAGTAACATGTGGCCTGGCATTTTTTCACTGAAAAATAACTCCTGGGACACCATACTATTAATATACCTTAAATTTAGACTAGAGGAGTCCACCTACTGTACATTATGCCACCCACATAATGATGTGTGGGGTCTTATGTTCCTTTTTGAAGTTCTTTTCGTTGGGTTGCCCACGTGGTCTCCAGAAATCTCTGGCTATCATTGCATCCAATACAAAAAAAGGACTGGTTGCTTAAGAAGACATTCATAATTGCATTCAGCCCAGCCTCCATTAGTTTTTGCTCAATACCATGATAGCCTTTGAAAGTGTTGACGTGAGGTCAATGTAACACCTGCAGCTAGGTGTCTGGCTTTTTCTCATTGTCACTATTGCCAACCATATTGTTTCATTTATACTATGTAAAGTTTCGGGATTTTAACCTCACTGCTGGTTGTGCATGTTCATCTCTTGCCTTGACTGTTCATCAAGTTTTTTGTGCACTCTCTCAGAAATCTCTCAGCTTTTCTGGGAGGGCGTACAAAGGCATTACTTGTTACTGGTCAGCTGATAGCTAAACCTTTCTTTTTAATTTATATTTAGAGATGGGCAAACCTGCAGATTTTTGGGTTCCCCAGATCCGGCGAGAACAGTTCGGGACCAGACTTAACCCAAACATAAGTCCTCATTCCAAACCCCATATAAGTCTATGGGGACCCGAACTCTTACTGCTATAAAATGGTGGCTAGGGGGGGCAAAAGAAAGCAGAATGAGGATTAAAGCAGGACAATTATACGGTAGTTTCCAAGTTTCCGTGTGACTCGCACACTACTTCCTGGTCGCTCATTAAAGCTTATGAATATTCCCCTGCTTCCCTTGCCAAACCTATGTGACAATATGTGTGATTGGGTCCCGTCATACTGCTCCGCCACTCTCTGTGCCGTCATCTGTGATTAGCTGCCTTCACACTAGCTGTCTGAGTCCCAAAATAGAATGTAAAAATAAATAAATAATTGAAAAAAACGGTGTGAGGTCCCCTGTATTTTGATCCCCAGTGCAAATAATCACACAGCTGTGTTCTCTTTCTTGGCTGGGTATCAAAATCTGAAGGACCCATGCGGTTTTAGAAACATTATTTCAAAAATTATTTAAAAAAACGGTGTAGGGTCCCTTCCCAATTTTCATACCAGCCAAGATAAAGCAGAGTGCTGGGGGATGGTATTCTCAGTCTCGGGAAGTCCATGGTTATAAGGCCCTCCCCAGACTAAAAATAGCAGCCCATAGCCCCCAGCATTGGCACATCAATTAGATGTGCCAAATCCTGGTGCGTTACCTCGATCATCCTGATTGCCTTAGTGCGGGAGCAATTGGGTAACCATTAGGGTACCTTTACACGCAGCAACTTTTCTAGGAATTTCACTGGCAACTTACTGGTTGCAGTGAAATCATGGACACATTGTTCTATCTTGTTGCTGTGTACAAATGGAACAACGTGTCCATGATTTCACTGCAACCAGTAAGTTGCCAGTGAAATTCCTAGAAATGTGGCCGCGTGTAAAGGTACCCTAAGAGAGAGGTGTCTATGAGACCCCCCCCATTAGTAATCCTTTAAGTAAAAATAAATAAACACAAAACACAGAGAAAAAAATCTTTATTTAGAACAACAAACAAGCCTCTTTCTCCAATTTATTAACCCCAAAGCACTCCAGCAGGTCCAACGTAATCCACATAAAAAAAGTGACCACACAGTGTGACCTCAGGAAACTCTGACAGCACCACAGTTTTGTGGGAACGTTGACGTCGGTGAGTTCACCTGAGGTAACAGCTGCGGTACCCCAGTTGTGATCTCAGGTGAACTCACTTGAGGTTAAGTCATTGAACTCAATTTAGGTAATCCAGCATTGAATTCAATGCTTGTGAATTACTGGATTATTGACTTCAATGGTGTTGGATTTCCTGATTATTCCGCACCATTGAAGTCAATAATCCGAAACCATTGAACCCAATAACTCAATGCTGGATTACCGGTTTAGGCTATGTGCGCACGCTAAGCATTTATTTGCTGTCCCAGCTGTCTCCTTTATCTGTGCTGGGTATTCAAATAAGGGGGACCCCACGCTGTTTATTTAAATTATTTGTTTATTTAACATTTGACAGCTAGTGGGAGAGAAACCAATCACAGACACTGGCACAGAGGTTAGAGGTGCAGTCTGACTGTAACCATTTACAGATGCTATCACAGATCGTTGGTGAGGGATGCAGAGGAATATTCATAAGGTTTAATGAGCAGACCCGGAAGTACTGGCAGTGCAAAAGCAGTGCAGAATCTCGATAAGTATAATTGTCCTGCTTTAATTCCCATTTTGCTTCCTTTTTCAACCCTGTTGCCTTTTATCCGAGCAGCTCAACCTGAACAGTAACATGGATTTCCAGAGAAGCTGTGTTTGAGGTCCGTGTACGGACACTAGGGGCCCGGTACAGACCCCAAACTTTTTCAGGTTTTATGGTTAGCTTTTTTCTGGTGAAGGAGCAGTGGTCAAATGGAAGGAAGTATGACTGTAAATATAGACTACATAGGGTGTGTAAGCACAGAGGTACATAGAGAAAAAAATGATTCATAATGTCAGATCACCTGTCCCAGAAGATGGAGTCTGATAATGCAATCAGTGGAGAAGCATTGAGAAAAAATTCCAGCGTCCATGTCTTCTTAAAAACTCTTTATTGTAATTCTATTAATAATGACAAAGCAAATTAGAAAATTTAAAGATATGAAAACATATAACGCTTTTTGGACAGAAATCCCTATTCATTGTATAGTAGAGACACATAGGTTTGTATATGAGCTGTATGCATAAAAAAGTAGATTTTTTAACCAAAAACTATTGCAAAAATATCAGAAATGATAAGATCCATGTTTTCCATCGTAGACATTCATGTATTGCTGAAAGAAAGTGATATAGCCATTGACCACAACCGTAATGCTAAAAAATGCGAACCATGCTTGTGGACGAAGAACGCTGATGGAATCGTCCAAGTGCCATATGTCATAGAGCCTGAGTATTGTAAGTGCCTCCTATTCATTTTCTCATTGTCTTGTCTCATGTATCTGTCGCACCCGGGGACTGGGGTACTCGGGACTGAGCCCTGTCGTCTTCTAGGCTGTGGGGTGTCACGGTGACGTGACCAGTTATGTGGTCCCAGGTGCGGCAATAAAAAGGGTTATAAGGAAAGGGTGAATAAAGTTTGTAAAAGTAGTTTGTGATGCCACCCGTAGTGTGTGGCTATGTGTGGCCACCGCTGCAATTGGGACCACTGGGGACGATGGTGTGGCACCCCTATAGTTTGGTTGACATAGGAACACCTGGTGCAGGGAGGGATTTCCACATCAGGTAAACTTACACATACAACACCTTCCACCCCAGACCTCAATGGAGAGCTCTACTTGCTGGCTTCAGGCAAGGTCCCCTATAAATTCAGGCCTGAGGGAGGAGTTACGCAGAGCAGTTCTAGGGAGGACTGTGAAGACACCCTGGTGAACGGAGCCACGCTAGACCCGTGCCAGTGAGGAAGCCTGGCCAGTGTAAGGGACCTAAGAGTGAGGCTCGGAGGCAAGGCGAGAGGGGGCAGAGAAATCATACTGGTTCACACCAGAGAAGCAGCAGAAGCAACCCAGACACCAGAGTCCGAGTCTCCAAAAATCCAGGTAGCCCAGCAGAAAAGACCAGAGGGCCAGGGAGACTTCAGTCTCTGGCACAGCACTTGTAGCACAACCACTAACAGAGCCAGGGCCACAGAGGAGTTAGCGGTGCCCAGCAGAAGGTTCTTATCGCCTGCTATACAAGTGAGGGGCACAGGAGAGGGCAAGGCCAGGTTTCAGACAGGCCAGGACTAGAGAACACACACATAGCACAACTCATCGGGTGTGGAAATCCTGAACTGCTACCCGACCACCCAGACTGTACCCTGGACGTACCCTGCAATACCATCAGTATCAGTAAAAGGCATGGAAACAAAGCCCCAGTGGTGTGTCTGTTATTGTGGCCCCTGATTCTGCCCTTAACATAGACTGTGTGCCAGCGTCTCCACGTGCAGAGCCACCTTCCTTCCTAGCAGTGCTGACAGGCCAGACTGAGGAGCTGCACACTTGTTCCCTTGCTAAGACTTTATAAACCAAAATGGGTA
>JARQOC010000001.1:19725943-19749986 GCA_033576535.1 Allobates femoralis | reverse complement strand
AACAGTTTCCAAATGCAAAACCACACACCTGGAATCCACCCCTGACCTTTTAACTACTTCATTGATTACAGGTTAACGAGGGAGACGCCTTCAGAGTTAATTGCAGCCCTTAGAGTCCATTGTCCAATTACTTTTGGTCCCTTGAAAAAGAGGAGGCTATGCATTACAGAGCTATAATTCCTAAACCCTTTCTCCGATTTGGATGTGGAAACTCTCATATTGCAGCTGGGAGTGTGCACTTTCAGCCCATATTATATATATAATTGTATTTCTGAACATGTTTTTGTAAACAGCTAAAATAACAAAACTTGTGTCACTGTCCAAATATTTCTGGCCCTAACTCTATCTATCTATCTATCTATCTATCTATCTATCTATCTATCTATCTATCTATCTATCTGTCTGTCTATCTATCTATGTTACTAGAGTTCTCAGCCACTGGGTCTTCCGGCAGCTGTTTTGGCTGCAAACCTTTAAAGGATGTTTAAGGGAGACTTTAAGGTTCCTGTAGTTCACCGCTGCTGGAACATCTGGAGCTTATGAACACTTCCAAAAGTTCACATCCTGCAGGTGTCCTAACACCTGCAAACTTAAGGAAGCTTTAAAGCTGTCTTAAAGCGATAATTAAGGGAGATTTTAAGGTTCCTGGAGTTTACAGCCTCTGCCACATCTGCAGGTTGTGAACTTTTATCAAAGTTCACAGCCTGCAAGTGTCCCAATATCAGGAAACTCAATAAAGCTTAAAAGCTCTCTTAAAGGAATGTTTAAGGGAGATTTTAAGGTTCCTGGAGATCACAGCTGCTGGCAAATCTAGAGGATGTGAACTCTTCCAAAGGTGCTCAGCTTGCAGGTGCCCCAACTCATGGAAACTTGAGGAAGCTTAAAAACTCTCTTAAAGGCTCCCTTAGATTCACCAAGTTGAAAGATACTGGTACACCCTATGGCTGTGTGGCTGTGAAATCAGCCACCGAGTCTTCTGGCAGCCATTTTTGCCGCAAACTTTAAAGGGATGTTTATGGGACATTTTTAGTGTTCCTGGAGTTTACAGCTACAGGTGTCTCATCACCTAGAAACTTGAGGAAGCTTAAAGGTACACTTAAAGGAATCTTTAAAGGAGATTTTAAGTTTCAGAGCTTTCTGGCACATCTGGAGGTTGTGAACCTTTCCCAAAGTTCACATCCTGCAGGTGTCCCAACACCTGGGAACTCAAGGAATCTTGAAAACTGACTTAAAGGCTCTCTTAAATTCACCAGGCTGAAAGATACTGGTAGATCTGATGGTAACATTTAGGTTACCAGTGTTCTCAGCTACTGGGTCTTCCAGGGGCCATTTTGGCCACAAAACCTTAAAGGGATGCTAAAGAGAGATGTTAAGGTTCCTGGAGATCACAGCTACTGGCACATCTGGAAGTTGTGAACTCTTCGAAAGGTTCACAGCATGCAGGTGTCCCAACACCTGGCAACTCAAGGAAGCTTAAAAGCTATCTTGAAGGGATGTTTAAGGAAGATTTTAAGGTTTATGGAAAATCAATCCAGGTAAAGCCAACAATGGCCTTCCCCAGCCTAAAAATAGGCCGCAGCTGCCACAGAACTAGCACCTTCATTAGATGCTCCAATTCTGGCACTTCCACTCAGCTTTTCCACTGTCCTAGTGCATTGACAAATGGGTTAATACATGGGATTAATGACAGCTGAGAATTAAAAGCTGTTATCAAGCACTGTATTGGTGATGTTCAGGCATCTGAGATCCCCACATTACCAATCCTGTAAGTAAAAAAACACACACACAGAAAAATCCTTTATTTGAAACAATGCACACAATAAAATCCTTTATTTGAAATAAACACATGAAATGTGACACAGTCTCTTTGTTTTACCCTTTTATTAATCCCAAACATGCCCTCCACCGTAAAATCCAAAAATGATGTTCCTCGAAGCTTCTCGGCTCAGCTGCATCAGATGGCACACTCAGCTGTGAACTGTCCTATCAGTGCGAGCTCCGGCACGCAATGACTGCACCAAGAGCTGTGTCCATGACAGCGGTGACGTGGGTTAGGTCACCTGAGGACACAGTTGGCGTACTTGATATCTTGGATGCTGTCTCACACTCGTCACCTCTCTCACAGCACAGTTCTCGTTGCACTCACTGCATGCAGGAGCTTGTGCTGATAAGTGGCTTCACTGCCGAGCATGACCTCTAATGCAGCAGAATTGAGAAGCTTCGACGGACATTGTTGTGGATTTACCATCAGAGCTGAGTATGTTTGAGTTTAATAAATATGTAAAAGAGGGAGTCTGTGTGTTTTATTTTAAATAAAGGATTTTTCTCTGTGTTTTATTTCAAATAAAGGATTATTCTGTGTATCTATTTTTTAACTATTTCTTATAGTATTGCTTATGTACTGGGATCATAGAGGCCTAAAGAGGCTTGATGACAGTTGTCAATACTCAGCTGTCATTGACCCCTTCTATTACCCCAATTACAACATGACCAGGGCATCGGGAGAGCCAGGTAAAGCACCCAGATTTTGCCCTTCTAAAAAATCTGCTAGATCTGGATCAACTGCGGGCTTCTATTCTTACCCTGGTGGGGGGGCAGTAACTATGTGTCTCCCCAGGGTGAGAATATCAATCCCCAGTCATGTGCTTTATCTTGGCTGATATTAAAATTGAGGGAGAACCCAACTCCAATCATTTCAATTATTCATTTATTTTTACATTGCTCTTCGGGAGCTAGTCAGCTGCTGTTTACGGCAACTAATCACAGACGTTGGCAGCGAGGCAAAGTCTGACTTTAACCAATCACAGGGGAGCAGTGAATATGTATGAGGTTTAATGAGCAGGCCCGGAAACAGGGTGAAGCAACTCTGAAACTTGGTAAGTATAATAGTCCAGGAAGCTAATGGCTGTGTCAAAACAGCAGGGCTCAAGCTATTTTGGCAGCTTTTGGGCCCACCTGAAGGTGTTTTCTATGCCTTTGATTTTGCCTCCCATTGAATTAAATGGAGTTTGGAATGTTTCTCAAACTGTTCACTGAACTGTTCATCGAACTTTTGGAAGTTTGGGGAATTGAACCAAATTGTGAAAGGTTCGCTCATCACTAAAACCATAGAGCACTGTGAAGACATCATCAAGAAGTGGCTCTAATTTGGCACAGTAACATTACTTAAAAATAGATGTCCCTCAAAATTGATGGAAAGACAAAAAAAAAGACTGGGATCTAGATGGACCTTCAGCAACATTAAAGAAGTTGCAGAAATTTCTGGCACGTACTGGTTGTGTACTACATGGAACACAACATCCCGTCTTCTTCATATGTCTGGCATGTGGGGTACGGTGGCAAGATAAATGGTTTTTCTTACGAAAAAAAAACATCCAAGCCCGACTATTTTTTGCTAAAACCTACATCAAGTCTGCCAAAATTATGTGTAAAAAAGAGTTATGGTCTTATGATACCATGACTGAATTTTTGGACATAATTCCAAAAGGTACCCTTGGCACAAAGCCAACACTGTACATCACCAAAAGAACATCACACCTACAGTGAGGAATGGTGGAATCATCATTAGATTTAGGGGCTGTTTTTCAGAAGCCAAAATTGGGGCTTTAGTCGAGGATGGAGGGCATTATGTGCAGTTCCAAATATCAATCTACTTTGCAGCAAAACCTTCAGGCTACTACTAAAATGCTATAAATGAAGAGGAATTTTTCAATTCAGAATGAGAATGACCCTAAGCATACATGCAAATCACCAAAAGATTGGATTGCCTGAAGAAGATCAAAGTTTTGGAATGGCCCAGACAGACCCCAGACCTGAATCCAATAGAAAATCTGTGGTGACCCAAAGGTGTTGTATACAGGAGATGCCTCACAATTTGACAGATTTGGAGCTACTTGCAAGGAAGAACAGGCAAAGATCGCCAATTCTAGATGTCCCATGCTGATAGTCGCCTGGCAAAAAATGCTGTCCTAAATTCAAAGAGAATGTCAACAAAGCAATAGTTTATGGGTGTGCACATTTATGCAACCACATTGATCTTTCTTTTTCTTTTTCCAACCTTAAAGATTTCAGTTAGTTTTTCAATTATTCTTCTAGGTCTGATTTTTCTATATGATAAAAAGTTGGCATTTTAAAAAGGGTGTGTAGATTTTTTCATATCTACTGTATAATACAGTTATAAAAAGGTTATTACAATAAAATAAAAATTAATTATATAGTAGTACATGTTACATGTTACTGCCATTAATCACTGGTACGACAAAATAATTTGTCACATCAATACACAATAGTGTTAGTCACATCTCAATCATTTATGCATATTCACAGGTCCCATGTTAGATGCAGGTCTCTCAGTTGGGAGACCTGCGTCATGTGCCATGGTCATTGGAGAGAAAACAAGCTGAAAATTGCAGAATAAACTTCAAAAGCAATTATCACAAAAAATTAGAAAGCCGTACATATACATACATCTTTTTATTCCAAACAGTGTACCACAGAAGTGGGTCTCAAATATCCCATGGATATGCCGTAAATGTTTAAGCTGCGTGCTGTGTAACATTCACTGTTTAGGATATGTGCACAGGATCCGGAGGCACTGCGTCTGAGGGAAGCCACGGGAAAACAAACAGAAAACGCAGCCGCCCTGTGCCCACAATACAGCACCAGATATACAGATGTGATGGTGCTTGGTACTGCAGTTACAGCCTATTCACTTGGATAGGAATTGCATCTATCTGCATTGCCAGCTACAGTCACAACTGTGTGGATAGCGTTGTACATTGGTACACAAAAAAAATAGATGTTAAACTACTGTGTTCTCGTCAACTGACTGCCCTAAGGTAAGTCCATCAATAAATGATAGTCCTGGAAAAACTCTTTAACACTGTTGGATATGTGGCACCTCTGTGACCAGACGGCCACAGAGGTGAACTGCACCTGAGGATTGGTAAGACGGTCAAATCCACACCCACACACACACTCCGATCCTGAGCCTAACGCACTTCATGTCAGTGAAGGGGTGGTGGGAGTAACTAAGTGTGGGTGGGATGTAGAAAAGAACCCAATGAAGGGGTGGAGGAACTAGAGTAAGACCCAGGAACACTAAGTTGGGGAGGAGGAGAAAGAAAGTGAGCAAGCAGGTTGGTGACTCCAGGTGACTTGAGTTGACTTTAAGTGACTCTTGTTGGAGAAGTTGGAGAGCAAGTAGAGAATGCCCAAGCAGAGACACCCGTCAGCTAGCCAGTGACTGAGACTGAGACTAGCGAGGCCTGGCAGCCTGCTTCACTAATGGTCGACCAGGAACCCAGGTTGACACCGGGGAAGGACAGAAGGAGTCATGTGTACCTGACTAACCCGGGACTCTGGTGGCTGGGCTAAAGAACCAGAGTGCTGGCTCTGTAGATGTGGCCGGGAAAGCTTCAAGCCCCCAACCACAGGACATCCGGCGGGGATTCTATGTCCCCGAACCTAACAATCGGTGCGGTAAAGGACAAAGCCATCGTACTAGGGCTAGTGACCCAGAGTGTGGGACAACTCACTACAATGCCTGTGACGGCCGGACCATAACCATACACAAAGGAATGGAGAGAAAAAGGGCTCGAAAGGTACACTGAGTGACGGGTGTGTTGTGAAAAGAACTTTTTTGAACTGTTGTGAATAGTGTTGTTCAGTTTAACAAGTAAAAGCCTGGTAAAGCCCAGTAGGGTGTGAACTCAAATGTTATCCGCAGGGGGGAAAGAGAAGCCGCGATCGCACAAAGACAATGTTGCTGCATGAAAGTATGGAGCACCTTACACATGTACACAAAACTACAACCACAATGTCCTGGGGACTTGCCCTACCCATAGAGGGACTGCCATCTAGATGCACCAGCCATTGACACACCCCAGGGCCGTGGGGTACCCAGTCCTGAGCTGTAGTTCACGGCGGGATGTCACGGGCAGCCTGTGCTTAGGCCCGTGGCTCTGGTGGTCTCTGAAAAATGGATTAAAAATAAAATAAAAAAAGTTTGTGACACCACCTACGGCATCCGTTAATGATACCGGCGCTGCTTCTCTGGGGTGAACAAGTATGGTACCTCTGCCCCCTCTCCGTCTCGCTTTGCCTCTGACCCTCACTCTTGGGTCCCTTACACTGGCTAGGCTTCCTCACTGGCACAGACTAGCACGGCTCTGTTCACCAGGATGTCTTCACAGTCCTCCCTGGAACTGCACTGCCTAACTCCTTTTTCAGGCCTGAATTTATAGGGGACCTTGCCTTAAGCCAGCAAGTAGAGCTCCCCCTTCATTTCTGGGGTGGAAAGTGTTGTATGTGTAAGTTTACCTGATGTGGAAATCCCTCCCTGAACCAGGTGTTCCTGTGGCAACCGAACCGTAGGGGTGCCACATTCCCTCTAGTTAAATTCAGTACTCCTGGATTGAGAAACATTTTTCAAACAATATAAACATTAATACAATATAATATGTACAAAGTCTCAAAAGTCAAAAATTTACAACAACCAATAAAACGGGAGAAACAGGACAAAGGTGCAGTCCATACAGCGCTAGTCCACCCGCTGCAGGATGTTAAGGAAGTTTTTGCCACAACCAGTCCCGTGGCCAATGGTCCATGTTTAAGAAAACTCAAAAGTTCAGGCAAAGGTCCTGCAGGCACATTACGCTTAACGGTTACGGGTTTTTATTTGCAATCAATAAAATACAAAAAAAAACAGTCACAATTACCTATGGTTCCCTATGGGTGTCTCAGCTTAGGAGTCCTGGCTTTGACTCTCCCACCCCCAGGAACTTGCTTTTCCTAACTTAATATGCATGGAGGTGAGTCCAGTTCCTCCTCCCTTCTGTACACTACTATTTACTATCTATTTACATAAGGACACATATACATTATTCATTTTACACATACTCTTTATAACGTGGACGGGGGCTGAGCAAAGTTACTACGGCTAGGCCTATGTAGTTCAAATGTCTCAGCTTGTCCATGTTGTACTCTGGTTCCTACTGTTAGTGTCCCACTAGTGTCTGTACTCTCGACAGACCTATGTGTTATAGGTAGACTGGGCAACTGTCTGCGACACCTCAGTCTTACTACATGACTGGCAGGTTAACCGATTGCAGGATCCTCTGGTTCTGCTAAAATGGGTGGTTCTTCTGGAACTTGAACTGGTTCTTCCAGTCTTTCTAGTACTTCCACTGGTTGCAGGAAAGTGATCAATGCTACAAGTATTGCTCCGTTGAACTGAGGTCAACTTTCAAGAAAGTCTCCAAGTACTGTATGGATCATCTTTTCCTTCTTTTCTTCTAGTTGAGGTGTACATGAGGTCTCTTCTTGAGGTCTTAGTTAGTCAGGACATCTTTTTAGATGGTCTCTGGAAACTGCTGTTGTTCTACGTACATCTTTACTGATTAAGCAAGTCTTCTTGTTGTCAAAGTTAGTGGGTTGCACGATGTAAAGTTCTGCTTCCCACTGGTCATCAAGTGTATGGACTCTTCTTTTTCTTTTGAGTACCATTTCTCCAGGTGTTAAGGGAACAGCTTGTGCATTTTTGTTGTAATCTTTTTCCTGTTTCTCTCTGATTTGATTTAAACTTTTTTCATTCTTGTACCTTCCTGTACTGTTCTTTGCGGTTTGAGTCCCAATCAGTATCAGATGAACTGGTTTCAGGTATGACAATTCCCATCTCGAGATCAACTGGTAATTTTCCGGGTCTTGCTCTCATTAGATACGCTGGTGTGCAATTGGTGCAGCTTACAGGTATGTTGTTGTATATGCCCACTAAGTCAGGTAGCTTTTCCGGCCACAGGTTTCTTTCTTCTAAAGGCAAGGTTTTTAACAGGTCTATGACCACTTGATTAATCTTCTCGTTGATGCCATTGGTTTGCAGATGATAAGGCGTGGTACGGATTTTCTTGCACCCATATAAGTTGCAAAACTCCTGGAACACTTCAGTTTCAAGGACCTTGGTCTGTCAACACCTGCTCTGGATATCCGTGTGGCCTACAGAAGTAGGCTTGAAAGGTTCTCGCTGCAGTTTTCGCTGTTAAGCCTTTTACCAGGGCTACCACTAGGAATCTGGAGTAGTGGTCCACCATCGTGAGGGCATACATATAGCCTGATCTGCTGGGTGTCAGTTTCATATGATCCAGGGCTACAGGTTCTAATGGCTGTTTGATGACATTTGGCTGTAGTGGTGCTCTTTAGCTGTCACAGTCTTTTCTTCTTAAGTTGCTTGGACCACAGTTTCTACACCATCTCTCTATGGTGCTCCTCATGCCAACCCAATAGAATCTCTGATATAATAGTACTTCGACCTTCTTCCATCCGAAGTGTCCTGCTCCATTGTGGTATGCTTCCAACACCATCTGGACATCTTTCTTCCGTACCACTATCTGCCACACCATCTCGTGGGTTCTAGGATTGATGAAATGACGACACAGCTTACCCTGATATATAAACAACCTGCTTCTTTCTTTCCACAGGTGTTGCGCCTCTGGTGGAGCATCTGGGCTAAGAAGTGAGTCTGTTTGGGTTATCAGCTCTTTGGCTAAGCCAACAGCTGGGTCACTGTCATGCGTTTCCTTCCACCCATGGGAGGTAACGGGTTCAGTGTGGTCTCTTGATGTCTGATAAAGGCTTGCTGACACTGGGATGCATTGTGGCGGTGGAAGGCTGGTAGCTCTATTTCTTCTAGCTAATCCATGTCTTCTCCCACATCTGGCAAGTGAGGCATCCTTGACAGGGCGTCCGCATTGGCGTTCTTACGGCCTGCCCGGTATTTGATGGTAAAATCAGTTTGACAACCAGGCCATCCAGCGTTGCTCTAGTGCACTTAACTTTATGGAATCCGGGTGGGTCAGAGGATTGTTGTCTGGGACGACAATGAACTTTGCAGCCACCTGGTGTGCTTGAACCATTCGGTGATAGCCCAGACCAAGGCCAGGAATTCCAGCTTGAAAGCCAGGAATTCCAGCTTGAAAGAGCTATAGTTCTCTGGATTCCTCTCAGTAGGATGGAGCTTCCGTTCTTTGCCATTCTGCTTCTGTGACAAGACAGCTCCCAATCCCACGTTTCTGGCATCAGTGTACAGCACGAAAGGTAAGTTGTAGTCAGAATAGGCCAAAATTTCTTCACCCGTCAAGGCCCACTTTATCTGTCTGAAGGAGTTCTCTTCTTTTTCACCCCATTCAAAAGGAGGGCCTGAGGTCGTGCCCTTCTTGGTATGGCCTACCAGGAGGTCTTGCAACGGAGCTGCCATATTCATTTAGCCCTTTATGATCCTCCTGTAGTATTCTTCCAGCCCCAAGAACTGACGTACCTCTTGGACGGTTGTTGGCTGTGGCCAGTCTTTTATGACAGTGATTTTATCAGGGTCTGGTGCCACTCCTTCTGTGCTGACCAAATGTCCGAGATACTGAACTTTTGGTGTCAACAAATGTTACTTTGATGGCTTCAGCTTCGTCCTGAACTTTGACAATGCTTCAAATACCTCTGCTAGGTGTTTGAGATGTTCTTCATAGGGTTTGGAGTACACTATGACGTCATCCAGGTAGAGTAGCATGGTCTCAAAGTTTCCGCGCCCTAGGCAACACTCCATCAGTCTTTGGAATGTTCTGGGTGCATTGCAGAGTCCGAATGGCATGCTGTTAAATTCACACAGGCCCATTGGTGTTGTGAACGTGGTCTTCTCCCGGTCTTCTTCTGCAACAGAGACCTGCCAATGCCCACTAGTAAGATTCAAGGTTTAAAAGTAATTAGCAGCCTTTAATGCAGCAAGTGACTCTTCTATGCAGCGTAACAGGTAAGCATCTTTATGTGTTATGCGATATATTTGTCTGTAAACAACACACATTCTCATAGTGCCGTCTTTCTTTCTAACTAGGACCAATGGAGCTGCCCAGGGGCTACAACTATCTCTGATGACCCCTGCATCCTTCATGTCCTGTAACATTTCTTTGGCACGCTGATAGTGAGCTAGTGGTACACGGCTATATCGCTCTTTAACTCCTTCCCGACCTATGATGTTGTACAACGTCATGGGCCGGTAAGGGGTGTTTGATGTGAGCTCCGGCGCGGCGCTCACATCAAACAGCCGACATCTCAGCTGATCTCATCAGCTGAGATGTCGGGGTAACAGCACCGATCGGATTCGGGATCCGATCGGTGCTGTTAATGTGGCGCCCCGCAACGAGTGCGTCACAAGGGAGTATTGCAGCCGCAATATTCTCTGACAAAGCAGTGCAATAGTTAACTCTGAGATCCAACCCAACATACAACACCTAGAACAGGGGACCAATCATAGGTCCTGGTGGGTGGAGTGTTAGGGTAGTGTAAGAGAACACAGAATAATCTAGACAGTCTGGAATCTAGAGCAGAACCTAGAACACAGAACTTGGAGAGGAGCGGGGGCTCCGCACCTCGTGCGGGCCCCTGGGCCGTCACCGGTCGGGTGTCCGCACCTGAGGCCTTAACTACCGGGATTGGGCATTTCTACACGGGTTCCCAAAAGACTCCCGTGCCCACAACTCACAGCCGGTTCACTGGTACCGAAGCTGGCAGCAGTTCACCTCTGTCACGCGAACCAGCCCCGTGGAGGAGCAGCTTTATAGGAGCACCCCACCACCAGCCAGTTTCCAGTCGTCTAACCAGCGGTGCACCCACTGAGGGATCCAAGGCTCCCCAAAGCATCCAGAACGTACATCATGGATAGGGCATTGAAGCAGCCTCCCCGTACCCGATCTGGTATTCCTGGGCGACGCTGGCACAACAATCAAGTTAGGTAGAATGGAGGAACACTGCGGATCTCTGAGGAGCACTATCACTGCTGAGTCCACCCGGTCTTCTACTCAACCACTGTAAGCCATGTACTGCCTGCTGGTGACAGTAAAGACCCGTTGCAGAGACTATCTGTGTCCGTGTCTCCTTATGAACTGTCCGTCATTAACTAAAGGTAACCGCAGCTGCCGCACAACATCTTGAGCAGCTCCAGCCCCCGGGGATCACCGCTCAGCCTGTGGGGAGCGTAACATCTTGCTGCTGTCCATCACCCCGGAGGTTCCGCAGCGTCGGTAGCCCTTACCGAATCTACTCATAGGTGGCGTCACGAAGAAAAACAAATTAAAACCCCTTTAATCTGTTCCCACTATGACGTCTTCAATTTTGATCTGCACTACACCGGGCCCCACTACCGGCAGGCGCGGTCCACCCGTGACAAGGAAGGAGAAGAATCGCCTGTATCAACCGGAGTCAGCCGGCCACGGTGAGTCAGAATTTGGCGTCACGAACAGGATACGAGCAGGCCCGTTATCCAACGGGTATATTGTGCTTAAACTGGACTTTATTGTCTACAATTGGACTTTGTTCGTCCTAAAAAGAACTTTCCCGCCTTTACACCATTGGGTCAAGATGGCGCCCAAGATGGCGTTCCCGCCACAAGAAGGCGCCACGTGAAGCCCAGGAGTGAGTCAACCCCCCCCCTCACTGTGGGAGGGCTAAAGACAAAAGGCGCCAAACTCTTTGTCCGCCCTGATTGCTCGAATCAACCATGGGGGCGGACCCCAAAGACTTTTCCCACGATTGGACTACAAAAGCCCAAAGGAAATGGGAGTGTCATAGACACACCGACAGAAAGAGAAGACTTCTTCACCAGCTCTACCAGGACGTCTTACCGGTTCTACGGGTGTGGTTCCCCTCCAAGAAGAATGGCCAGCATGAGACTCCAAGACCTGATGCGGGAGGTCGAGGCGGAGGCCAGAGCAGCCGTCAGCCAACCGGGTCCGGATCCTGCCCTTACCATAGACGGCAGCCCCGACTTCTGGCTAGAGGCTCTACAAGACCTCCGGGTGCGGTTACTAGAGACAGTGGAATGGACGATCCGTAGCTGGAGCGCGACCCTAGGCAGACGACTACACCATGCGATGCAGCAGAGCCGACCGGGTACAGCTTCTCCAAGCCCAGACGACGTCACCAGCTTCTCGACCGCCTCACCGTCGCCTGCCACCTGTCCTGCTCCGTCACCTGAGCCAATAGACTGTGTCATTCCGGTGGAGGCCGCAACTCGACCCGTTCCAGCGACCAACATCGTAACCGATTCCGTTCTTGAGCCGGAGCTCATAACACGCTCCATGGAAGAACTCGATCTCTACCAGGTTCCACCTGCGGAACCCGCGACTAGTTTCCACACTACAGAGACAGTCGCTTGTTTCGTCCCCATACCGGAGGCTTCCCTTGCCATTGCCGAGGCCTACCTGGTAACCGGGATTGAAACACCTTTACCTGCGGAAACAGATGAAGAAGCAGGCAGCCTGGAAGCCCTGCAGGACGTCCCTACGGAAGGATCCGCAGCACCACCGCCCTGTTGTACAACGGAACAAGCTTCAACATCTCTCATCATCGAGCAGCCTGATGTGGTCATCGAGGAAGAGGTCGGAGAGGATGACGACGAGACCCACAGCACCGCTGAGGATTTCGACACCGGGTTCGCTTGGGGAGACAACAAGGAACTTCCTTCCGGGCACACAGCTCGGGTACACTGGTCGGGTGCAACGCCGACACCTTCCCCTGTGCCGTTCCACCGGGTTCCGATACAGACAGCCCGCCAAGTTCAAGCTTCCCGCCAAACCACCAGCTCCGTTACTCATCTTTACACCCCGAGCCGTAACGACGGAGATGTACGCCAGAGACGACGAGAGGAGTGGCAAGCCCGAGAACGCGCCAACATGCAGGCCCGTGCCGAGGCTCGCCGCCAGCCGCCGCTGCCTGATGAACTCCGCCGTGAAGGTAGAATTTCCACCTTTAATTTAAATACCGGGTGGGGGTTCGCTTGGGAGGTGGGTTTGAATGAGGAGGTGTTTGTGGGGCGCCGGGACGTTGAGTCCAACTTGCCAAGAGGACATCCCGATCGCGACCTATACCGGGGCGATATAATCACCTACGAGCGCTATGCTTGTGCAGATGGGTGGTTTGCTATCCGGGTGCGCCATCGTTCTCAGAGCCAGTGACTTTAAAACTTGAACTTCATCAATGACTCTGTTCCCGTTAATCACTGACCGTGTGATCTCGCGGCTACAGCCTGGACTCTAGTTAAAGTACAGCCGACCGCCCGCCGGGTCCGCACAAAGTGATTACCTGTTTCTTTGCTTATATCACCAAAGCATACCTTTACCTGTTTTTCTATTTTAATAAAAGTGTGTCATATATGTGTATAAAAATGCAAAAACCTCTGTAATGTGAGTAGTTTGACGCTTGGGGACAAGCTGATTTAACCAAGGGGGAGTGTGGCGCCCCGCAACGAGTGCGTCACAAGGGAGTATTGCAGCCGCAATATTCTCTGACAAAGCAGTGCAATAGTTAACTCTGAGATCCAACCCAACATACAACACCTAGAACAGGGGACCAATCATAGGTCCTGGTGGGTGGAGTGTTAGGGTAGTGTAAGAGAAACACAGAATAATCTAGACAGTCTGGAATCTAGAGCAGAACCTAGAACACAGAACTTGGAGAGGAGCGGGGGCTCCGCACCTCGTGCGGGCCCCTGGGCCGTCACCGGTCGGGTGTCCGCACCTGAGGCCTTAACTACCGGGATTGGGCATTTCTACATGGGTTCCCAAAAGACTCCCGTGCCCACAACTCACAGCCGGTTCACTGGTACCGAAGCTGGCAGCAGTTCACCTCTGTCACGCGAACCAGAAGAGTGGAGGATCAGCTTTATAGGAGCACCCCACCACCAGCCAGTTTCCAGTCGTCTAACCAGCGGTGTACCCACTGAGGGATCCAAGGCTCCCCAAAGCATCCAGAACGTACATCATGGATAGGGCATTGAAGCAGCCTCCCCGTACCCGATCTGGTATTCCTGGGCGACGCTGGCACAACAATCAAGTTAGGTAGAATGGAGGAACACTGCGGATCTCTGAGGAGCACTATCACTGCTGAGTCCACCCGGTCTTCTACTCAACCACTGTAAGCCATGTACTGCCTGCTGGTGACAGTAAAGACCCGTTGCAGAGACTATCTGTGTCCGTGTCTCCTTATGAACTGTCCGTCATTAACTAAAGGTAACCGCAGCTGCCGCACAACATCTTGAGCAGCTCCAGCCCCCGGGGATCACCGCTCAGCCTGTGGGGAGCGTAACATCTTGCTGCTGTCCATCACCCCGGAGGTTCCGCAGCGTCGGTAGCCCTTACCGAATCTACTCATAGGTGGCGTCACGAAGAAAAACAAATTAAAACCCCTTTAATCTGTTCCCACTATGACGTCTTCAATTTTGATCTGCACTACACCGGGCCCCACTACCGGCAGGCGCGGTCCACCCGTGACAAGGAAGGAGAAGAATCGCCTGTATCAACCGGAGTCAGCCGGCCACGGTGAGTCATTAACCCCTTGGATCACGCTGTCAATCACTGACAGCGGGATCCAAGGCGGCCGCGGCGGGGAACACGCTGTTCCCCGCCTGCTCCAGAGATCTCGCGATAGTATCGTGGGATCTCTGGCACTCACGTGACAGCCCAGGGTCCTGGCTAGACCCCGGATGCTGTCAGAGACCAGTTCCATGTTGTGGTTGGCAGGCGCTGCCAACCACAACAGGTCCGCGATTCTGGGAGATACAGATGAGCTGCAGCCACGTTCAGAATTGCCTGATCTATCATCGTATTAAATCCGTTAATGAAAGCTGTAAACTCTGTAATGGAAAAAATGGTCCAAACGCCATAACTCCATTTTTTTTGTTACCGCAACATTGCTATAAAATGCAATAATGGGCGATCAAAACTGCGGATCCCACCAAAAATGGTATTCTTAGAAACATTAGCTCAATACGCAAAAAATAAGCTGTCACACAGCCCCAAATCCCGAAAAATTAGGGCGCTACGGGTCGCAAAACATGGCGCCAAAAGTTAGTTTTTTGTTTTATTTCAAACTTCTGAATTTTTTTTCACCACCTTAGATACCAGTAATGGTATACATGTAGGGTGTCTACGAACTCGTACCGACCCCAGGCATCACCCTGTCATCTCGGTTTTACCATATAGTGAACATGGTGACTAAAATAAGCAAAAAACAAAAGTGTTATTGAACTTTTTTTTGCAATTTCACTGCATTTAGAATCTGTTTGCAATTTCCCTGTACACTATATGCTAAAATAAATTATTGCATATGAAAGTACAACTCGTCCTGCAAAAAACAAGCTGTCAGATATCTATATTGACGGATAAATAAAAAAGTTATGTCTCTTGGAAGCAGGGGAGCAAAAAACGAAAATTAAAAACAAAAAATTCCCGGGTCATGAAGGGTTAATGGGTGGATGGTTCCCTGTGGGTATATGATTGTGTACCCCTTTAATCCTTCCAAAATGAAGTAAATGCTTACTAAAGACCCGTTCATACTCCTCTACTACCCGATAGACTCCATGCTTCTGTTGAGAAGGCGTGGAATCAGTGCCAACATGCAGGTCCTGACACCAGTCCTCCAGCTGTCTCTTGGAATTGTTGTCCTCCGCCGAGTTTGGCGGGGTCAAGGGTTCCACTGCCTGGGTGGAGTTGTTGTCGACAGTGAACAGCTTGGCGATGGTAGAATATCTGGGCAGTTTGACTTCCTCCTCTACACAGTTTAATACACATACAAGTACCCTCTACTTGTATACATCAACCACTCCCCTGGCTGTCAAGATAATAGGCTTACTCTCCGAGTACATGGGCTCTACTACTGCCTGGTAATCCTGCCCTCTGAGGCCTATTGCTGCCCGACACCATATCATCATTTCACTTCTTGGGGGTAACACAGTGGTGATTGGGTCTCTCACCCATACACTACCAATTTCACCACCGGACAACGTTACCTGTTTTTTTGCGCAGTAGAGCTCTAATCTCCTTTTGCAGGACCCACTGGTGCCCGATGCTGGCAGTTTCCGCAATCTGTTGCAGTAAAAACAACACTTCTCCCAGACAACTTTCGATTACATTTGTTCCAAGTATCATCTGTGTATTCCTTTCATTAGGATCTGTTTCTTCCACAATAAGTCCCTGGCCCATTAGCTCCACCCTCCCCACTTTTATTGTTACCTCCTTAAACCCTACTTGGTTTACTGGTAACCCATTTACAGCATAGTGAGGTTAGGATCTAGAGGAGCAAGTTCAGTATTGGCCCAAAACCTTTTGTAAAAGATATGTGGTATGGTGGTCACCTGCGACCCGGAGTCCAACAGTGCAGGTGTGGGAATGCCATCCAGCATGATAGACAGGATTGGCCATCCTCACACATATCTATCACGCCAATCAGATGGGCCTGGTCATTTTATTCCTGGGGCTTGGTTCTCGGCCCCAGGGATTGCTGATTTAAAAGGCATGACCTGGCATAGTGGCCGGTCTTGCTGCAACAGCGGCAGATGGGTTGTCCTGATGAGCTGTAGTGGTCATTGTTCCTCCCCCAGAGCGACATGCTCTTCTTTTCTCTCATCCATGGGATGTCCTCGGGGCTGTCGTCCAGCTGGATCTTTTCTGACGACTTGGGCTCTGGGTTGAGCTGCAAGGCCTTTGGGATTATGGCCATATCTTCGCGTAGCTGTTGCATCTCTGAGCGTAGATCATCAAAAGCAGCAGGTGTCACAGCCTGTACATCAATCTCTGCGGAAGGTGAAGAAGAGGTTGCCACCTTCAAGGGTGAGGCACTGACTTGCCATGGCTAAAATGTAGGGTCTGCAGTTGTTGCAGGGGGTTGCAGTGCTTTTACGCCTGTTCTTTTAAGACAACAAAGTCTGCATCCGGGTGTTCTAGGGCCCACCAGCGCAGTTGTTTACGGTCACTGGATGATTGCAACCCTTGGATGAACGGCTCAACCAGCATTTTGTTTTCATCCCGCACACTAGCAGGGTCTATCTGTTTCAGGGTCTGCAGCGCCTCCTGGAGGCGTAATGCATAGTCTATAATACTGTCCTGCGGCCTTTGTCTGCAGTTATAGAACCTCATTCTCAATTCAGCCTCAGTGCGAGTCTCAAAAACAATTTGCTAGTTCTCAAATATTTGGGCTACTGAATCTTTGTCTGCATCTTTCTAGGATTCAATCTCAAGCTCTGCTGCATCTGTTAATGGTCCTATTACAACAGACGCTCTCTGCTTGCCAGTCATTGCATACATATCAAGTACATAAGTACATTGCAAATCTTTTTCTTGAACAAAGCCAGGGTATCTGGTTTGTCATCATACTGCGGTAACCACGCCGCTCCCGGGACATACGGCAGGGAATATGGCATGATGGGCGTCACAGCTGTGCTACAACTCAGCACAGCCTCCAAATTATATACAACACAGCACAGCCTCCATAGAACCCAGCACAGCCTCCAAATTATATATAGCTGTTATGAACCGGCAACTGAGGAGTATCATGTGGTGTTCATAGGAGAAGTTGGACACTAGTACTGGTTGCGGAATCCTGACTAACTCCCGCAACTAGAAGTAGCCATGGAGCGCACTACGATGCCCTATAGCGCCTCAGTACAGCCGTCCTAAAGACGGAAACAGGAAAAACCTGACTGCCTCGGAGCAGACCCCAAAGGAATAGCTAGCCCCCACAAATGCTGATGGTTAGAGGAGATGAAAAACAAGACACAGGCAGAAACTAGACACAAGCAAAGAGAGGCCCAGCTATAACTAAATAGAGAAAGGACATGACGGATTACTTCTGCGACCAGCACCAAAACCCTATCCAAAAACCAACTGCTAGATATGCAAAAAAAATCTGAGCCCACAGGGACTCACCTCCCACTAAACCAGCAAGACTCCTGCGAACAATTCCAAAGTCAGTAAAACTGACACTAAACAAAACTGGAACTACAGACAGGTAATGGAATGGTTAATGGACTAGGGAGAAATTCCTCCCTAACTGAATGCAGGGAAAAACAACACTTATACAGACAAACAAACAAATCCTACACTCAGAGCAGAAACATGAGTAATTCAAATACAAAAGGCACATTACAAATGAGCCACAGATTTGCAGAAATAACAACCATTCACTTATCTGTAATGGATTCAGCAAGGACCAGGAGAAGGCAGGTGACATGCAGTCACTCCATGAACAATTTAACACTGGCAAAGAGCCGGCCAAATTAGCACACTTAAATATCTCAGTCCGAACCAACCCTCCAGTCATTATCAGATTCAGGTGATACATCTCTCACAGACAGAGCAGATGCATCACCAGTCTCAACCACACGAGGGAGCTCCAAACCAAAAATTCCAGCCACGGAATCCACAACATATAGCCGAGTAAAGCCTCTAAATAACCCACCACAGCCTTCATAGAACCCAGCACAGCCTCCAAATTATACATAGCCCAGTACAGCCTCTAAATAGCCCTGCACAGCCTCCATAGAGCCCAGCACAGCCTCTAAAAAACCCTCACCATGGCCCTAATCCATTCCCGCCTTGACTATTGCAATTCTCTATTAAGCGGCCTCCCCCTCACCAGACTTTCTCCTCTCCAGTCCATCCTTAATACAGCAGCCAGGATCACCCATCTGGCCAATCGATACTCAGATGCCTCTGCTCTGTGCCAGTCATTGCACTGGCTACCTGTACACTACAGGATCAAATTCAAAGTGCTTGTTCTCACCCACAAAGCTCTTCACAGTGCAGCACCCCCCTACATCTCCTCCCTCATCTCTGTCTATCACCCCACCCGTTCTCTACGTTCTTCAAATGACCTTCGACTAACATCTGCACAAATCCGATCCTCCCACTCCCGGCTCCAAGACTTCTCCAGAGCTGCACCAATCCTCTGGAATGCTTTACCCCAAGAAATCAGGACTATCCACAACTTGCATGGCTTCAGACGATCCCTAAAAACGCATCTCTTTAAGGCGGCCTATCATACTCCCTAATAGAAGTCCTTTGCACTGTAGACAGTGAATGGGCTATCTCTCTTGACATTACTCTTCTACAAACTCCACCAAACCAAAAAGGTCTACACAGACTGTCCGATGACCATCCATGTAAGCTTATCTCTATGCTCTATGCTCTATGACCTTGAAGCATATGGATGCTATGCGTGCGAGACCCCCAAATGCCTATGCTGCAAGGTCATTAAGAATGGGGAGCTACAACAAAGCAAAGTTTCCCTATCAAACGTAGGGTATCATGCCAATCTACCTATGTGATTTATTTAATCGAATGTTCGTGTGGTACTCAACATATAGGGCGGACCATACAGACCATGCATGCTAGGCTTAATAAGCACAGATATAACATCAAGAATGGATATCAATTCCACAGTCTATCAAGGCATTATACCATCTGCCACCAAAAAGATGCCACGAAAATGAAGCTCACAATCATTGATCAGATAAGAGATAATGTAAATGATCGTCTAGGGGCCCTTATTAAAACAGAATGTTACTGGATCTTTTAGTTGGGAACTTTAAGTCCAGAGGGACATAATTTAACCTTGGAAAATGTAACAAAACATTAATATACTAATTATATTTTATTTCCAAAAATATTCTGCTTATATCCAAATATTCAGCTGGGTGATTGTATCAAAATACTAACTTTTTACATACCGTATATATATATGGAAAGTATTGAATTTATACTTTTTCCGTTTAATTATTTTACAAATCTAGATATATATGCAGAGCCAAAACAGAATTAGCCATAACAAAATATACCAGATGTCATTATAACTGATGTTGCTCTTACTTCCTGTTTCAATGCTGAACCTATTTAAAGTTCTAAAAAAAAAAAATCATTCTTTAAGTATATATATATATATAAAGAAGCTAACGTACTTGCATATGATGATTTTGTTTTATTTTTTTATAATAATTTCATTTTAATAATTTTTTTATAATAGTTTGTATAGTACGGTAATTTTAATATTTTTTATGTATATTTTTTATTTTATTAATGAGCTACAGCTGGTTCATATATAGATATACAGTTTTTATATTCAATATGGAATTAGGGGATTTGTATAAATTGTAGTTTAACCCCTTAGTGACTGAGCCAATTTCCACCTTAATGACCAGACCGTTTTTTGTAATTCTGACCACTCTCCCTTTATGAGGTTATATCTCTGGAACGCTTCATTGGAGCCGAGCGATTCTGAGATTGTTTTTTCGTGACATATTGGGCTTCATGTTGGTAGTAAATTTAGGTCGATCATTTTTGCGTTTATTTGTGAAAATATTAAAAAATTGGCAAAAATTTTGAAAATTTCACAATTTTCAAATTTTGAATTTTTACTCTATTAAACCGGAGCATTATGTGACACAAAATAGTTAATAAATAACATTTCCCACATGTCTACTTTACATCAGCGCAATTTTGGGAAAAAAATTTTTTTGGGTTAGGACGTTATAAGGGTTCAAAGTTCATCAGCAATTTCTCATTTTTCCAGCAAAATTTACAAAACCATTTTTTTAGTGACCACATCACATTTGAAGTCCCTTTGAGGGGCGTACATGACAGAAAACACCCAAAAGTGACACCATTCCAAAAACTGCACCCCTCAAGCTACTCAAAACTACATCAAAGAAGATTATTAACCCTTCAAGTGCTTTACAGGAACTAAAGCAAAGTGGAAACAAAAAATGGACATTTTAATTTTTCCAACAAAAATTTTCTTTTAGCCTCAATTTTTTAATTTTCACATGGGCAACAGGATAAAATGGATCCTAAAATGTGTTGGGCAATTTCTCCTGAGTACACCGATACCTCATATGTGGTCATAAACCACTGTTTGGGCGCACAGCAGGGCTCAGAAGGAAGGGAGCGCAATTTGATATTTGGAGCTAATTTTCCATTCAAAAAGTCAAATGTCGCTCCTTCCCTTTCGAGCCCTGCCGTGCTCCCAAACAGTGGTTTATGACCACATATGAGGTATCGGTGTACTCAGGAGAAATTGCCCAACAAATTTTAGGATGCATTTTATCCTGTTGCTCATGTGAAAATTAAAAAATTGAGGACAAAAGAAAGATTTTGTGAAAAAAAAGTACTTTTTCATTTGTACGGATCAATTTGTGAAGCACCAGAGGGTTCAAAGTGCTCACTATGCATCTAAATAAATTCCTTGGGGTGTCTAGTTTCCAAAATGGGGTCACTTGTGGGGGAGCTCCAATGTTTAGGCACACGGGGGCTCTCCATACACGACATGGTGTCCGCTAACAATTTGAATGGAAAATTAGCTCCAATTGTTAGCGGAGACCATGTTGCGTATGGAGAGCCCCTGTGTGCCTAAACATTGGAGCTCCCTCACAAGTGACCCCATTTTGGAAACTAGACCACCCAAGGAACTTATCTTGATGGGTGATGAGCACTTTGAACCCCCAGGTGCTTCACAAATCAAACCATAAAAATGAAAAAAGAAATTTTTTGTGGAAAAGAAAGTACTTTTTCATTTTTACGGATCAATTTGTGAAGCACCTGGGGGTTCAAAGAGCTCACTATGCATTTAAATAAATTCCATGGGATGTCTAGTTTCCAAAATGGGGTCACTTGTGGGGGAGCTCCAATGTTTAGGCACACAGGGGCTCTCCATACGCGACATGGTGTCCGCTAACTATTGGAGCTAATTTTCCATTCAAATTGTTAGCGGACACAATGTCTCATATGGGGAGCCCCTGTGTGCCTAAACATTGGAGCTCCCCCACAAGTGACCCCATTTTGGAAACTAGACCCCCCAAGGAACATATCTAGATGCATAGTGAGCACTTTCATACCCCAGGTGCTTCACAAATTAGTCCGTAAAAGGAAAAAAAAAGAAGATTTTTGTGAAAAAAAAGTACTTTTTCAGTTTTATGGATCAATTTGTGAAGCACCTGGGGGTCCAAAGTGCTCCCTATGCATCTAAATAAATTCCTTGGGGTGTCTAGTTTACAAAATGGGGTCACTTGTGGGGGAGCTTCAATGTTTAGGCACACAGGGGATCGCCATACACGACATAGTATCAACTTACAATTCCAATTGTTAGCGGACACCATGTCGCGTATGGAGAGCCCCTATGTGTCTAAACATTGGGGCTCCCCCACAAGTGACCCCATTTTGGAAACTATACGCCCCAAGGAACTTATCTAGATGCATAGTGAGCACTTTGAACCCCCAGGTGCTTCACAAACTGATCTGTAAAAATGAAAAAGTACTTTCTTTTCCACAAAAATTTTCTTTTTTCATTTTTATGGATCAATTTGTGAAGCATCTGGGGGTTGAAAGTGCTCATTATGCATCTAGATATGTTCCTTGGGGGGTCTAGTTTCCAAAATGTGGTCACTTGTGGGGGAGCTCCAATGTTTAGGCACACAGGGGCTCTCCATATGCGACATGGTGTCCGCTAACAATTTGAATGGAAAATTAGCTCCAATAGTTAGCGGACACCATGTCACGTATGGAGAGCCCCTGTGTGCCTAAACATTGGAGCTCCCCCACAAGTGACCCCATTTTGGAAACTAGACGCCTCACGGATTATATCTAGTGGTATAGTGAGCATTTAGAACCTACAGCTACTTCACAGAATTTGATAATGTCATATTGAACATTTTCTTTTTTTCACACAATTTCTCACTTTTAGGGTACTTTCACATCAGCGGTTTTTGCCGTTCACGGCAGATGCGGTGAAAAAACCGCATCTGCCGCGATTACCGCATAACTGCTGCACTTGCGACACATTTGCGGCAAGCCCCATAGAATGTCTATGCGGGCTTGCGGCAGGTGCGGCATCAGCACTTGCCGCAGATGCGGCCGCAAAAAAAACGTGGCTGACCGCGTTTTTTTTCGTGGCTGCACCTGCCGCAAGTGCCGAAACCGCACTTGCCGCACACTTACCGCAAGCCCCATAGACATTGCATGGGGCTTGCCACAACTGTGCCGCAAGTGCAGTGGTTATGCGGTAATCGCGGCAGATGCGTTTTTTTCACCGCATCTGCCGCGATCGGCAAAAGCTGCTGATGTGAAAGCAGCCTTAGAGCATGTGCACAAGATCCGGAGACACCGTGTCCTGGACGTCTCCTCCTCTCCTGCATTTTTTTTCTAGTATTTCTTTATTAAATTTTAAAAAAAAAATGACGTGGGGCTTCGCCACACTTTTGGTCCAGCCAGGTACAGCAGGCAGCTACAGGCTGCCACCAACCCCTTCTGCCTAGTTTTACCCGGCTGGAAGCCAAAAATATAGGGAAGCCCTTTTTTTTAAAATTATTTCATGAAATAATTTTAAAAAAAACGGCGTGGGCTTCGCCATGTTTTTGGGCCAGCCAGGTACAACTAGGCAGCTGGGGGCTGGAATCCTCAGCGTAGGGAGGCCCAAGCTTTCTGGGCCCCCCCCGCTGCGAATTGCAGCCCGCAGCCGCCCCAGAAAATGGCGCATTCATAGAAGCGCCATTTTCTGGCGCTGTATCCAGCTCTTCCAGCTGCCGTGTAGCGGTGGCAGACTGGGTAATAAGGGGTTAATGCCACCTTTTTTGCAGCTGGCACTAAGCCCGAGATTCTAAATGTCTGCCCAATATTAGACCGGGCCATTAAGAATCCCTAGTAAATTGTAAAGAAGACACAAGACAGAAAAAAATATTTTTAATAGAAAAAAAAACACAGACACTACTTAGACCCCATCTTTATTATTCTTTGGCATCCGACGTAGTCCAGTAGGAAGGTCCGACGTAGTCCAGCAGAAAGGTCCGACGTAGTCCAGTGGGAGGTCCCTCGATCATTTCCAGACTTTTACAGCATATGGGGGTGTCCCCCATATGCTATAAAAGCTGGCATTCTTCCAGGAGAATGACAGGTCATGACCTCAGTGAGGTCATGGCAGGTCAGGATCCTTGGTTCACAAAGGGTTAATTGTGATCCCATCATGAGATCACAATTAACCCTTTGTGAACCAAGGATCCTGACCTGCCATGACCTCACTGCGATCATGAGCTGTCAGTCTAATCGCAGACAGAGTAGTCTCTGCATAGACTGACAGCTCATGATCGCAGTGAGGTCATGGCAGGTCAGGATCCTTGGTTCACAAAGGGTCAATTGTGATCCCATCATGAGATCACAATTAACCCTTTGTGAACCAAGGATCCTGA
>JARQOC010000001.1:19641329-19725843 GCA_033576535.1 Allobates femoralis | reverse complement strand
GAAATTATAGTAGAAAATGAAGTATTTCTCCAAGAAAAAAAAATGGGCCGGACAAGATTGTCACCCTCAACTTAATATTTGGTTGCACCTTTTGGAATAAATGCGATCAGTCGCTTCCTATAACCTCCACAAGCTTCTTCTCACCTGGAACTTTGGACTCTTCTCCCAGTCTCCCAGGGAGTTAACTCTGCTCTCACCGCTGCTCCAGTATGAGCGGCATATAGAGGAGCAGCGGTGAGAGCAGAGTTGACTCCCTGCTTGCCGGTGCTGCTGTTATTGGTAAGCAGCGTCGGTCAGTAGGGCATTCATTCCTGCGGCTCCTGTATGAGCCGCTCATTCTGGAGCCGCTGTGATCTCGCCACGGGCATCGTTGTAACGGCTTATTTGGTTACTATGGCAATGGTGACAGTGATGATGTCATCGCTTAGCCGCCACTGCCTCTGCTCATTCAGTCATCACAGAGCAGGGGGTGGAAGCGTTCTTCCTCCTCCTGCTTTGTGATGTAGCAGAGCTAAACATTTGGAGAAGAAAGAAGACAGAAGAAAAAAGAGAAAAGAAAGAAGACCAGGATCCTGGAGAGCTGTAAAGGGGAGTAATAAAGATGGAGTCCCTAAGGGTGTCTGTGTCTTTATTTCCAATAAATACTTTTTTCTCTATGTGGTGTCTTTTTTTAACCCTTTACTAGAGATTCTTAACCCCTTCATGACCTTGGAATTTTTAATTTTCGTTTTTTGCTCCCCTGCTTCCAAGAGCCAAAACTTTTTTATTTTTCCGTCAATATAGACATATGATGGCTTGCTTTTTGTGGGACAAGTTGTACTTTCATATGCAATTATTTATTTTACCATATAGTGTACAGGAAAATTGCAAAAAAAATTGTGAAATTGCAAAAAAAGTGCAATAACACATTTGTTTTTTGGGTATTTTAGTCGCCTTGTTTACTACATGGTAAAACCAACATGACGGGGTGATACCTCGGGTCAGTACGAGTTCGTAGACACCCAACATGTATAGCTTTACTGGTATCTAGGTAGTAAAAAAAAATTCAGAAGTTTGAAAAAAAACGGACTTTTTGCAACATGTTCTGCGACCCGTAGCGTTCTAATTTTTCAGGATCTGGGGCTGGGTGATGGCTTATTTTTTGCGTCTTGAGCTAACATTTCTAATGATACAATTTTTGGGGGGATTCACAGTTTTGTTCACCCGTTATTGCATTGTATAGCAATGTTGCAGCGCCCAAAAAAACGGAATTTTGGCGTTTGGACCATTTTTTACGTTATGGAGTTTAGGGCCCTCAGTAACGGATTCAATACAATGATATATCAGGCGACTCTGAACACGGCGATATCAAACGTTTATTTTTTTTTAAATACTTTTATTGTGATTGGGGGAACTTTATATATATATATATATATATATATATATATATATATATATATATATATATATATATATATATAATATATTTTTATTTTTTTTTTATTCACAGGTTTTTAAAAACTTTATTTTTGTATTCACTCTTATTTTTACATTTCCCCATAGAGAGACACCCTGCTGCACAGGCTGATCGCTTCTGGGAGATACCGATTTTCCGCATGGCTGCCGCATTTCATGTCCTCAGAATTACCAACCATTATTCTGGGAGACTTCAACATCCCCACAAACAGCCCCATCTCCTCATCTGCATTTCAGCTCCTATCTCTAACTTCATCTCTTCGCCTCTCACAGCTCTCAACCTCGATGACACACAAGGATGGTAACACCCTTGACCTGATCTTTGTCCGGCTCTGCTCAACCTCCTCCTTAGATAATTCAGAACCTCCCCTCTCTGACCACAACATTCTCACCTTCACACTCACTAACCCTCGCTCACCCCAGCACATTCCTACATATCACACATTCAGAAATCTACAGGCCATAAACCCTCACACATTCTCAGACTCTCTACACTCATCACTGTCCCCAATCTCCTCATTTTCCTGTCCCGATCTGGCTGTCAATTACTTAAATGACTCTCTCAGAAGGACCCTGGACCAAGTAGCGCCCCTCACCCTCAAAACCTCCAAACCCAGAGCAAAACAGCCCTGACTCACATCACAAACTCGATTCCTCCAGCGATGCTCTAGGAGTGCTGAACGTCTATGGAGGAAAAGTCGCACTCCAGTAAACTTCATTCACTACAAATTTATGCTGAGAACTTACAATTCTGCCCTTCACCTTGCCAAACAGACCTACTTCACCACTTTGATCTCCTCACTATCCAACAACCCAAAAAAACTCTTTAACACCTTTCACTCTCTCCTCAGTCCTAAAGTGCAGGCCCCCATCACTGACCTCTGTGCTGATGACCTGGCTTCCCACTTCACAGAGAAAATAGAAAACATCCGTCAGGAAATCAACTCCCAACCTCAAACTGCTATTACCCCTGCCTCTCCCCACATTTCCTCTGGCTCACTGTCCACTTTTGACCCGGTTACAGAAGATGAAGTCTCCAGGCTCCTCTCTTCCTCTCGTCCCACCACATGCACTGCTGACCCCATCCCCTCACACCTACTCCAGTCTCTCTCTCCTGTGGTCACCACTCACTTAACCAAAATCTTCAATCTCTCCCTCTCTTCTGGCGTCTTCCCCTCCTCCTTTAAACACTCTATCTTCAGTCCTTTATTAAAGAAATCTTCTCTCGACCCTTCCTGCACAAACAACTACAGACCAGTTTCCAATCTCCCCTTCATCTCTAAACTCCTGGAGCGCCTGGTCTACTTCCGCCTCACTCATTACCTCTCCACTCACTCTCTTCTAGACCCATTACAGTCTGGTTTCCGCCCCCTACATTCTACAGAAACTGCTCTCACCAAGGTAACCAATGACCTTCTGACGGCAAAACGTAATGGTCACCACTCTCTGCTTATCCTTCTTGATCTCTCTGCAGCCTTTGACACTGTTGACCATCATCTCCTACTCACTATGCTGCACTCCATCGGCATCAAGGACACAGCTCTCTCCTGGTTCTCTTCCTATCTCTCTGACCGCTCTTTCAGTGTATCATTTGCCGGCTCCACTTCCTCCCCTCTTCCTCTCACTATTGGAGTCCCTCAGGGTTCAGTCCTTGGACCTCTTCTCTTCTCACTCTACACAGCCCCGATTTGAAAGACTATCAGCAGATTTGGTTTCCAGTACCATCTTTATGCTGATGACACACAACTATACACTTCTCCCCTTGACCTTACTCCCGCTCTAATAAAGAACACCAATGACTGTCTAACCACAGTTTCCAATATCATGTCCGCTCTCTACCTGAAACTTAATCTTTCCAAAACTGAACTACTCCTGGTCCTGCCCTCCACTAACCTCCCTAAATATGACATCTCTCTCTCAGTGTGCAGCACCACAATAGTGCCGAGTCAGCAGGCTCGCTGTCTGGGTGTTATGTTTGACTCTGATCTTTCCTTCATTCCATATATACAAGCTCTCGCCCGCTCTTGCAGCTTGCACCTGAAGAACATCTCCAGAATTCGCCCCTTTCTCACCTTGGAAACTACAAAAACCCTCACTGTGGCCCTGATTCACTCCCGCCTTGACTATTGTAACTCTCTCTTAGTTGGCCTCCCCAGCACTAAGGACTGTCCCCTCTCCAGTCCATCCTTAATGCAGCAGCCAGGATTACCTATCTAGCTAATCGCTACTCAAACGCTTCTGCTCTATGCCACTCATTGCACTGGCTGCCTATATACTACAGGATCCATTTCAAACTGCTTGTTCTCACCCACAAAGCTCTTCACAGTGCAGCACCCCCATACATCTCCTCCCTCATCTCTGTCTATCACCCCAGCCGTTCTCTTCGCTCTGGAAGTGACTTTAGACTCACTTCTGCATTAATCCGAACCTCCCACTCCCGGCTCAAAGACTTCTCCCGAGCCGCACCAATTCTTTGGAACGCTCTACCCAAAAAATTTAGATGTATCCACAACTTAAATAGTTTTAGGTGATCCCTAAAAACACATCTCTTTAGGACGGCCTATTATGATCCCTAGATATAGCCTATCCGCTCCGCCTCAAGTGGATCACATATAACAGGTTGCGGCCACTTATTCTGCTCCTATCTGTTCCCCATCTCCTCAAGTTGACTATACTTTCATTGCAAATGAGCACCTATACCTTGTCACCCCCACCTCATTGTTAGATTGTAAGCTCTTATGAGCAGGGTTGACATTTTTTTGCTCCAATTACTGTATTATGTTATGCTTTGTATTGTATTGTTTTTGGCATTGTATTGTATTTTCTAATTGTTTCTCATGATTGTTTAAATGTGACCTTTGTATTGTGAATGTGAAGCGCTGCGGAATATGTTGGCGCTATATAAATAAAAATTATTATTATAAAAATTATTATTATTATTATTATGCTGGAATCACACGGGTTAGATGGAGCCTGGTAACACCTTGGAAGATAGGGTTACTAGGCACTCACCAGAGTGTCGGCTCTGAGGGGAACTGAAGTTCCATACCGGCTTCCCAGACAAACTGACGGGGAGCTCTAATTCCAGGTTGGAATTTCCACAACAGAGTTGAAGGCACAGCAGCAACCATGAGGACCCACAAGGGACCGAGCTGCCGCCATAACAACCCGTGGAGAGAACAGAGAGGGAGAGAACAACCTGAAAGGACATTAGGAGTGAGGGGTCTCAGAGTGACAGCCTGGCTCCAGAGGGTTCAAGTGTCCGAAGTTAACTGAACTGTGTTGAAAACTGTACTGTGAATTGCTGTGAACTGCTTGAAGGACTTACAAGTAAACCTGGTGAACCCTGCCTCAGTGACCGTGTCTGATTCCTGGTATACAGAACTGTTTCATACCTTTTACCCTGCCAGGAGCAGCCCGACCCACGGCGGGCTCATCCATCCAGCTGCAGCCATTCATCCCTCCATCGTCCTGGCAGAGCAGCGCTGCAGCGGTGGTCCCATTACTGACCACAACCCGTGGGTGGGTCACCACAAACTAATCCCTGTAAATACCCCTTTACTTGTGAGAACCTGGGACACGGTCCGGACCAGGACCTCCGTGATATTTCCAGCAGTACCTCATCCCAGTGGGCTCCACATGAGTGCCAGAGATCCCGCGATATTATCAGGATCTTCGAAGCAGGTGGGGAACAGCGGGTTCCCCACCGCGGCCACCTTGGATCCCGTTGTCAGTGATTGACAGCGAGATCCAAGGGGTTAACAGCGCCGATCGGATCCCAGATCCGTTTGGTGCTGTTACCCTGACATCTCAGCTGATGAGATCAGCTGAGATGTTGGGTGTTTGATGTGAGCGCTGCGCTTGAGCTCACATCAAACCCCCCTTACCGGCCCATGACGTTGTATCGGTTAATGCCACCTTGTATAACAAAGTTGGTATCAACACTTTTATTACTCAGCGTGCCACCACCACCAGGGCCACTGGAAAAGGCTGGTAAGGTGCCTGGAAATGGAGCTTATTAATGCACCATTTTCAGGGGTGGCGGTGGGCTCTTGTTCTTTATACCTATACCAATGGGCTCTCACCCCGCTAGAAATACCAGCCCTCGGCTGCCTAGTTTTACCTTGGCTGGCATTGAAAAATAAGACGAAGCCCAAGAATTTTTTTTGTCAGCCAAGGGAAAATTAGGCAGCTGAGGGTGGCAGCTCACAGCTGTCTGCTTTCATCGGGCTAGACTTAAAATTGCTGCAAAGCCCCCCACATTTTTTTTTTATATTTATTTATTTATTTCATACCCTATAACGCCAGGTTGGTTGCCCTACACTAATGTGTATGGCAACCAAGCAGAATCACTGTCCAGATGGAGGAAAAGCACTCTGACTACAACACCGAATCACAGAAGCTCTCAAACAGTGTGAGCTTCTCTGATTGGCTATTTGTCTGACAGTGCAGTGAATATGTAATTAGCCTAATGGGCAGCCCCGGAAGTAGCAGCAGGAGACAGGTGAACCCTATCTAGCTATTCTAGCAGCTATGTATCTGTCTATTGTATTCAATCACTCTATTCTGTCAACTCTTTTCTCACTTTATACAGCATGAGAAATGCCATGTTAAAATCGCATTATACACGGACAGCACATGGATGTGATCCAAGAAAATGTCAGACAGTCGCATAGCAGTTGCATGCAAAATAGAGCAAAACTCGAAGGACACTCATCCAACTCTCGGACCGTTTTTTCCACTCGCCAGTGTGTTTCCAGCCTGAGGCTGGAGGCACACTGTCGTGCATCAAACATGGAGCGTGTTTGATGCACGACAGTGATGAGAGTGTGATGCGTGTTTGTGGGTGTGTGTGGTGCGAGTGTGGTGAGTGTGGCTGGCTGTATGTATGTGAGTGTGCTGCGATTGTGAGGTGTGAGTGCGTGTGTGCTGCATGTGTGATGATGTCCACGGTCCAGAAGGACCAAGGGCAGCATTTGTCGGGAATAGAAACTCTGCGGCTGTCAAAGACACTTAGTTTGTATTTCCCGCTGTGCCGGTACAGTAAGCTATCATCTTGTACTGCTGTGACAGCAGCGGTACAAGATGTTTTGCTAATACAATAATGATTGTAGTAAAATAATGTATTCCAGGGTTATTTTAGTGATTAACCCCATCAGCATCCTCTGCGCTGCATGCGTGCGCAGAGGATGCTGATGCGGCTCAAATCTCAGTGATGAAGGGGTTAATATGCAGCTGGTTTAGTGGCACCATGTATGTTGAGAGTGTGTGAAGGGGTTAATTGTTTAGTAAAATGGGTTAAAAGAACTGTCGGGTTTATAAATTCACAGAGAAAGCCGGCTCTCTGTTACTATCTATGGGGAGCTGTCCCCTCTCATGGTGCTGAAGCCCTGTCTCGCCTTCAGCACCTGCACTGTTCAGCACCATGAGAAGGGACAGCTCCCCATAGACAGTAACAGAGAGCCGGCTTTCTCTGTGAATTTATAAACCCGACAGTTCTTTTAACCCATTTTACTAAACAATTAACCCCTTCACACACATGGTGTAATGACACCATGTCTGCAGAGAGTGAGGCTTTGACAGTCGGCAAGTTTCAAGTGTTTTTGGCTGCACACTCGCACTGTGTGCTATATAGGTGCGAGATTATCTTGCCCCCATACACTTGCATTGTGCTCACGCGTGTCAGAAACGCGTGCAGTCGCAGCATGTTGCAATTGCATTCGCTTCTGACTCGCAGTGCGAGTTAGGTGCAGGGGACGAGCTCCAGTGTGCCCTGCCTGATAGGGCAACACTGGTCCGAGTGTAATGCGAGTATCCCTCGCATTGCACTCGTGCGAGTCCCTTGCACTGTGTGCCTTCAACCTAAAGGACATTATGGCAGCTAGTCTCTACCCACCAGCTCTGAGAGAATGGAAAATTAGAGAAAGAGCCTGAAGAGAGGAAAACTGGAGAGACATGCAGGATACAATCATCTGATGAAAATAAATATTTTCATCTGGATATACACAAGACTGCAAAAGTCACCTGAAATGACAGGTATGGTGAAAGTACTCTGAATTCCAAACCAGCTATTAATGCATATAGTTAGGCTAAATTGTGTAGTTTGAATATTTTGGGGGCAGCATGCCTCCTTTTTCACAGACCATACTCATTCCTTCATATTAAATGTCATGAGTGCGGAGATGCCCTATATGCGGTGCAAAACAAGAGTTAAACCAGTGAAAAGGTAAAAGTGCGCCCAAACAATAGGGAGAGGCAATAGGGATGACCCCTAAACACTCGAGACAGGACCGTATTTGCCACTAGGAACTGGTGTGCATGTGCCTAAAGCATCGGGCTGCAGGGGGTGGCACTGAGTCAGAGAAATTTTTTTTCATTTTTAATTTTCTTTTTATCCTTCCCTCCCCTATGTTAGACAATATAGGAGATCCAATGTCTTTTTAAAGGGGAGAGGTCGGGGTCCGGAGGGGGCAGGGCACCTCTACTCACCTCAGGATACAGGATGCTGACTGACCCTGGAAGTACTGCTTATACTTCCAGGGTCAGAGAGGTCCCTGCAAGGAGGAGCTGCAACGTCTGCATGTGAGGTTGAGATCATCTCTCCCTGTAGATGTCACAGCAGGGGAGGAGGAGGAAGACGCAGGTGAGAGCTCATAGAGCTGAAGTTGGGGGGTGCTATATACTGAGGGGAGACTGGTGCTACTATATACTGGGGGGAAGCTGTGCTATATACTGGGGGGAGGCTGGTGCTACTATATACTGAAGGAGGCTGTGCTATATACTGGGGGAGGCTGTTCCTACTATATATTGGGGGAGAGGCTGTGCTATATACTGGGGGGAGGCTGGTGCTACTGTGGAGCCCACTGGGACGGGGTACTCGGTACCGGACCGGGGTACTGCTGGGGATGTCACGGAGGTCCTGGTCCGGACTGTGTCCCGGGTTCTCACAAGTAAAAGGGGATATATACAGGGGATAATGTTTGTCGTGACGCCACCCACGGGTTGTGGGCAATGATAGGACCACTGCTTCAGCGCTGCTCTGCAGGAGGATGGATGGGTGATGGGGCTGCAGCCAGATGGATAAGCCCCCTGCGGGTCAGGCTGCTCCTGACAGGATAAAAGTTTTGCAAGCTTCAATTTACCTGGAATCAGACACGGACACTCAGGCAGGGTTCACCGGGTTTACTTATAAGTTCTTCACAGTTAACACAGCTCACGGTACAGTTCAGTTCTTAACAGTTCACAGTGCAGTTAACTCTGGGAACACTCAAACCCTCTGCAGCCAGGCTGTCACTCTGAGGCCCCTCACTCCTTCTTAAGTCCTTTCAGGCTGTTGTTTCTCTCTGCGTTCTGTCTCCGGATAGTATAGCGGCAGCTCTGACCCTTGTGGGTCCTCGTGGTTGCTGCTGTGCTTCTAACCCTTTTGTTGGGAACTCCAACTTGGAGTTAAACCTCCCCGTTGGTTAATCTGGGAAGCCAGTATGTAATCTCTGTTCCCCTCAGAGCCGACACTCTGGTATATGTGTGGCGCCCCGCAACGAGTGCGTCACAGGAGGGTATTGCAGCCATAAATGCAGCAGCAATATTCTCTGACACAGCAGTTATCTGGTTAACTTAGAGATCCAAAAACCCTGCATGCATCACTTAACATAGAGGGCCAATCCAAGGTCCTGGTGGGCGGAGTGCAAGGGTAGTGTAGGAGAAGTACAGACACTTAGACTAGAGAGAGAGTCTGGAAGAGTCTGGGAGTGAGTCTAGACAGAAGACACAGACTTGAACTTGGAGTAGGAGGGGGGGCTCTGCACCTCGTGCAGCCCCCGGGCCGTCACCGGTCGGGTGTTAGCACCTGAGGCCTCACCAACCGGGATCGGGCATCACCAACCACGGGTTCCAAAATACCCCCGTGCCCAATTTACAGCCGGTTCACTGGTACCGAAGCTGGCAGCAGTTCACCTCTGCTACGCGAACCAGAAGCGTGGAGGAGCAGCTTCACAGGAGCACCCCACCACCAGCCAACTTCCAGTCGTCTAACCAGCGGTGTACCCACCGAGGGACTCAAGGCTCCCGAGAACATCCATAACGTACATCTTGGATAGGGCATTGAAGCAGCCTCCCCGTACCCGACCTGGTATTCCTGGGCGACAATGGCAAAGACTTAGCTACGGTAGAATGGAGGAACACTACGGATCTCTGAGGGACACCTATAACTGCTGAGTCCACCCGGTCCACTACCTGTAAACTGTATGCCATGTAATGCCTGCTGGTTACAGTAAAGACCCGTTACAGAGACTTACAGTGTCCGTGCTTCCTTATGATGGCATCCGTCCGTACACAAGGTAACCGCAGCTGCCGCACAACATCTTGAGCAGCTCCAGCCTCCGGGGATCACCGCTCAGCCTGTGGGGAGTGTTCCATCTTGCTGCTGTCCATCCCCCGGAGGTTCCGCAGCGTCGGTAACGATTACCGAACTACTCACAGGTGGCGTCACGAATAAATTAAACCCCTTTAATCTGTTCCTACAAGATGTCTTCAACCCTTTTGATCTGCACTCTACCGGGCCCAACTACCGGCAGGCGCGGCCCACCCGTGACAAGGAGGAAGGAGCTACAGCCTGTCTAAACCGGAGTCCACGGGCTTGCGGTGAGACAGAGAATGGCGTCACGAACAGGATACGAGCAGGCCCGTTCCCTAACGGGTATAATGTGCTTAAAAATGACCTTAATGTCTACAATTTGGACTTTGTTCGTCCCTAAAAGAACTTTCCCGCCTTTTCACCGTGGGCCAAGATGGCGCCCAAGATGGCGTTCCCGCCATAAGGATCCGCCACGTGCAAGCCCAGGGGTGAGCCACCGCCCCTCATCGAGGGAGGGCTAAAGGCAAAAGGCGCCAAACTCTTTGACCGCCCTGATTGCTCGAATCAACCATGGGGGCGGACCCCAAAGACTTTTCCCACGATTGGACTACAAAAGCCCAAAGGAAATGGGAGAGTCACACTCAGACCGTTCTTCACCAGCTCTTCACCAGTACAGCTACTGGGTAGAGATGGGTGTGGTTCCTCCAAGAAGCATGGCCAGCTTAAGACTGAGAGACCTGTTGCAAGAAGTGGAAGCCGAGGCCAGAGCAGCAATAGGCCATCCGGGTCCGGGTCCCGTCCTTACCATTGACGGCAGCCCCGACGTCTGGCAGGAAGCTCTACAAGACCTCCGGGTACGGCTCCTAGAAACCGTAGAATGGACAATCCGCAGTTGGAGTGCAAGCTTGGGCAGCAGACTACATCGTGCGATGCAGCAGAGCCGCTCGGGTGCAACCACTCCAGGGCCGGACGACATCTCAAGTTTCAGCACCGCCTCGCTCACGCCGACCACTTGTCCAGCCTCGTCTCCAGAACCAATAGACTGTGTCATCCCGGTAGAGACCACCGCTCATCCCGCTCCAAAACCTGGAACAGCGACCGTGTTTGAGCCGGAGCTTACAACTTGCTCCACCGAAGAACCGCATACTTACCTGGTTCCACTTGCAGAACCCGCGACTAGTTTCAACACTGCTGAGACTGTCGCCTGTTTCTCCCCTGATCCGGAGGTCTCCTCTGCAATTACCGAGGCCTACCTGGTGACCGGGATTGAAACACCACTTCCCGCTGCTACAGAAGAAGAGGCAGGCAGCCTGGAAGCCCTGCAAGATGACCTCGAGGAGAACTTTGCAGCACAGCCACCCATCGACCCAGAGGATTCCATTCCATCATCTCCGTCAGCCGAGCAGCCCGAGGTGGTCATCGAGGGAGAGATCGAGGATGATGACGACGAGACCTACAGTCCAGCTGAGGACCTCTACACCGGGTTCGCCTGGGGAGACACCAAGGATCCTTCTTCCGGGCAATCTGCTCGGGTACGCTGGTCGGGTGCCGCCGCAGCAACATCTTCTCCGGTTCCGTTCAACCGGGCTCCGCTCCAGACTGCCCACCAGACTCAAGCCGTTCAACAACCAGAACGCCGTAGTGACTTTATCCACACGCCGCACCACTCCGACGAAGAGGTACGTCACATCCGAAGGGAGGAGTGGCACGCTTGGCTGCGCGCCAACATGCAGGCCCGCGCTGAAGCCCGCCGCCAACCTCCATTGCCTGATGAGTTCCGTAAAACCGGACGGGTGAGCACCTTTAACTTATCCACCGGGTGGGGATTCGTAAGGGAAGAGGGTGTGAGTACTGAAGTATTCGTGGGGCGCCGTGATGTGGAAGCGCACCTACCGCGAGGGCATCCTAACCGAGACTTATATAGAGGGGACATTGTAACCTATGAGCGATATGTATGCTGTGACGGGTGGTTCACTATACGAGTCCGGAACCCTGCCCTCCATAAGTGACTTTGTTGATTGAACTTTTTGCCAAGAGACTTCTTCCTGTTTGCAAATAACACCGCGACTTGGCGGCTACAGCCTGAACTTTAACCTAAGCACAGCCGACCGCCCGCCGGGTCCGCGCAATGTGTTAACCTGTTTACTTGCCTCACTTTTATGCAAAATAATGACCTGTCATTAATAAAAGTGTATTACCTGTTATAAAATATAAAAACCTCTGTAATGTGGGTAGTGTGACGCTTGGGGACAAGCGAATTTAACCAAGGGGGAGTGTGGCGAGTGCGTCACAGGAGGGTATTGCAGCCATAAATGCAGCAGCAATATTCTCTGACACAGCAGTTATCTGGTTAACTTAGAGATCCAAAAACCCTGCATGCATCACTTAACATAGAGGGCCAATCCAAGGTCCTGGTGGGCGGAGTGCAAGGGTAGTGTAGGAGAAGTACAGACACTTAGACTAGAGAGAGAGTCTGGAAGAGTCTGGGAGTGAGTCTAGACAGAAGACACAGACTTGAACTTGGAGTAGCAGCGGGGGCTCTGCACCTCGTGCAGCCCCCGGGCCGTCACCGGTCGGGTGTTAGCACCTGAGGCCTCACCAACCGGGATCGGGCATCACCAACCACGGGTTCCAAAATACCGCCGTGCCCAATTTACAGCCGGTTCACTGGTACCGAAGCTGGCAGCAGTTCACCTCTGCTACGCGAACCAGAAGCGTGGAGGAGCAGCTTCACAGGAGCACCCCACCACCAGCCAACTTCCAGTCGTCTAACCAGCGGTGTACCCACCGAGGGACCCAAGGCTCCCCAGAACATCCATAACGTACATCTTGGATAGGGCATTGAAGCAGCCTCCCCGTACCCGACCTGGTATTCCTGGGCGACAATGGCAAAGACTTAGCTACGGTAGAATGGAGGAACACTACGGATCTCTGAGGGACACCTATAACTGCTGAGTCCACCCGGTCCACTACCTGTAAACTGTATGCCATGTAATGCCTGCTGGTTACAGTAAAGACCCGTTACAGAGACTTACAGTGTCCGTGCTTCCTTATGATGGCATCCGTCCGTGCACAAGGTAACCGCAGCTGCCGCACAACATCTTGACCAGCTCCAGCCTCCGGGGATCACCGCTCAGCCTGTGGGGAGCGTTCCATCTTGCTGCTGTCCATCCCCCGGAGGTTCCGCAGCGTCGGTAACGATTACCGAACTACTCATAGGTGGCGTCACGAATAAATTAAACCCCTTTAATCTGTTCCTACAAGACGTCTTCAACCCTTTTGATCTGCACACTACCGGGCCCGACTACCGGCAGGCGCGGCCCACCCGTGACAAGGAGGAAGGAGCTACAGCCTGTCTAAACCGGAGTCCACGGGCTTGCGGTGAGACATATACCTAGTCTGCAGTAACCCTATCTTGCAAGGCGTTACCAGACTCCATCTAACCCGTGTGATTCCAGTCCAAACTAGGGAAAACTACTCCGCCGGTAGTTATTCGGTGCTGCCGTGTTCCTCGAACTCAGTACTGCTGGTCCGGTGTCTTTCCTCACACTCCCCTGGGATGCCGGCTATGGATGACCTTTCTCTCCATGGTTTCTGTGACTCTGTGGATTCTGCATCTCCATGAAGCCCAATCCCACCGGGACGTGTCTCTGTCTTTCTGATGTCTGTGCTGCTCGGCTCACTCTGGCCTACTAACTCCTTCCTCCTCTTTTCCTCTACTTGAACTCTCTGTCACCTGATCTGCATTCTTTCCCACCCACTTTCCTCTAAACCCACCACCCCTTGCCTGCCTAGAGTCCCGCGCTCTGGGTTGGGTGCTGCCTCTAGTGGTGTGTGTGTGTGCGCTGTGAGGGTGTTTGTTGCACCCTGGTCGCAGGGGCGCCACACTCACGTGACAGCCCGGGGTGTTTAGTGTACAAACTGTCTAACTTACTGCCTGGCTGCAGTTCCCTATGTGGCTACCCTGGTCGCAGGGGCGCCACACTACTATATACTGGAGAGAGGCTGCGCTATATTCTTGGGGAGGCTGGTGCTATCATATATTGGAGGAGGGTGTTTGTTGCACCCTGGTCGCAGGGGCGCCACACTCACGTGACAGCCCGGGGTGTTTAGTGTACAAACTGTCTAACTTCCTGCCTGGCTGCAGTTCCCTATGTGGCTACCCTGGTCGCAGGGGCGCCACACTACTATATACTGGAGAGAGGCTGCGCTATATTCTTGGGGAGGCTGGTGCTATCATATATTGGAGGAGGCTGTGCTATATACTGGGGGGAGGCTGGTGCTACTATATATTGGGGGGAGGCTGTGCTATACACTGGATGGAGGCTGGGGCTACTATATATTGGGGGTAAGCTGTGCTATATACTGGGGGGAGACTGGTGCTACTAAATATGGGGGAGGCTGTGCTACATACTGAGGGAGGCTGGTGCTACTATATACTGAGGGGGGCTATGCTATACACTGGAGAGAGGCTGGTGCTACTATATACTTGGGGGAGCCGGGGGCTGTGCTATATACTGGGGGGAGGCTGGTGTTGCTATATACTGGGGGGAAGCTGTGCTGTATACTGGGGGAGACTGGTGCTGCTATATCTTGGGGGGAGGCTGGTGCTGCAATATCCTGGGGGAAGGCTGTTCTGTATACTGGAGGAGGCTTGTGCTGCTATATCCTGGGGGGAGGCTGTGCTGTATACTAGGGGAAGCTGGTGCTGCTATATACTGGGGGAGGCTGGTGCTGCTATATACTGGGGGGAGGCTGTGCTGCTATATACTGCGGGAGGTTGTGCTATATACTGGTGGCAGGGTGCTGTGCTGCTATATACTGGTAAACAGGGAGGCTGCTGCTGATGCTATATACTGGTGGCATGGGAGGCTGTTGATGCAATATACTGGTGGCAAAGGAGGCTGCTGCTATACACTGGTGGCATGGGAGGCACTTGCTATATACTGATTCACCAAAAATATGACATAAAATTTGAAACATTTCAAAAAAACTCACCAAGATTTCACCACCATTCATACCCATTGCACCTAGCAGGAGGCTGCTGGATCCTCTTAGAGGTAACACATGTGTGTGGACACCAGTGCTCAGTCTCCTGCAACCAAGGCGGGCTGCTCCGCACCAAATACATGCATCACAAGAGACTAACGCCCCCCCAGAGCAGCCCGCCTTGTCTAATAGCTTGGGCGTGACCAATAGGTTGCTCTGACACTGTGTATCACATAGACCTATGTGAATGATGCCCTATGGCAGCCTTGTGTCTTTAAACACCACCAGTCTCCTCCCTGACAGCATGGCCGGACACAGGTGCTACAATCGCTCCCATGCCTGGGTTGCAAGAGACTGAGCACTGGTGTCCAGACACATGTGTTACCTCAAAGAGGAGCCAGCAGCCACTGTGGCACCCCATGGGTTAATGTGCCACAATAACACCACATGGGTTCTCTCCCCACAACACACTGACAAACACTAGCACCTCTGGGCCAGGAGGGGGAGCACCACCTGCTCCTTTAAATACTCCTGCTCATGAGGGAGAGCTCAGACCGTACAGCACGGTGCAGTGCTGTGAAGAACACAAGTTAGTGCAGAACTTAGTGCAGGCCCAGCAAGGGTCAGAGGAACAGGAGAACTACAGACAGAGGAACACGTCTGGGAGCTGGAGTGACACTTTCACTTGCCCCAGAAGAGCGCACAGAACGGACACCGGATCCGGTATTGTGTCTGGCACTCACAGCACAGTGAATCCAGGAACAGTGGGATCTCTAGATGCCCCTAGTACCAGTGCAAAGCAACACGGAGGGGTCAACACAGCACAGAGGACTCAAGTTGCTTAGCCAAGTGGTACCAGCAGAACACAGAGAGAGAGTGAGAAGTCCCAGCAGCTTAGCTAAACACAGCAGTTCAGGACACACACACAGCGCAGCACGAGGAAGCTGACGACCCGGACAGGGTGGGGAGAGAGCTTAGCCCCATTACAGACTCCGTGGACTATAATCTGCAACAACATCTGCAGTAAAGCTTTGGAAAACAGCAAAACTGTGAGTCCGTGTATTGATTGCAACCTTTGCCCTACATTCAGTAACAGAGAGCTCCCACCTACAGAGCTACCAGCCTGTCAGCTCTGCACACAGATTAGAAGAAGCTGCAGCAACAGGAGAAGAGGAGAATTGCACCTTTGACCACTAAACGTGAGTGTGTGTCCTTTAACCCCGTCTTCACCATTCATATCCATTATAGACTATACCATCACTGCCCCGGGGAATACAGTTCTACCTACTGGAACTATACCACCTAAGCTGCCACTACATTATCCCCGGAGGTTCTGCAGCAGCGGTGGCCCCCATCATTGGCCGCATCAAGTGGGTGGTGTCACGACTGACAATACCCTGTAAATACACCCCTTTTATTTGCCAGGGCCCTGGAAACAGACCGGACCAGGACCACCCGTGACTTCCCACCGCAGCAGACACAGTCCGGTACCGAGTACCCTCGTCCCAGTGGGCTCGACACCACCCGCTAGGTGCAAAGGATATGAAAATTGGTGAAATCTTGGTGAGTTTTTTGAAATGTTTCAAATTTTATGTCCTATTTTTGGTGAATCAGTATATAGCAGCAGCCTCCCATGCAAAATCTTGGTGAGTTTTTTTTAATTGCTGCTATATACTGGTGGCATGGGAGGCTGCTGCTATATATTGGTGGCATGGGAGACTGTGCTGCTATATACTGTGAACAGGGGAGGCTGCTGCTATATACCGGTGAACAGGGGAGGCTGCTGCTATATACTGGTGAACAGGGGAGTTTGCTGCTGTATATTGTTGGCATGGGAGACTGTGCTGCTATATTTTGTGAACAGGGGAGGCTGCTGCTGTATACTGATGACATGGAAGGCTGAGCTGCTATATACTGCTATACTGCTATATACTGGTGACATTGGAGGTTGCTGATGCTGTATACTGGTGAAGATTGGAGGCTGCTGCTGCTGTATACTGGTGACAGAGGAGGCTGCTGCTACTGTATACTAGTCACAGAGGAGGCTGCTGCTGTATACTGGTGACATTGGAGGCTGCTGCTATATATTGGTGACAGGGGAGGCTCCATTCTTCCCTCCTCGCAGTCTCTTATCACGCCTTGCTGATAGTCATCATTCCTTCTCTTTTCGTCCTTCCTCTTTTTTGAAATTCCCGCCTCTTCCTCATAGTATGACATGCATGTCAGTTCCAGTCCAGTGCATTGTGGGGGCTTATCAGGTGTACGTCCTGGCTTCAATATGCACATCATACTATGAGGAGGAGGTGGGATTTTCAAAAAAGAGGACAAGAAGAGTAGGAATGATGACGCCTTGCGAGGAGGGGAGAATGGAGTCCCGGAGACCGCGAATCCTAGTCTATGCCATAGCCCCGATGTAAGTTATTAAACCGTTTTTCATAAGCTTTATAGTGCAATTTTAGGTGAGACAGGGATGGTTTGGGATGAGCTAGCAAGGTGCAGGGACAGGTAGTGATAGGATAGGGGACTAAATCGAGCTGACAGGTTCCATTTAATTATTATTATTATTATTATTTATTTATTTAGCGCCATTAGATTCCATGGCACTTTACATGGTAAGAGGGTATACGAGGACAAGTTCAATAAATTCGTGTAGTCCGTACAAAGAGGAACAGGAGGGGATGGGACTTGATGTGAATTCATTGGAGCTCCCTCCGGTGGTTGTTGCTGGTGGTGCAGCTGACTGTGTGGGCTGCACAGGTGAGGGTGATTGGCAATCTGGTTCTTAGATTATATAATGGTTGGAAGTGGATCAATCCTTGCCATTTGTCTTTTGTTCCTGCAGTAGTTCACATCTCTCTGATTTCTTCAGATTTCAGAATTCAGATTCCGTAGAAGTCGTTGGTAACTGTACTGACCACAATCCCTGACTACACACCGCAACTAGAAGTAGTCGTGGATGTAACTAACCAGACCTAGACACCTCTACACAGCTGGAGAACTAACTGCTCCTAAAGATGGATGTAGGAAAAGCTATCTTGCCTCAGAGCAGAACCCCAAAAGAATAGTAAGCCTCCCACAGATATTAACTGGGAAACAAGAGAAGGAAAAACAAACACAGGCAGAGTATAAGGTTTAGCAAAAGAGGCCACACTAGCTATATAGGAAAGACAGGATAGAATACTATTGCGGTCGATATAAAACACTATCAAAAACCACCAACAGCAGATATTACAAAAATTACCCTGAGTCACTAAGACTCGGCGCCCTCTATATCTGCAGACTTCTATAAATGAAATGCCAGCAGAACTGGAAATAATAGTGAATGGTAAAATTCCTAGGAAGAACACTTCCTATCTGACAGCAGATAAACAAATATACAGACTAGATAGCAAACCCACATCTCAGAATAAAACAAAACATAAGCAGATCCTTAAGCACACAAAAGTGTGCCACAAAATATCCAAAAACCATTCACTTATCTTGCAAAGATCTCCACAGAGCAAAAGGAACTAGAGAGATGTGAACTCCTCCAGGAACAAAAGACAACTGGTAAGGATTGATCCACTTCAAACCATTATATGCTCCAAGAACCAGACTGCCAATTATCACCCTCACCTGTGAAGCCCACACAGTCAGCTGCATCACCAGCAACAACCACCGGAGGGAGCTCCAATGAATCCACAACAGATTACCCCGATTCACTTGGCATGGGCAACTGGGGAGAGTGAGCAGTCGTTGACATTGATAGATATGTCTAGTAGCGGAGGAGAGCGATTTGGGGGGGAAGACGATGAGCTTGGTTTTGTCCATGTTCAGTTTGAGGAAGTGAGCAGAGAAGATGGAGGAGATGGCGGACAGGTAATGTGGAATTTTGGATAGTAGGGAGGTGATGACAGGCCCAGATAGATAGATCTGGGTGTCATCGGCATAGAGATTATACTGGAGGCCATGGGATTTGTTGAGTTGTCCCAGGCCAAGGGTGTAAATGGAGAAGAGTAGGGTCCCAGAACCGAGCCTTGGGGACACCTACAGATAGGGGTGGGGTGAAGAGAAGGTATGGTAGTGGGTGACAGTGAAGCTCCAATCGGTTAAATAAGAGATCCAGGAGAGGGCTAGGTCAGTGATGCCAAGGGACTCCAGAATCTGAAGTAAGATGGAATGGTCAATGGTGTCGAAGGCGGCAGATAGGTCAAGGAGGAGAAGGATGGAGTAGTGTCGCTTGCTCTTGGCGGTCAATAGGTCGATGGTAACTTTGGTTAGGGATGTTTCAGTGGAGTGATGGGAACGGAAGCCGGATTGTAGGCGGTAAAAGAGGGAGCAGGAGGAGAGGTGGGAAGACAATTCAGAATGGACATGTTGTTCAAGTAGTTTTGAGGTGAAGGGGAGAAGAGATATTGGGTGATAGTTGGAAACAGATGCTGGATCGAGGGAGGATTTTTTAAGGATGGGTGTGATCAAGACATTTTGAAGGATGATGGGAAGACATCCGTAGTGAGTGATAGGTTGAAGAGGTGGGTTAGGGCAGGAGTGAGGACAGTGGTGAGGTTCGGGATGAGGTGGCAGGGGAGTGGGCCGAGGGCACAGGTGGTGAGGTGCGATCGTAATAGAAGGGAGAACTGATCCTCTGTCATGGAGGAAAATCGTCCTTTGGATGAAGAGGGCTGAGTGGTGATGGGAAGGAGCTGGGGGGACAGTTGGTCAAAGCTTTCTCTGATTTTGTCGATCTTCTGTTTGAAAAACTAGGTGAAGTTGCTGGCAGAGATGAGGGGAGAGGGAGGAGGTGCAGGGGGATCAGGGGCTGGCTGGCAAATGTTGGCCTGGGAGGCAAGCACACAGGCATGGCCCATGAGCAGTGAACTTCAGGGGCAGAGTGGCCTCCCAGACCAACATGACAGATGGCTGGGCGGTCCCAAAACTGCTGCTTGACCACTGGCCTGGGGGGCATCTGCCCCCCTGCCACCTGGGCCAGCCAGCCCCTGAAGGGGATGGAGTAGGGAGTTAAAAGTGTTGAATAGTTGTTTGGGGTTGTGGGACAGGGCAGTTATTAGAGATGAGAAGAGGCTTGTTTTGTGTCAGCGAATGTCAGGAAGCATCCTGAAGTAACAGGATTCTACCTGACACCATTAAAAAAACAGGATACTGAAAGGATCAGGATTTGGCTGAAAAAACAGATTTTGAAAAAAAAACTGCAAGTGTGAAACCAGCGACACTGGATGAGTGCAGCAGTGGCTCCAAGTGTCAGTGTGGGTACACATAATGTGGCTGCAGGCTCGCTCTGACTCCTGGTACCTATCCTTTACTTCCTTTTGAACATCTACAGTAAAGAGGAGGGGTATTGAATAAGCAGACCGCATGTCCCATATCACTAGGCCTCTCCTCACTGAAGCAATGGTTAGGTCACCTATTTTAATCGCTTGATGACTTTGAAAAGCTGAAGGTGTTAAAGAAACTCTCAAAAGACTGAACCTGTGCGCAGCAAGTGCAGATGTTCATTCTTTTAGTGTTTAATTAGTGATTTTAAAAGCGTTTTACAGACTAGATCTGCCTTAAATAGATATATTATGTACAGACTCAGTGTGTGATGTCAGTAAGGGGAGTGACCACTAAAAATGCCGAGGGCAGCATGAAGGCCAAATACGGCCCTGACCTGAGACTGAACTGTGCTCTGTCTATCATCCCTAGATGGGTCCTTCCCCCATGTAGAATCACTTGCCTAGGTCCTGGCTGACCCTGGACTACCTCTGGCTAGTATGCAGGGCAGCAAGATGTTAATCTTACTACTACAATAAGACAAACACGAGAGAAACAAGCAGGAATGAAACAACAAAAAGAACTCCATAGCTTCCATAAGGACAACTTTTCCCAGGAGGTTAGCATAGAGGAACCATAACTGGCAAGTGGGAGAGTAAGGAGTGAGTTTAAATAATAAAAGGGAGTGGTATAAAGGGGCAGCAGCTGACATTAGACCTATATGAAATATCAGCTGGATCAAAAAGGAACTTTTCACTACTTCAACATTAAATGAAAATGAATCCACTCATGTTAATTGCCAAGCGGATTCTAAAGAGGACCTGGGATCTGCTAATCTCAGAGAACTTCTAATCCAAGATACCACAAAGATCTCAGACGGATGTCACACACTCATGAAACTGAATATCTGAAGGCCACGGCTCTTAACCATAGTAACAGAAACCATGAATAGTGGTCAATTAAATCTCTGTTCTATCTATAGACTATTACACTCGTCTTCTTCAGTCTTGCAGTTGTTTAACAAATTGCTGTCTGGAGTATTTGTCCAATTCTTTATTGATTTCTCTATTGCTAAACTGTGACCTATAACCTCTTCTTAATATCCCAAATCCTCCTACATTGCCTAATTTCCATAATATGGCTGCTGCATTCCCTGTCTTGGCTTTCATACTGGCTATGATAGTCTGTCTTGATTGATGTGATGTGATAACTGCAAGGCATTTTGGGGAAGTCTGCACAGCCATGCCTGAGGTCATGTGAGCCTTCTGTGGCTGATGTAATCCTTTACAGCGTGTAAAATAGTGGCAGACATTGTCACGGGTGTGTCAGGAGACACGGATGAGACTGTAGAGGCCACTCGCAGAAGGTCCCAGCGTTTGGCCAAACAGTTCAAATCCTGAAAAAAGTCTCTATTGCTTTAAGAGGCATTTCCCTTTTAGTGAATGCTGGAGGTCACTAGGACCCAGCTGATCCCTTACCTTGAGCTGTCTGTATGTTCCCTTTGACTCCCAGGGTGCACTGCTGGTGATAGCTTGTCAGGTGTATGGAGGAAGCTTATCAGCTCAGCAGTGTATCCTGGAGTTCTGTTGAATTGCTCTGTGGATCTTCTCAGGCTTCCCTTCCCTCTTTGATTGTTTCCCTTGTGTTTATCTTTAGTTGGTAGCCGGACTGACTAGTGTTCACCCGCTCTGATCCTTATTTAGTAGCAGTTCAGGGCGAGTCGGGGAATAGGTATCCTGGCAGGGAGCCAGGTGCCAGGGCTAGTTTATCTGGGGGTCACCATCTCCCCTTTTGCCCTTAGCATCAGGGTTTCCTTCCTCCCCCCCTCCGTCGTCCAGTGCCGGGTGTCTCCCCACACCCAGTATGACAGGCATTTATTGGAGGATTTGCACAAATGAAATAGAATTTTTTTTTTATTTGCTGCAACCTGCAAATTTCATAGATTTCACATTCACTGTTATCTAGTTTTTTAACACTCAGCAACTGTGCTATTACACCCACAGTGCGAATTACTGCCTTTCCAGGAACATTTCAATGACTATGTAAATGCCACAAAGCAATGAATGGGCTCGGTCTCCAAGTTCTATGTCACCATGTAACAACGTTAAGCCATGTCTATTCACTTTCTGCATCATTTAACAATAGATGTAACGTCAAGTGAAGTATGACATAATTACATATGGAGAGTAATTACCTTCAGATACAAACAGAAGCACAAAACGCCGAGCAGATGTAACGCTTCTAAATGCATCAACTTACAATGCTTCCGAGAGCTCTTATGACAATAGAGCCGTATAGGTGAAGAAGCACTCAGTGCAGCTAACGAGAGGTTTATATACTGAAAGAAAATAATGACGCAACTCTTTTGTTTTTGCTCCCATTCTTCATAATCTGAACTTGAAGTTCTAATGGTACCGTCACACGAGGCCATATCGGCGGCGATTTTATAGGCGACGCAGGGCCTATCGCCGCCGACATGGCCTGTGTGTCGCCTAATGTAAATAGGCGATGGCGACCCCTTTGAGTGGTCGCCTGGTTTCTAAGCAGTGCTCTGAAACCAGGTGAGCACTCTGGGGCGATGTGTAGACATCGCCCCATGTAACAGGGGGATGGCGATCTTACAGGCGATGGGAGCCATAGGCTCCCATGTTACAGAATCGCCGCTGGGGTTTTTGGACACCCCAGTGGCGATGGCGCCTGTAAGATCGCTGGTACATTGCCGGAGGTATCGCCGCATGTAAACGTATGGGACAGTGACGCTGGCGGGGCGCCAAAAATGTGTGTGCTCCCGCCCGTTGCCGCCGATATCTCCGGTGACGTCACCTCATGTGACGGTACCCTAAGACTTTTTCTATGTTCACAAAAGACCTTTTTCTCTCAAATATTGTCTAAATCTATATTAGTGAGCTCTTCTCCTTTACCAAGATAATCCATCCACCTCACAGGTGTAATATATCAAGAGGCTGATTAGACAGCATGAGTATTGCACTGGTGTGCCTTAGGTCGGCCACAACAAAAGGCCACTCTTAAATGTGCAGTTTTACAGTATTGAGAGGGTCTGGGGTGGGTCATTAAACCAGTCAGTATCTGGTGTGACCAGCATACACCAGTCTGCCATCTGCTCTGTAGAGTGAAAACCGGGATTCATCCCTGAAGAAAACACCTCTTTGTCGTGCCAGACACCACCGAATGTGAGAGCTTGCCAACTGCAATCAGGTGGAGACTACGATGAGGATTATGAACTGCAGTTAGGTGGAGACTATGATAAGGATAATGAACTACAGTCATATGGAGACCCTGATGTGGACGATGAGTTGCAGTCAGGTGGAGACCATGATGAGGGCGACGGGTTGCTGCAGTCAGGTGGAGATCCAAATGAGGATGAACAGCTGCAGTCAAGTGGCGACACCAAGAAGAATGATGAACTGCAGTCAGGTGGAATCCAAATGAAGATGACAAGCTGCAGTCAGGTGGAGACTCCGAAGAGGATGTTCAACTGCAGTCAGGTGGAGACCCAATGAAGATGACAAGGTGCAGTTAGGTGGAGACCCCGATAAGGATGATGAGCTGCAGTGAGGTGGAGACCCTATGAGGACGACAAGCTCCAGTCAGGTGGAGACCCTAATGAGGATGATGAGCTGCAGTCAGGTGGAGACCCCGATGAGGATGACAAGCTGCAGTCAGGTGTAGACCCCAATGTAGATGAAGAGCTCCAGTGAGGTGGATTCCCCAATGAGGAGGATGAGCTGCATTCAGGCGGAGACCCCAATGAGGATGAAAAATTGCAGTCAGGTGAAGACCCTGATGAGGATGACAAGCTGCACTCAAGTTGAGACCCTGATGAAGACAACAAGTTGCAGTCAAGTGGACACCCCGATGTAGACTAAGAGCTGCAGTAAGGTAGAGACCTTAATGAGGGTGACAAGCTGTAGTCAGGTGCAGACCCCGATGAGGACGATGAGCTGCAGTCAGGTGGAGACCCTGATGAGGATGATGAGCTACAGTCAGGTGTAGACCCCTAAGTAGACAAAGAGATGCAGTGAGGTGGAGACCTCAATGAGGATGATGAGCTGCATTCAGGCGGAGACCCCGATGAGGACGACAAATTGCAGTCAGATGGAGACCCTGATGAGGATGATAAGCTGCACTCAAGTGGAGACCCCGATGAAGACGACAAGCTGCAGTCAAGTGGACACCCCGATGAGGATGACGAGCTGCAGTCAGGTGGAAACCCCTATGAGGAAGATAAGCTGCAGTCAGGTGGAGACCCTGATGAGGACAATGAGCTGCAGTCAGTTGGAGAACCCTATGAGGATGATGAGCTGCAGTCAGTTGGAGACCCCTATGAGGGTGATGAGCTGCAGTCAAGTGGGAATCCCGAAGAGAACAAAGAGCTGCAGTCAGATGGATACCACAATGAGGATGATGAGCTGCAGTCAGGTGGAAACCACATTGAGGACGACCAGCTGTAGTTAGGAGGAGACCCCGATAAGGATGATGAGCTGCAGTCGGGTGGAGACCCCGATGAGGATGACAAGCTGCAGTCAGGTGGAGACTTCGATGAGGACAACGAGCTGTAGTCAAGTGGAGACCCAATGATGATGACAAGCTGTCATCCTGTGAAGACCCAGATGAGGACGACGAGGTGCTGTCAGGTGGAGACCTCGATGAGGATGACAAGCTGCAGTCAGGTGGAGACCCTGATGAGGATGACAAGCTGCAGTCAGGTGGAGACCCCGATAAGGACGATGAGCTGCAGTCGGGTGGAGACCCTGATGAGGAAAACGAGCTGTAGTCAGGTGGAGACCATAAGGATGACGAGCTGCAGTCAGCTGGAGACCTCGATGAGGACAACGAGCTGCAGTCAAGTGGAGACCCTATGAGGACGACAAGTTGTCATCAGGTGAAGACCCAGATGAGGACGAAGCGGTGCAGTCAGGTGGAGACCTCGATGAGGATGACGAGCTGCAGATGAGTTTCCCTGAGATGGTTTCTGACAGTTTGTGCAGAAATTGCTTGGTTATGCTGACCGATTGATGCAGGTGTTGTCCGAGTGGCTTGTCTCAGATCATCTTAGAAGTGAAGATGCTGGATGTGGAGATCCTGAGCTGGTGTGGCTACATATGGTCTGCGATTGTGAGGTCAAATTCACTGAAACTGAAATTCTTTGGAGGTGGTTTATGGTAGAGAAATTAATAATTCATGGGAAACAGCTCTGGTGGACATTCCTGCTGTCAGCATGCCAAATGCACGCTCCCTCAAAACTTGTGACATCTGTGGCATTGTGCTGTGTGATAAACCTGCACATTTTAGGTCGGCTTCAACCCATGGTTTTCTGCATCATGTTCTGTCCGGTTTAAGCCAGACAGAAGACTGACAATAGCAAGGTGTGGTAAGTGCAAATAAAACTTAACTTTTAATCAATTACATAAAAAGGGTTTCACCTGGACAGTGTTATCCCCGTTGTAAGATAAAACCAACACACTGGACAAACATGAAAAACATAAAGTTGTGGTCAGTGTATTAAGGTTTATTACCCGATCCTCTTTCACAGGTATGTGGCACTTAAAGGTTTAAGTAGTCACAAGAAAAAATAGAGTATATGGATCAACTGTACCTTTCCCAGGTTTAAACCTTTACCAACATTATTGATGTCGACCGCCCCTCATAGACTTACTTTATGTAAATAGAAAACACAGGCGTATGATTTGTGGAGGAGAAATAAACCTCGTCCCAAATACATGGAACCTTCTCGCTGGTTTTTATTCCAGGATCCACACTCATTGGCGTCCTTAATGAATATAGTGCCCTTCAAACCATGAAACAGTCATCTTATGGCCGGCACATGCATCTCATCTGCCATCTTCATCACATATTGCTCCCTTGCGTTTCAGTGCCCCATCATCAGGGGAGTCATGGCCTTTTGGGGACCACTTAAACATCCGTTTTCCCCACTGTTAATGGCATAAGGTGGATGGTTTCTAAACAAAACAAACCAAGAATGATTATAATCACCGAGTGTTCCCCAATAAATATCAGGATCCCATTGATGTCATCATATAGGTCAAGTATGCAGGTGCAGATCACCCAAGTGGTGCCTAAGTTTAGCTTAGCAGATATGGCCCATCTGCTATATCCTGTCCATCACTGCGACACGGGTGAGAGTGGCCGTTAAATTCCCACTCCCCCGCTGTCACGTGTGACACCGGAAGAACCGGAACTGACGTGACCGCCTTTCGTGTCATTGCATTTCCAGTCTAGCATCACATCCAGTCCTCTGGCTGTAGTTGGAACGCAAGTGTGCATTCCAAAGGCCGCTTACCGAGGTCCCCGCCCACAGTGGGCATACCCGAGGAGAAGCTTCAACAGATACAGAAAATTCACTTTTCCAAAGTACTGTGCACCGTCTCCAAGTGGAGAAGTTCACCAAAAGGTGACATTACGCCACCAAACACTATGTACTGGTTTTGAGGTTTTTTTTAATATATTGACATCTCTCTCCCTCGAGCGGGGTGAGTATGATCAAAAGTTAGGTAACACCATCCAGATGAAACCCTTTTTATGTAATTGATTAAAGGTTAAGTTTTATTTGCACTTACCACACCTTGCTATTGTCAGTGATCACACTAACCAATCGTGGGTCTAACTATACCCCTTGATTGGCATATGTTCACCCAGCTAAATATTGAACCAGACAGACCCTGATCCAGTTTTGCCTTCAAAGTATTCCTATGGTGCCGGATTGGTCCTATTTGGCCATCCGGTTTTGTGTTTTCTGTCCCTGATCTGATTTTGTCCGGTTTTTTACCAGGCACAAAATCAGAGCTTACATCATTTTTTGGCTCCGGTGCAAAAATCGTACAAAACGGGATAGTCTCGGATCTGGGGCGATCTGGCGCCCATAACATGGGGACCTCTGGGCACCGGATCCGTGAAAAAATTGGATTGTTTCCCGGATCTGATGTACACCCCAGCGCCGGCTCTTAAATGCTGCTGTGCTCATTCAGCACAATGGACAGCAACATTTCGAGACATGACTGAGAGTTCAGCACCGTAGACAGCAGCAGAAATGAATCCTGCAAAAAACAGGAGCGGAGGGCATATTTGGCCACACTGCTGCTCATCCTGTGCTGTCAGGTGCAAAAAACAGGATCCACCCTGACAGCATAAAACCATGGTGTGAAGCCAGCCTTAGGGATTGGTTTTGTGGTTTCAGGTTCTGTCCAGTTTCAACCGGACAGAATTTAATCCGGTTTTGGCCCCATGTGTCCTTATGGCGCCGGATTGGTCTTATTTGGCCTCCTGTTTTGTGCCTTTTTGCCCGGATCTGGTTGTGCTCGTTTTTTGCACCGAACACAAAAACGGAGTCTGCATCATTTTTTGTGTCCAGTGCAAAAAAGGAACAAAACCGGATCCTCCGGGATCCGGGGAAATCATGGGAGTCTATTGGCGCCGGATTGTCCTGGATCCGGCAAAATATCGGATCGTTTCCTGGAAGCCTTTTAGAGAACAGCGCCTGCTCTGAAATGCTGCAGCGCTCATTCAGCACAATGGACAGCAGCAGCATTTCAGAGCCACTCTGAAAGTTCAGCACCATGGCCAGCTCCATTGCTCACATGGGCTGAACGTTCAGCACCATGGACTGCTGCACAGAACGCTGAAACGTGTGCAGCTCCCCTGCACATGCAGGCTGAAATTTCAGCAGTGTGGACAGCAACAAGCAGAAATGAATCCTGCATAAAACAGGACTGGAGGGCATATTTGCCCTCAGTTTCTGCTCATTTGGTGCTGTCATGTGGCGCCCCTGCGGGTATGCGCCACAGAATGGTATTACACTTGAATATAAAATGTGTTTTTCCTTGTAAGTTGCCAGGTTACGATTTAATGCTTATGGAGTCTATTTTTAGCACTCACTTAGGACCGCACCACTTAGTGTAGGGGAAGCTAACTATATGGTAGGTTCCACAGGTGGTGGGCGGAGCTTAGGATAGAGCAGAGGGACAGTTAAGAATTTACCTCAGACGGCTTGGGAAGGCAGACCGTGTGGTCACGCCTGGCGGCTCAGCTGAGTGGAGGGTACCCCATCTTTATGAGGGGGCCCAGGACAGATGGCAACGGACCAAGACTGGTAGGAACCAGCTGGTCATGTTGAGGGTTCACAGGTGACACGGACAACCGAGGCAGCCAGGAGTTCAGCCCTGACTGCGAAGCCGACGAGCTGCAGGCCCAACAGGACCGGGTTGCTGACAGCACCACAAGTTACCTCACCCCTCATGCCCAAAAGACGGTCCTACACTAGTGAGGAAAGACTGAAACCCGGTGTCAGGTGGGAAACTTGTGCGTTCCTGCTGTTCCCATTTGGACCGGTAATAGTCAATTTAATCCTACTAGACACAGACTGCAGGACTGGCGGGTGAGCTCTTCCAAGGTGGGAAAGACAGAAAGATCTAGAAAGAGAATAGAAACCCTGAAAGACAAAGAAGGAACATCTAAAGACTCCTTAAGAGAAATCCTGACTTGGTAACAACACCCTAAACCAAACTGTACCGTGTATTGTTATGCCATCAGCCGGTACCAAGTAAAGTAAAGTTAAAATGGAAACGGTTTCTGTTATTCTTCCTGCCGCAGCTCAAAGGACTTAACATCATCAACATCTACAGCAGAGGGGTAAGAACTGCACCACCATTAACATCACTGTCCTCCCTCACCGTCTCACCACAGCTGCCCTGAGGTAAAGCTCCACCTGGGGGGAGCTGTACCACACACTGCTGCCCCCTCCATCACCTCAGCGGCCGGCTGGCAGCGCCGGTACCACCTTACCGGACTCTACAGGTGGCGTCACGTCCCCTTGTAAATAACCCCTTTTACCCCCACCGTTTACCATCAACACCTGGTATAGTTGTTCGCCAGGGCACGGCACCGGGGATACCGACCACCCGTGACATCCCACACAGAAGCCCCGGTGACCGAGTACCTCACGCACCCCAGCTCTGGTCGAAACAGTCAGGTTCTGTCCAGTGCATCCGGCAAAACACCGGACAGAACCTGACAGACAAAAAACATGGTGTGAAGCCGGACTTAGAGGCCTTTTATTGTGGCCAACCCAGGGTGCACCTGTGCAATAATCATGCTTTCTAATCAGCATCTTGATATGCCACACCTGTGTGGTGGATGGATTATTTCGACAAAAGAGAAGGGCTCATTAACACAGATATAGGCTAGGCTCACATTTAAAACAAGAATTGCATTCACCGCATCCAGATCCGGATGCGGTGAACGCAACGCCGGGCACACACATTTTGTTACAAAAATGTGTGCTGAATACCGCTGTGCAGTAACCGGATGGCTCAGGATGTGTAATCCTGAGCCATCCGGCAACTGCATAGTTTGCTGATCCCGGCTATTGCCGGGATGAGCAAACTGTCCTATGCCTATTAAAGAGTTAAATTCAGTAACTGAAGTAATGTTTGAGGTCTGTAGGGGGGACTTCGGTGGGCTTATCCTACAATTTCCCCCATGCCACGGGCTCCTCTGAGCTCCGTGCATGTTCCCCATAACTCCCGCCCCCCGTATCACTATACAGGGGTGCCTGCACCCCTCTTGTATAGTTATTCCTGTATGTGTGAAAAATGAATTCTTAAAGTATAGTGTTCTGCTCATATTTACCTTCTCGTAGCCAGTGTACTGTGCAATCCATGGGCGGGGCTGTGTGCTGTAGCCTCCGCCCGCTCATTGCTTATGGCCGCCCCCTCTGGGCTTCATCCAGTGGTGTGAGGGCGGCCGCGTCATGAAAGGGGCGGGGCTACCCGCGTCACACCGTTAGCCCCGCCCCTTTCATGACGCAAATATTTTCTGTATGACTTTTTCAGTCTCTCCCATTGTTCTGGGGGAATTTTGAACACTCATAGAAAATATAGAAAACCAGAAAATGAACCAGAATGCAAGTATATGCATGCAGTATGTAGGTGCATGTTCACATAGACCACAAAACAGCAAAACCAAAACAAAGAAACAAAAATGAGCAGATACCCTAAAATAAATAAATATATGAATTGCAATAATTCCTGAAAATAATAATAAGGTGCTTGGTAACAATATTTTGATAAAAAAAATGTAAAAGCCATCCCACCACATCAAGGTGACCCCATTGGGAATGTCCTATCTGTGCATCAAATATTTAAAAACCTTGCCGGATGTCAAGTGATGTAACTGTGATAAAGACTGAGCAGTCTCACTGAGGGCTTTCACATTGTTCTGGGGGAATTTTGGGCACTCTTCTACACAAGTTACTTAGGTTCAATGCAGATTGTGGCCCTTTACTTATGCATGGCTCACTTGAGCCCCCCATTCGCTTTGGATGGTTCAACCAGCAGCTTTCTTGCCTGTCTCACATCTACGCTTGGCTACACTACAGAGCACACAGTGTTCTATATGACAGAATCTTTGTCAGATATTTCAGGCAGCGGCTTATCTGTGGAGAACAAAAGGATCGGCAATCTGGAAACGGAAATGGCAGATCCCTAAATGATTTCTCTGAGAATGAAATAACATGGAGTCCCTGATATAATTCAAACTACAGAACATCATATTCATGTGTCAGGACAAGCTCCAGACTGAAGACTTACAGCTCTCAAGACCTGTGTGTCAACTAACAAGAGCTGTATCACACATACCTTAGTCATCCGGTGGGAGAAGAACTAGTACGGTATGTGTAAAGAAATAGGTCTCCAGCTTCATCTTCCTCCCTGGTCAGTCTGACAGCATTATAGCAGTGTCCATAGACTGAAAGTTTCCAACTGGAAAACAATTAAACATTGAGGAGGATGAACCTGGAGATAAACCCTTGTTACTTCCAGGGCCATGGGGTTGGTCTCTACAGGGCAGGGGGACTGACAGCCATGACATGGCTCCATGTAGTCTGCCTGTCCTCCTTTGGCCATGGTGCCGGTCTTCATGGGACAAGGGGACCGGCAGCTATGACGCGGCTCCATATTTGTCTGCATCCACAGCATACTCACCCTGCCTATAGCCCTGTTCTGCTTCCACCAATGACTTCCTGCTCTCGGAGCCTGCGTCCTCTGGGCAGGTCTCCCGGGAGCACGCTTAGGAGGTGCGCACTGCGCTCTGAAGTGATTTGAAGGGCCAGTACACCATATCCCAGAATTGCCTCTCAGCCTATTAACAAGAGGTGCATAAAATGCATGTTTCTCCATTGTGAGATTACTCAGCAACGTCTTTAATTTTTGGTGGAATTGTTACGGTAGATGTCAGGTGCCCTTGCCCTGTACATTGTTCCAGTCCTTATTCCTTGATCCTGTTTCCTGTGCCTTGTGAATTTCATTTGTCTCTCCATAGAACCTGCTATGCTTACACCTGCCTGCAGAAAGCCTTCTTCACTTGCACCTGCATGTACAGAGCCTACTTCACCTGCACCTGTCCCTTGCGGCCTGCTGCCGAACGCATCAGCTGAAGCTCTTCTCCTGCGTGCCTGCTCATTCCACCATAGACATTGACAGTGTCCTGTCTAGTCTGCTCTGGAAGTGCAAACCACACTATGGAATGTGCCTCTATCCCCCCTGCCCTACTCCTGTGGTCCAGTTCTCCTTTTCTCCAGTGGGTCCACAACCCCTTTGTGTTCAACTAGGAAGAGATATATTTCTTCACATATCACAGCCCTGCTCCTGGCCGCTGACTGACATTTGTGTCATTCAGCTCTTGTCAGTTGAAACACAGGTATTGAGATCTGAAAGTCTACAGTCTGCAGCCTGTCCAGAGGCATGACTTGGACGGGCTGTAGTGTGAATTGAATCAGTGATGCCATTTAATTTAATTCTCATAGAACCTCTTTAACTTCCCCGACAATCGGTTAATGGGGGACCCCCATACAGGAAGGACTGTGGGACAAATCTTTTGATATTGGTGGGTTTAGATGACATCAGTCTTATGTGTATGAGGGGCTTTAAGGTCATACCACAGCATTCCAACTGAGGTCTAGATTTTGACTAAGTTGTTTTAACATCTCAATTTCCTTGTCAAGCATATTCATGTAGATTTGTGCTGTACTTGAGAGCACTGTCCTTTGGCATTACCCAGATTTAGCCAAGCGTTAGCTTTTGGATAAACGGCCTTGATTTTGATTTTAGAATACTTTGATCCACAGAGGAGTTCATTATCAACTCAATGATCCTGTGGTTGCAAAACAAGATTGATGGCCACTTTACACGTCCCAATGTCGGTCCGATATTGGATACAAAGCCGTGGGAGCGCGCTTTTTCTGGGCAGAATTCCAAGATCGCATAGGAGATGTTACACAGCGCGATATCGGCATACAACGTCTCTACGATGTGTACGCCCCCCTTGTACGGCCGACCCAGGAACGACCATTTAACATGGGAGAGAATAGGGGACGTTGTACTTTACATCGTAGTTGGGCTTTTACACAGCCTGACCCGGCCACAACGCCCATCCAATATCGGGCCGTTGGAGAGCACGCTCATTCGATCCCAGATACCGTTTTGGCGTCGTCCGTGAGTCGTATTGGACACCATACAACGCACGAACGATATCGGGGCCAACGCACAAACCACGTGACTTTTGGTCGGAGTTGGACGCCAATATCGGGACGTGTAAAGTGGCCATGAGATTTTCTACTCTTCATCACAGGTGAGCAAATGTAACAGGTCCTACGTGTTCCAACTCAAATATAACATGGCCAAATTGGTTGAGATCATCCTAGAACATCATCTGGACACCCTGACATACCATTAATTTAAGAGATATGTCGAGAGGACCATTTAGTGGCGCACAAATTTTTGGTTATATGGTACCTCCAATACCTAATGTGGTCAACTATTCCTTGGGTGATGACCTCAATGGATGATGGCCACTCCAATCCTTCAGGATCTCATGTCGTGTACACTTTTTTAAAACTGGTCTACCATCATAACCATCTGGCTTCACCCACTGAACATTATATACAGAGAATGAGGCTTTCCACAATGTGATTTTTCTTTTTGAACAGTGTTAGTTTTCGCACACAGAGATGAATGGATGGCCTACAGTAATACACTGATATGATGTATGGTAGCAACACTGTTATATCTATAGGTTTCTCATTCTTTATTCCCATTGATTTTCTGACATGACTTGATGTAAACATCAATGAAATTATAAAGACCCTTCTCATATTTCTGAGTGTTTGTTGGGTCGACATTGGATGTAACACAACATTAGTATTTATGAAGACACATGGGACCCGCCTGACATTAATCTCCTAGGGGACAGTGACAAATGCCCAAGCGTTTCTTGTTTGACACATCGGAAATATTTACATGCATGACATCTATCATGTGCGAAAGTGTATGGAAATAGGTCAAAGTCAGAAATACAATACTCTCACTACATGGGGAGATACGTAGCCATGGAGCTCATTACTGAGTCACTTAACAGATGTAACTATTCACATTGGAATCTACAATAATGTAATGACGGAAGCCCGGCGAGAAAACACATCAACGTTATGCTGTCCGGTGACACATGTATCAGGGTTAGGGAATTTATATGGACTGGACACATTTTCTGTCATCTATTCAAATGAACATCAAACCTGACAACCTAATAAGACCAAAGAATATGGAACTGGAAGGACAGAGAAATACCCTACAGTCTGCGTATGCGTATACACTTTACAGGAGATGTTCTTTATGTTATCATCTTTTCCTTCAATTACAGTCTGTTACTCTACCTTTCCCAATGTACAATATCCAGTGACTTAATGGGACTATAGTAACTTTTCTTTATGTTATCAGACTTCTTATCAATTTCAGTGGGTTATTTTTAACACCCACCAAACCCATAAAGCTTATAATAACTCCAGAAGAAGGATGGGTGGGGGGACAGGAACCTTTGTTCATGGTATCATGCCTTTCACATATTACACAGGCCATGGGTGTGAAGTTTGACATGCAACTACACTGTGTGCAGAATTATTAGGCCAATGAGTATTTGATTACTTGATACTTTTTATACATGTTGTCCTACTCCAAGCTGTATAGACTTGATAGCCAACTACCAATTAAGTAAATTAGGTGATGTGCATCTCTGTAATGAGGAGGGGTGTGGTGTAATGACATCAACACCCTATATAAGGTGTGCTTAATTATTAGGCAAATGCCTTTCCTTTGGCAAAATGGGTCAGAAGAGAGACTTGATGGCTCTGAAAAGTCCAGAATTGCGAGATGTCTTGCAGAGGGATGCAGCAGTGTGGAAATTGCCAAACTTTTGAAGCGTGATCACCGAACAATCAAGTGTTTCATGGCAAATAGCCAACAGGGTCACAAGAAGCGTGTTAGGCAAAAACAGCGCAAAATAACTGCCCTTGAATTGAGGAAAATCAAGCGTGAAGCTGCCAAGATGCCATTTGCCACCAGTTTTGCCATATTTCAGAGCTGCAACATTACTGGAGTATCAAAAAGCACAAGGTGTGCCATACTCAGGGACATGGCCAAGGTAAGGAAGGCTGAAAAAAAGACCACCTTTGAACAAGAAACATAAGATAAAACGTCAAGACTGGGCCAAGAAATATCTTAAGACTGATTTTTCAAAGGTTTTATGGACTGATGAAATGAGAGTGACTCTTGATGGGCCAGATGGATGGGCCAGAGGCTGGATCAGTAAAGGGCAGAGAGCTCCACTCCGACTCAGATACCAACAAGGTGGAGGTGGGGTACTGGTGTGGGCTGGTATCATCAAAGATGAACTTGTGGGACCTTTTCGGGTTGAGGAGGGAGTGAAGCTCAACTCCCGGACCTACTGCCAGTTTCTGGAAGACAACTTCTTCAAGCAGTGGTACAGGAAGAAGTCGGTATCGTTCAAGAAAAACATGATTTTCATGCAGGACAATGCTCCATCACATGCATCCAACTACTCCACAGCATGGCTGGCCAGTAAAGGTCTAAAAGAAGAAAAATAATGACATGGTCCCCTTGTTCACCTGATCTGCACCCCATAGAGAACCTGTGGTGTCTCCTAAAATGTGAGATTTACAGGGAGGGAAAACAGTACACCTCTGGGAATAGTGTCTGGGAGGCTGTGGTGGCTGCAGCATGCAATGTTGATCGTAAACAGATCAAGCAACTGACACAATCTATGGATGGAGGCTGCTGAGTGTCATCATAAAGAAAGGGGGCTATATTGGTCATTAATTTTTTGGGGTTTTGTTTTTGCATGTCAGAAATGTTTATTTCTAAAGTTATATTGGTTTAGCTGGTGAAAATAAACAAGTGAGATGGGAATATATTTGGTTTTTATTAAGTTGCCTAATAATTCTGCACAGTAATAGTTACCTGCACAAACAGATATCCTCCTAAGAGGCAAATCTAAAAAAAAAACCACTCCAACTTCCAAAAATATTAACCTTTGATATTTATGAGTCTTTTGGGTTGATTGAGAACATATTGCTGATCAATAATAAAAATAATCCTCTAAAATACAACTTGCCTAATAATTCTGCACACCGTGTAGTCCTCAATCTACTGAATCCAATAAGTAGACTATTGGTGGAAGTCTGTGTACGTTATTGAATGTACTAAATGTAATTCGGAGAAAATAGGAATACATCGGGATACATGTAATCGGTGACACACATGCAATATCGTTTGTAATGCTGGGAAGAATTGAAGCTCCCTCTGATGGAAGTTTGAAGCTTTCACACACAGCCTTAACTCTAGCTAGGAGGTTGAGCACTGAGAGGTCTGGTTTAGGCTGTGACTCACCCTCTAGTTGGAGGGTGGAGTTAGCTGTAGTGAGTAGTAAGATGGAATAAGGCAAAGAAGAAGGTCCTGTCTTGAGGAAGTTGGGAAGCATTTCCGAGGGACCAGCTACAGAACAGGGTCCCTAGGTTATTAGACTTCCAGAGTCTAGTGACAGAAACTGTAGGCTAGTGGGTTTTATGCTCTCTAGCCACTCAAGTGAAACCTTCTGGGACGGTTGTAGTTACATTGGATCAGGAAACTACACTAAAGGGAGTACAGATACCCAAAGGATTCGCACTACTAGCCTGGCTGGAGGTTATCCACAGCAACAAGATGGAGTGATGAACAGCTCGAAAGCACCTAAAAGCCTTCAAGCATGGATAGCCAGTGTGCAGGCCACTATTCTCACCCAGAAAGAATGGACTACAGTTCTTCCCAGACTGTCGGACCACTTTTGTGGTGGTGCTTGTAAACTCTGGAATTGCTGCAACAATCTCCAGTAACAGGTAAAAGCAAAGAAACTGATTATGTGTGCCTCCTTTCCCTCTACTACTCTCACCATACCCAGGGAGCCAGCCCTGGTTGGGAAGGGTTTAACACTTACACTGCCACACCATCTAACTCCCAGAGATGTCATGCAGTGTTAGCTATATCTGGCTGAATGTCTCAAGTGGCGTCACAAACTTAATATTTTCTTATTGCTTTTATTTCTCCATTTTTCCTCTGCCTTTTCAATGTGAGCCAAGGCAACAGCACTGGGCATAGCCACCATAATCCTGACTACTGACCTAGCTGCTGGGTACCCTAGCCCTTAGCGCTCCACACATGTATAATACAGCAGAAGAATACACATCAAAAAGTAGCTGTACAATATGCATACAACATCTATTAAGCCTCCCTCAGACTCTATCAGGGTTTGAGCAACTCACAAATGGTCTCCCCACCTTTCAAACACAAACAGACCAAGTTAATAATAATCTTTATTTGTATAGCGCCAACATACTCCGCAGTGCTTTACAATTTAGAGGTTCCTATACAAACAGTCATAAGTAACATAGTTATAGATAACTATCTGTAGAGGCCTATATGGAGTGGATGGGGTTATCAGGAGGAGGCAGAGCTATGAAGTGAGCAAGGCTATCAGGAATGGCGGAGATATAAAGTGGGCAGGGCTATATGGAGGGGCCGGAGCTATGAAGTGGGCATGGTTATGTGATATGGGCGGGGCTATGTGGAGTGGACGGGGCTTTGATACATACGCACACACACGCACACGCACACACACACACACTCAGCGTTATATATTAGATACAATAATTTAAGCAAAAATAATGACGAACATGCTCGTAAGAGCTTACAATCTACAATGAGGTGTGCGTGACAAAAAGTACAGGAGCTTATTTACTACAATGATTCAGCTATCTTGAGCAAATGAGGGATAGATAAAAGGCTACATGAGCCAAAGAGGTTGTCTGCTACATGGATAATCCCTTTTCATTCTCCATGTCTGGGCACATAAAAATTAAAAAGGTAATATGTAGCGCCACGCTGGTCAGCACACTACGAAAGGGTACTGCACCCCAAACAGAAGGTGCAGTATTCTTGTCCTGGAAGGGGGTAATGGAAGTCTGAATCTCCCCACCACATACATACACCTAGAGACAGGGGGCCAATTGGGCAGCCCGTTACCAGGGTACCCGGTCCCGGTGGGAGGAGAACTATAGTATATAGTGAGTGGGGAAAGAGCGGGAAAGACAGAGGAGAACCTGAGAGAACCTGGGAGAACGTAGGAGACTGAGAGACACAAGAGAAGGAGAAGTTATGGGAGGGCACCTCAACCTGGTGACCCAGACAGAGAAGGGCAGACGGAGGGTGACTGATCACCCTGGCCCAGTCCAAAGCGGGGTACCAGCTCTGAAACAGTGCAGAGGTCCATTCCTGAGCCGCAAACACCAGTATGATCGACAGCTTCTTGCTTCTTAAGAGCACTATACGCCCGACATACGTACAGTCCCCACCAGAAGCACGAAACCAGGTTGAGCCCCTTAGAGAGAAGAAGGGTATCTCAGTTCACCCAACAGGCCTGGTAGTAAGAGGGATTCGTGCAGGGCAGCGTGAGGAACAAGGAGTGCGCAGAGGTAGGACAGTGGAAGAGACAAGAAGGGACATAGCTGGAGCTTCAGACAGACATTGCCTTCTGCCAGGACCACCCGGTCCACTACTCTGGCTGTAACAACCGCATACCCTGTAAACTGCAGATTACTGAAGTAAAAACCCATGCAGAGCAAGCAAGTGTCTGTGTTTCTTCCTGGTTGACTGTGACATTCCATTCCTCACAGCAGAGACTGTGCTGCCCTATTCCTATCATCACACTACACTGCCATGGGGGACCCTGCTCTACCTGTAGGGAGCTACAATACCCATCCATCCCCCCGGAAGTCTGCATCAGTGCCAGTGCCATCACCGGATCTATGGGTGGCGTCACAACATTCATCTATAAACTCTTATCCCTGTAAATACCCCTTTTTATTGTCACCCCAAGGGCACGGACTCGGGCACCGACCACCCATGACATCCTTGCAACCAACCGCCCGAGATCTGAGTACCTCAGACCCTTGTGGGCCCGACAAATACTCATCTCCCATGTTGGAGTCATTCCAGTACTGTTGGGGCTGCATCAGACCAGTATGGGTTCAGGTTTTTAGGAAAGATTAGAATAGATAGGCTCAGATTAGTTGTTCCCACCCTCCAATCCAGCAGGGGCAGCTGAGTGTAGAAGGGCAGCTGACTTAGAGGGGTTGGCCTTTATTTAGATAACCCCTTCTTATTTCCCATGTTTGGCCCCATTAAAATAAAATAAAAAAGTTCTATACTCACCTCTGATGCTGATGCTGTTTCAGTAGCTTCAGTGCTTGCGATTCTGGTACTCTCATAATGTTGTGATATTGTCGAGCCCCAGGCCCGGGGGTATTCGGGTATCAGGCTCAGAGGGGTTCACGGGATGTCACTGGTGGCGGTGCCTGAGCCCGTGGTTGGGTGACACTTCAAAGAGGGGTTATGTACAAGTGATATCAGTAGTTGTCTCGTGACGCCACCTGTAGTGCCTGGTGAGGGATCACCATCGCCACCACAGTCCTCTGGAGGAAGATGGTACTGCGACAAGGATGACAAAGCTCCCTACAGGTGGAGCTGGATCTCCGGGGCAGTGTAGAGTAAAGGAGCAGCTTGGAGTGGGACTTGAGGCCGGGATAAGAAGCAGTGGGGCAGTCTATATGGAGACTGGGAACAGAGAGGAATAACGCACACACGCTGAAGAAAGTCTCTTTTACCTTTTTACTGATGGTATTCACAGGTAAAGATGTCCAAAGCACTGTCGGGTAACCAGGTGCACAGTGAGTCTCCACAGCAAGTGGGTATAAGGCCTCCTCAGGTTCCCTGTTGTCGCTGCAGCCCTGCCTGTATACAACATGACTGGCCTCCTCACTTTCTCTGGTCCTCTCTTTCTCCTCCTGCGCGGTCCACAGGTTACCCTTTCTGATCACTGCTGTGTTATTCCACACTACGGTTTCTGACTCCCTTTTGCTGGGTACGCAAGAGGACCGGGTGACTAAAGTCTCCACAGTGTGCCGGGGTTCTCTGCAGTCCTAGAGTGATCCTGCAGGTGCGGATCCCCGAAGTCCGGTAAGTCTTGGGCAAACTTCCACTAGTTTCTCTGCTCCCTTGGTTAAGCTCTGTGCCTTCTGTCACCACTCCTAGGCTTGGCTGAACAGCAGAAGAGCCACTCCGGGTCACTGGTTCGGGCCTAACCGGGGCACCGAGCACCAGGACGTCTTAGCAGCTCTCCTAGCGTCTGCACACTCTACCTATCTCCTAACCCAGCAGCAGTATGTATAGGGGATCTCACCTAAAATCAGTGAGTCTAGCTCCCCCTACTGTGCCGGGGTGGAAGGTGTTGCATGTAGTAGGTACCTGCTGTGGAAACCCAGCTGTACAGCAGGGAAGGCTGTGGCTACCTGCGTGAGCAGGGCGCCACAATACCACATGACACCCAATCACAGCCAGCTTCCCTCTGCTTCCGGACAAATGATTAATCAACAGGATGTAGGTGAGTATCCATAGCTCTCACTCCCTCTTGATTATTAATCAGTTGTCCGAAGGCGGGGAAAGAGAAGCTGGCGATGATTGGATGTGAGGCTCGAGTGACATCAAAACGTCACGTCAGCCCCAGGAACGTGAGCACCGACACTGCTGGAACGGTGGCGGCACTGGAGGTGAGTATAAGCTTTTTTACTTCAATTCGGGCCAAACATGAGAAGGGTCTAAACAGAAGACAACCCCTTTAAGTCAGCTGCCCTTTTACACTGCAGGATTGGAGGGTGGGAACGACTAGTCCTGCCTATCTCTTATAGTCATCCCTAAATACCTAAACCCATACTGGTTCTTTTAACCCTCTCTACCTCAGTTTACCAGGTTCCATATCATATCGCCCAAGGTTTGTCATCTGGGTCATACACACTTCCCATCCAGGACGCTGTGCCCAACTGCTTGCCTTCAAGCGCTCGAGACGTTGAAGCAGGTAGTGAATTCTGTCAGATTTCAATTCTGAAGCCTGTAGAATTGTGATTGCAGCTCTGCCCTGTAATAAAGGCTGCATCTACATAGAGGGTGCACTGCTGAGCCCAGGCTTATTCATTGGATTTATATAGATTGTGGAATTTTATACTTTCCTATGGAGAATGTATAGCAGCTATGTTATTAGTCATGCTGGATGCCATACACTTTTATCAGATACAGGCAAATGTAAGAAATAGCCAATGGAATTTTTTCTTACGTATTATTTGTGCAGTGCGTGGGGGGAGGGAGGCATAAGTAGCTCAATCTGCTGCAAATTCAATGTATGGGAATTGCAGAAATATATTGCGAGTAGCATTATGCACAATATAAACTGAGAAGCGAGCTGTGCGGTCAGGAATGATAGCACGGATACGGACAGACAAGTCTCGCAATCAGCGGGGGGCGCACACATGGCTCCTGCTTAGAGCGACACCTGTCACTCCTGCTGCCCGGGAAGAAGATGACAGAGATGAAAAATACATGAAGGGATGATGTGATTCTCATTTCTTCAGATTAGTTTGCAATTCAATGGCGTTCACCCATGACCGGCGTGGAGACTTGACTCATCCTAATCCGTCATCTCCCACTTCTTCAGCCCCAGCTCCGCTCTGCAATCTAACATTTGTGTCATTAACAAATTAGATCATATTTGCAGCTATTGCTTTATCACAAGTGTTAATAACATCCTAATGTGTCTGCACTGTGGAGCTGCATTGTTTAACCTCCTCTGATTCAAGGGTATTGCTTTATTAATCATTGCCGGGAGGAAAGTCAGTGAAACCGGGAGGACTCTGGATTCAGCACTTTGATTACGTGCGGTACTTGTCCCTTTTCTTTAGTCCAGCTATTTCTACGACACTTTTTTTAAGTACGGTAAATCTGTCAGGAGATTTTTGCTATGGAATCTGATGTAGGAGCAGAGAGCCTGATTCCAGGCATGTGTCACTTATTATGCTACTAGATGGAGTTCTGATAGAGCCCCCACTTCCTCTGCTGTAGATGTAACAGGGCAGTTTATAAACATGCCCACATCTCTGATTGGCAGTTTTCTGTGTTGTGAGGTATACCGGCAATGTATGTGGCAGGTATGTTCACACAGATGGAGATCTGTCGCAATGGGAACCCGGATAGTTCGCTGGGACTTAAAGGACCAGGAATCTTGCTTTATTTTAAAGGGCTGGTTTCACTGGATGGTCAGGAAGTGATGGGCCGGACTGACCATTCACAAACCTCCCATAGGTGTATCTCATCTGATATAGTGAGATTGTGTGGATCACATGACGGTGATGTAAGGAAAGTCCTTCAACTTCCTGTTTGGACTACATGGCAGATAAGCATATCTGAGAGTGGAGGTGGCTAGAGCTCCTGGAAGTCCAGGAAACCACCGTGGCTCTTGAGGTCTGGACTCATGATAGGTGCCGAAACGGAGCGAGTCCAAGGACCTGGTAGGTGATTCCAGCGAGTGGCTTCCTGGACAACAAGACTGGAAGGAGCCAGTCTGAATCCTGCTAAGATGCATGAACAGGTAATCCCAGAGTGGGACTCAGTATACTGACGGTGGTCAGTAAGAAACTGTGCAGATGTATCTGCGATTGAAATCAACCAGCATGTCGCAAAGGTTTCAGAGGACTATACGGACGAGTCTGCGGAAGTAGCTATCGCTATGTGTATTGGTGTTTTGTGTAAACGCTGAAATACTATGCCTACTATGTGCTGATACATAAAGCAGATGGACTATCCTTTATAAGAACTGTTGTGTGTGCTAAAGCCAATGTACTCCAACCTAATAAGTAAGCGCTGCCTCATAGTGTACACTGTACATTGCAGCTAATCAATGGTAGGGGTGGGTTTACACCGATTAGCTTGACTGTCTTGCATGCAGCACCTAGTCCTCCAATGATAATCTCCAGATCATAAAACACTGATTGTACTGAGCACGTGACACATGTCTGAAATCTGCACCTCTTCTCTAAAATGTCTGATTGTGGTCACAGCTTACTTTCTTTGGTAACGAAGAGCTGCCCTGCAGGACGCATTTCTGCTCTAAGTGAAAACATTTGCAGATTAAATGGAAATTCCATTTTTTAAATATTATAATCCTTTCATTATATGGTGACCATTGGGTTCAAGCCCCTGGAAATTCCACTCAGGTGATTTTATCTATGTTCATATACCATATGAGGGCTCCTCTCTATTACAGAGAAAACTTTGTGGCCCAGGCCTGCAATTTACTAGCCACAGAAGACTAAAGCCCATGATGAGAAGAGAAGGCATGACGCTTGTGGCATAGGCTGATCACCATCACATTTGAGTGTTAAAGAGAATCTGTCAGTAGGTTTTTGCTATGTAATCTGAAAACGACATTCTGTAAGGAAAAAAGAGATTTCAGCCATACGTCTCTTATCACAAAGCGTGTTCTGGTTTTCCTGCAATGTTTGTTTTAGCACCAGTAGCTACAATGACTGTGACTAGCTTGCATGAGAGGACTTGCCTAGCATGCCCCTGCTATGATTAGCAGCTCACTCTCTATAGACCTTGTATACAGAGCCTGTTTTGTGCAGAGACAGCTCTCTGAGCTCTGCTGCTTTGCTAAATCTAAAAACTTTAATGGTGAAAAGCCCCCATCACACGGGGCGACATCTCCGCCCATTACAGAGGCGATGTGGGGGCATGGCCTATCGGCAGCGACATCGCCCCTATGTCGCCTCATGTAAAGGGGCGATGTCGGCGGTGCTCTGAAACTAGGCGACCATCATGGGGCGATGTCAGGCGATGGGAGCCATAGGCTCCCATTGTCCTGCATCGCCGCTGGGGTTTTCAGACACCCCGGCGGCGATGTCTCCTGTCAGCTCGCCGGCGCAGGGCTGGAGGTGTCGCCCCGTGTAAACAGGGGACGGCGATGCTGGCGGGGCACCAAAAACGTGCGCGCACCCGCCAGTCACCACCGACATCTCCAGCCCCGTCGCCAGGTGTGACGGGGCCTTAAGAGCCGCTACACCCAGTAATCTAACTGATACATCGTTGGATTCAGGGTTTCTTTGTCTACGTCATGCTGCTCTCAGATGATATAGAAAAACGTGCTGACAGATTCCCTTTAAGCAAAAAATGCTTGGTCCTCGAAACATTCAAAAACGCGAGAAAAGAGAGTTAAAAAATGAATTTCTGTAAAGATTGTAACTATGGAGTCTCGTGTTCGTAGCAAATGGTTTTAATGCTAAAAAAAAGGTAAATAACAAACCGTCCTTGAAATTATTTTTCTAGATGAACTGTACCCTCCAAAAGAGAAAAACATTTGTAATACCTTCTACTACGATGCCAAACCCGCCTGAGTCACCACCCAGAATACTCAGCCGAACAGCTGTCATGCCCACATATATTCTCATTTTCTCTCTTTTTTGTTTTCACGACTCATCGATTAACATTTTTTTCAACTACAAGTTAAAATCCTTCACTGGAAGTGGAACAGTAAAACGGCTGAATGTAGAAACCTAAAAATGTGCTAATTCAAGGCCACATATGAAAAAGTGTCCATGTTTTCATGTCACTGTCATCATTACGGCACAAATTGTAAGGTATGGGCTATAGATGTCTGACACTTATTGGTATAATAAGACAATGGTCCCCAATTCCAGTCCTCAAGGCCCCCCACCAACAGTGCAGGTTTTCAGGATTTCCTTAGTATTTGACAATTGGTAATTTAATCTCCTGCACAGGTGGTGATTCCAACTGTTAAATGCTAAGGAAATTCTGAAAACATGCACTGTTGGTGGGGCCTTGAGGACTGGAGTTGGGGAACTCTACATGAACATACATAGTGGGGGGGATTTCAGGTCCAGGTAGAGTGTGGGGAAACCATTTTGTGGCGGTGTCACCACCTAGCATGGCTTTTCACTGCTTTGCTGATGGAATCCCTCCTGTGCCTGCTGTGCTGGTGCTATATGTTGGAGTCAAATGTGATACCTGTGCTGGAGAGGTGTTACTGTCAAGGAAAGATCAACCATGGCCAAACTAATCCTGCACAAGCTAGATGCAAGGAACTCACCAGGTAGGAGCTGGGGGCAGCGCTGGTTCACTATATATACGGTAAATAGCCCAGCCGCTCACATCCTTTAGTGTTAACTGGTCCACTGATCCTAGCGCAAATACTAAGCCTGTGTTCAGACACTATGTGTATATCTCAAGTATCTATATGACTGACTCACTGTGCAGCTTCATTAGTGTGCATTTATGTATGCAGCTGCTCCCCTCTATTTAAAGGATGTGAGCAGCTGGGCTATCTACGTAGTGCACCAGCGCTGCCCCCAGCTCCTACTTGGGGAGTTCCTTGCATCTAGCTTGTGTAGGGTTAGTTTGGCAATGAGTGATCTATTCAAATGTTTTTTTTTTTTTTTTAAAAGACCAAGTAACTTTTCATCTTGGTTTAGCTATTAGGAATGGGAGGAGCCTTCCATCTCTTGTCAGTGTCGCCCCTGCAGTGGGGTCCACCGGGGGTTTACCCGGTGTCTCGGTTGGCCAGACCAAGCCTGTTTGGGCTTCTTAATTGAATAAGTCGTTAAAAAAATGTTTTTGAAGAACTGATGGAATGTTGAATGGAATGAAGGATTTAATTCTCGAGCAGAGGGCAAGTGCGGGAGACGTTTTGAGAAAGAAGGGATTTGAAAAGAAAAGTCAAAGCTGTAAATAGGTGATACCAAAGAACTGCAGGAAAAATAGAGGGTGAAACAGAATGAAATAAGGATTTGTAGATTAAAGGGAACCTGACAGCTGATAGATGCTGCCCGAACCACAGGAAACATATCAGACACTGGCTCTATTATTTAAGCCGTCTATGCTCGACTCTTAAGAGCTGTCGCTTTTCAGAGAAAAGTCACACACATGACTAGTTGGAGAGACAGGTTCTGTTGGGTTCTCTGTGCCCACTGACAATGACTTGGATGTCTTGCCCTGAAGAAGTGGCTAGCTTCACAACACGTCGCCTAATAAAGATCTACAGACAGATGAGGACTCTGGTGATTACTCTGGCAGCTTTTCAACCCCTTTTCTTCTCCTGGTTTATGAATTATCCCACCTGTGGGTCTGTGGTAGCCATATCTTCATAAGCAATTACAGTGGTTGTGTCTCACAAAACCACAATAGATAAGCACATTCCTTCATACAGCTTTCATTTGGTCCTAATTAGATAAGACCCTATTTCCACCCCCTGTTTTTCTCACAACCTATTCCAATCAGTCCGTGGACCAGATCGACGACTTTTTGCTTACAATGACTGACAGATTTCTCCCTATAGACGTACACAGGTAGACACTAGCGATGAGTGACCACTACCATGCTCGGGTGCTTGTAACAAGCAGTCTTACGCTCAGATGGGCGCAACTCGTAAACTGAGTATAATGGAAGTCAATGGGCAAAGCAATACTTTTTATGGACGCTATTCCGAGAAATGCTTGCGTTTCCCATTGACTTACATTATACTCAGTACTCGAGTCGTGCACATATGAGCATTCAACTGTACCAAGCACCCTAGCTTGATAATGCATGCTCATCACTAGTAGAGACCTATCACTCCAGGAAAACAGAAGTGGAGAAGCTGTTGGGGACCCATCTTTTCAATTTGTTTACTATGCTTTTAAAGTACACTTCCATCTGAAAAGCTTCAGCGTTTCAAGACAAGTATACATGGCTAGTTATACAATAATGTGAGTGTACCCTTAAAGTGAATGCACTCAAAGGGGTTGTCCACTACTAGGACAACCCCTTGTGATTTCACTTGTTTCCCTAGTGAAAATAAAATAGTCTGTACTCTCTTCCTGTTCTGGCGCTATTGCAGCGCTGTCTACAATCACAGTTCGGGGGTCATGTGATATTGTGACGTCATGCGAGCCCCATGTCCAATCACTGCCGGATTCTGTCTCTCCGTCTTTTAAGACAACTGGACCATCAACAGGACGCGACCCTTTGGCTACTGCTCACTTCCTTTTGATAGCTCAATTAGTCCGAATGCCTGGAGAGAGAAGCTGGCGGGTATTGGATGTAAAAGGTATGTCACACGCGTCGATATCGCTGTCAATGTCGCTCGTACGTCACGGATTTTCAGTCGCTCAAGCGACGTAAAAGTGACGCAGGAGCGACATTGAAGCGTGTGACCAAGCGATGCAACCAGCGATATGTCGCTGATCGCCGATCGCAGGTTTCACTGCCAGATGTAAAACCTGTCGCTCATCGCTCAGTAGACCTTGTGCATCGCTGTGTGTGACACTAAACTCAGCGACGTATTTTCTATTTTGACATCGTACAAGCGACTAAATAAAATCGCTCGCAAGATGGCGACATCACCGCATCGCTGGGTCATATTGACGCGTGTGACATCTTACCTGCGATAATTCCACATCGCTCAGGTGATTAATAATTTGTGACGCATGAGCGATATCGCGGGCGACATTGACACGTGTGACAGGCCCTTAAGAGTGTGAACTGTAATAGCATCAGGAGAACATTAGGACCCTGCGGTTTTTTCCTGGCTGAGCTGAGAGCAGGGGCAGCCCGAGAGACCCTGTGTGCAGAAAAGCAGAAGTGAGGTGAAGGGAACGGAGGATTAGAGTCTGCTGTGTAGAGGCTGTGAGCAGATGCTAGTGAGAAGTGTGGAGACTGAACTCCGATAAGACTGTGTTCTGCCAGCGTTTTTGTTGGGGTTGCTAATCCCTTGCTCTGGTAAACCTGTGTCTCTGCTTTGGGACAAGTACAGAGCATGTGAGAGCTGTGTGACTCTGGAGCTCTGTGAAGTCCATGCTGGGTGGACTAGAGACTTTGATTGAGCATCTGGAAAGAGACAGAGGATATCTTCCTCATGACAGAGCCAATGGACAGCTACCAAGAAAACTGAGTGACTGCAAGAGGAGAAACGAGGTCCGGTGCCATCAACATTGAGAGGATACTGACAAGCCCTGGTAAAGAGTTCTGCCTGGACCGCACCCTGAGGCTACAGAACTAAAGTCCCCGGCGTGTTGTTCCAAACTACAACTCGTCCGGCAAGAAAAAAAAGACACAAGATCTACTATGGTTATGCCGACACAAAACTAAAAAAAAGTTGTAATTCTTATAAGGAGAGGAGGAGAAAGAAAAGAAAAAGTGAAGGGGTTAAGAGAAGTTTCCAGCCTCTGAAAGTAAACCGGATTCTTCCTATTCCTGACAGCAGAACTCAGAATTAGAACGCAAAATATATCAGAACGTTCGATTTATTTACAAAATCTGCATAACCAGTTTACGGTAACATTACAGTGGGACGGATAACACAATGTGCTGTGATAAATGTCAGGATTAGTGCCGCCACATCTGTATAGAACCACCAATTATATCTCTCTGGAATAGAATGGAACCAGCTGGTTGGTAACCATGGTAACAAGCATACACTCACTGGTGCCGGAATCCAATATAAGCAAAAAAAAAGAAACGCACATAACAATGAAAATGTTAAGTGACAAGCAAATCCAATAACTGTCATGCATTGTATATTGTCATAGGAGCCTCAGGAAAAATAACAATGCAAAGAATAGACATCTGCGATACAAGACCGGTGTGCGCTCCACACTACAAAGCATCTGCATCTTACATGTACGGGGATGACGGGAGGGAGTTGTTGCACACTAGGGAACGGGGTACTCGAGATCGGCTTGTACTATCTCTGGGGGTGTCAAGGTGCCGGTCCAGTTGTCCCAGATGCAGCAAGTAAAGGGAGTATTTACAGGGATTTTGTCATGACGCCGCGGGGGTCTGTGGTTAGTAGAACCACCGCTGCCATATTCCTGCTGAGGACAGTGACTTAGGGCAGCGTGGATGGTAAGCCCTCCTCGGGTAGGGCTGAGGGTCCCCAGGGCAGGTGTAGTAGTGATAGAGGGGCCTGGTGAGGGATTGTGCTTTTTGCAAGACGCTTACTTTGCTGCTGCAGCTTCTCTAGCCAGTGTGTAGGGACGACAGCCTGTGGCTCCTCAGGCGGGACTCTGCTGCGACGCTGGAAAAAAGCAGTCTCAGGCAATGGTGAGCTCACCGGCTACTTTACTTAAGGTTCTTTAGCAGCAGTTGACAACGGTTTACAAGTTACAGTTCTTTCAGCTCTTTCAAGTTACAGTTCTCACACTTTAGCACTGCTCTGGGTAACTGGGTTTATGCAGCTCATGCAGCTCCTCTGCATTGTTTCCCTTAAGTCCTTTCAGGCCCTTGTCTTTCTCTGTTTCCTCACTCACGGGTTTGGCCTGGCCTTCACGGGCTTTTGTGTGATGATTCCCTCTCTGTCAGGGTCATTAGCCCTAGTTTGATGGCTGTGTTCCTAGACCGTGGTGGTAGGTAGGCTGCAGGTCATGGAGTACCTGCCCCACTCTGGTATGTCCTGTGATTAGGGTCTTAGAGTACTCCCGGTCACTTCTACAGAATCGGCTCTCTGGCTGTAGCGGCCTAGCCCCCAGTGTCCCAGGTATGGCTGTGGGATCACCAGGCTCCCTCTTTCTCACTGTGGGGTGTCGTTGCTTTTTGGCTTCTTTCCCCTTGCCTCCGGCTATGGAGTGAGCTTTGTCTCCTAGGAATGTAGCCTCTGGGATTCTGCGTCCTCCTGGGAACCTCTCCTCCTGGGAATTGTCTGCCTGCAACTTGGTGTTCCAACACTCTCTCTTCTCTTGACTGCCTGCTCTTGTGTCTAACTGAGTGTTCCTGGGTTTTTCTATTGTTGGTCTCTCCACCCACTTGTTCAGTGCTGCTATATGCTCCACAAACATTACTCTTAACCCCTGCTACCCCTTGCCTAACCTAGAATCCTAGGCGTAGGGTCGGTGTGTACCTGTGTGGGTGTTTTTCAGTCAACCATCTCTACCTACACATAAAAGGGTCCCCTTAATAATAAGTGCTTCACCTAAACACGTTTATACCTTACCAAATATCGCCACAGATTAAACTATGTTGATATTTATAGTGAATTAGCACATCCAATGTTAATGGCAAAAAAATCACTTTATTGTTTAAAATTAATTCATATTAAAATTGTTTACCATACATAACATGTCCTTTTAGTCGGGAACACAGTCCCTATCATGCACAAAATATTAGGGTGGGCTACAGAGAATACAGAATAGCAGCAAAAAACTATCAGGGGAACAACAGAGAATATTCACAGCACTATTACTCTTGTATTGATCTTGGTCCCTCTCTTAATTCAAGACAGACACTCCTATAGACCCAAATGGTCATTAAATAATCCTCCATAAGATACTAAGTAGTTCACAATACCTGGTGCCAGAATGATCCTCAAAGATAATCGCTCCTTGGACCCCTGCTGCCAAAGTGCTCCTGCCTCACCCCCACCGCCGACGTACGTTTCAAAAGTTGGTCTTTTTTCCTCTTTTTTCCTCGCCCTGAGGAAAAAAGACCAACTTTTGAAACGTACGTCGGCGGTGGGGTGAGGCAGGAGCACTTTGGCAGCAGGGGTCCAAGGAGCGATTATCTTTGAGGATCATTCTGGCACCAGGTATTGTGAACTACTTATTATCTTATGGAGGATTATTTAATGACCATTTGGGTCTATAGGAGTGTCTGTCTTGAATTAAGAGAGGGACCAAGATCAATACAAGAGTAATAGTGCTGTGAATATTCTCTGTTGTTCCCCTGATAGTTTTTTGCTGCTATTCTGTATTCTCTGTAGCCCACCCTAATAATTTGTGCATGATAGGGACTGTGTTCCCGACTAAAAGGACATGTTATGTATGGTAAACAATTTTAATATGAATTAATTTTAAACAATAAAGTGATTTTTTTTGCCATTAACATTGGATGTGCTAATTCACTATAAATATCAACATAGTTTAATCTGTGGCGATATTTGGTAAGGTATAAACCATCTCTACCTAACCTGGCTGCAGTTCACCCTGTGGCCGTCCTGGTCGCAGGGGCGCCACAGAGTTACAGTTTTTTTTTACATGAGCCTTTGCAACCCGTATGGGGATTAACAAACGTTAAAGTGGCTTTCTCCCAGAAGAAGCTGATGTTCACCCTCCCCGGGTGCGGGTCCTCAATGCTACTGCCTCTGTAGCTGCTGTGGTCAAGTCACATGGACAATCAGAAAGAAGCACGGGTTGGCACGCGGTTTGAATTCCGTGTCTCTGGTCGCCACGGTCGACCAATCAGAGCAGCGGAATTCAAACCACGCGCCAAGCCGCGCTACTTCTCTGATTGGTCACCGCGGCCGTGGCGACCAATCAGAAGAGTACTGCGGCTTGGCGCGCGGTTTGAATGCAAACCCCATCCTTGCAGCCTCCTCCATCCCCTCAGCCTCCTCCGTCCTCACAGCCTCCTCCATACCCTCAACTTCCCCATCCTCACAGCCTCCTCCATCCTCACAGCTTCCTCCATTCCCTCAGCCTCCCCATCCTCACAGCCTCCTCCATCCCCTCAGCCTCCTCCATCCTTACAGCCTCCTCCATCCTCACAGCCTACTCCATTCCCTCAGCCTACCCATCCTCACAGCCTCCTTCATCCCCTCAGCCTCCTCCATCCCCTCAGCCTCCTCCATCCCCTCAGCCTCCCCCATCCCCTCAGCCTCCTCCATCCTCACAGCTTCCTCCATCCCCTCAGCCTCCCCATCCTCACAGCCTCCTCCATCTCCTCAGCCTCCTCCATCCTCACAGCCTCCCCATCCTCACAGCCTCCTCCATTCTCACAGCCTCATCATACTCACAGCCTCCCCATCCTCACAGACTCCTCCATCCCCTCAGCTTCCCCATTCTCACAGCCTCCTCCAACCCCTCAGCCTCCCCATGCTCACAGCTTCCTCCATCCCCTCAGCCTCCTCCATCCACACAGCCTCCACCATCCTCACTGCCTCCTCCATCCTCACTGCCTCCTCAATCCCCTCAGCCTCCCCATCCTCACAGCCTCATCCATTCTCACAGCCTCCCCATCCTCACAGCCTCCCCATCCTCACAGCCTCCTCCATCCCCTCAGCCTCCCCATCCTCACAGCCTCCTCCATACTCACAGCCTTCCCATCCTCACACCCTCCTCCATTCTCACAGCCTCCTCCATTCTCACAGCCTCCCCATCCTCACAGCCTCCCCATCCTCACAGACTCCTCCATCCCCTCAGCCTCCTCCATCCTCACAGCCTCCCCAACCTCACAGCCTCCTCCATTCTCACAGCCTCCCCATCCTCACAGCCTCCCCATCCCCTCAGCCTCCTCCATCCCCTCAGCCTCCTCCATCCTCACAGCCTCCTCCAACCCCTCAGCCTCCCCATCCTCACAGCCTCCTCCATCCTCACAGCCTCCCCATTTCCTCAGCCTCCTCCATCCCCTCAGCCTCCTCCATCCTCACAGCCTCCCCAACCTCACAGCCTCCTCCATTCTCACAGCCTCCCCATCCTCACAGCCTCCCCATCCCCTCAGCCTCCTCCATCCCCTCAGCCTCCTCCATCCTCACAGCCTCCTCCAACCCCTCAGCCTCCCCATCCCCACAGCCTCCTCCATCCTCTCAGCCTCCTCCATCCTCAGAGCCTCCTCCAACCCCTCAGCCTCCCAATCCTTACAGCCTCCCCATCCTCACAGCCTCCTCCACCCTTACAGCCTCCCCATCCTCACAGGCTCCCCATCCTTTCAGCCTCCTCCATCCCCTCAGCCTCCTCCATCTTCACAGTCTCCTCCAACCCCTCAGCCTCCTCATCCTCACAGCCTCCTTTATCCTCACAGCCTCCCCATTCTCACAGCCTCCTCATTCTCACTCTTTACTTCTATTAGGTCTGTCATTCAGTGTGACACAGTTTACTCCTGTCTACAAGGTCTGTCAGTCAGTGTGACGAACTTCACTCCTGTCTCCTGTCTATAGGCTGTCAGTCAGTGTGACGAACTTCACTCCTGTATACAAGGCTGTCAGTCAGTGTGACACAGTTCACTCCTGTCTTCAAGGCTGTCAGTCAGTGTCACGAACTTCACTCCTGTCTTCAAGGCTGTCAGTCAGTGTCACAAACTTCACTCCTGTTTACAAGGTTGTCAGTCAGTGTGACGAACTTTACTCCTGTCTACAAGGTTGCCCGTCAGTGTGACGAACTTTACTTCTGTCTATAAGGCTGTCAGTCAGTGTGATGAACTTTACTCCTGTCTATAAGGCTGTCAGTCAGTGTGACGCACTTCACTCCTGTCTACAAGGCTGTCAGTCAGTGTGACGCAGTTAACTCCTGTCTATAAGGCTGTCAGTCAGTGTCACGAACTTTACTCCTGTCTACAAGGCTGTTAGTCAGTGTCACGAACTTCACTCCTGTCTACAAGGCTGTCAGACAGTGTGACGCATTTCACTCCTGTTTACAAGGTATTCTAGAATACCCGATGCGTTAGAATCGGGCCACCATCTAGTAGCTATATATACACACATCTATACATATAGTTACATATAATAAGAAAGAACAAGTAACATGTATAACTGTGTATATATAGATATATATACACATATAAAGATATATACATATCGTTTGATATATACATATAAAATTCATAATTAGTATAACCATTAAAAGATGTTTATTTCTACATAAATATAAATATATAAATATATAAAAACATAATAAAACATAACAATAAAAACTGTGAAAACAGCCTTTGTTATTAATATGATAGAAGAGCACAATTCTTTCTTCTGATCCGCGGTGTATGGAGCTCGCAAAACTGGTTCATGGCAGCTCATCACTGATAAGCAGCCGCAAACCAACCTCGCGCATGCGCAATGCGAGGTCCGCAGTACCCCCAAATGGGTATACTGACGTCAGTATAGCCGGATATGACGCGATTAGCATCATAGCGGCTATACTGCCCATTTAGGTGGTGCGGAGGCTCTCTGTTCTTTAGCACGCCAATTGGGGCGTGCATAATTACGATGCAGGCGGCGAGGAGCAGAAACAGGGAACGGCTTTTGCGACTTCTCAAGCTCTGAGAAGTTGCAGTTCTGGAGGTAATATAATGACTTTTCTAATCTTTACACACAGTTTTCGGACAAAGGGATGCCTAGAAATGTGTTAGGCTGCTGCAGGGACAGGTCTGAGGAGGCTGGGGGATGATTTTTAGGGGTCAGGTTCCCTTTAACGCTACAATTATCTTTGGCATGGTAAAAAAAAGAAAAAATTCATAATTTGTTCCGGATAACCTCTATGTCTAAACCTTTCTTTGCGATCACTAGATTTAGTTATATAATCAAAAAAGGGAGGAAAAATTCCTTTTCAGAAGAAAAACTATTCTTTTGGGATATGTCTATTAGGTAGGGTAGGGTGTTCACCTTCCCACTTCAGCTGTTGACTTTCTAAACGTAGTAATAGAAATCGTTCCATTGTGATTCTTGGATATCTACAGGTCCAAAAAGGTGATGGACTTATCACGCATCTCATCAGTAAAACGTAAGACTATGTCATTGGTGTTCAAGTAGTCAACAAGTTCCATAAATTAATGGATAATACTCTTTCTCAGAATTCAAATGTTGTCAATAAATCTCACAGCACAATCGACAAGTCTCTGAACACACGATGGACTCCTCCAGCCAGACCAAAAGCAGGAGGTTGGAGGCTCCTCTATTCCAGTGCTCCAGAGCTAGTGGCAGGATCATTCATTGAATAAGAAACAATTGTGACAAAGGCTGTGGCTACACAGCGACTTGTTTTGTGCGATACCAATTTTTTGAAAACGTGTGATAAAAAGATTTGTGCAACTTATCTGCAACATACTGTTGCACAACTATTTTAGAGTTTTGATTTTCCCAAGATGCAGATAAGTCACATGTCTTGCTACTTGCAAAAGTCACCATCTGGAGACCTGTTCTCCATAGCTATTTGCTAGACTTGGTTAATGCAGCAATGGGGAAAACAGTTGTGAGCCACACATCACGGGCTCTTACTGGTTGCAGTGAAATCATGGACACATTGCTCCATTTTGTGGCTGTGTACAAATGGAACAATGTGTCCATGATTTCACTGCAACCAGTAAATTGCCAGTGAAATTCCTAGAAAAGTTGCTGCGTGTAAAGGTACCTTTATTGGCGGTTGATTCCTTTGCTGTGAATATCCCTAAAGTTAATGAGCGGCCCCAGAAGTACAAGCAGTGGCACAGTGTAACGGGGGGTGAGGGGTGGTTCGCTCATCCCTAGTGGCAACTAATGAGAGAGATCTAAACCACTATCTGTAAGTATCTTGTAGAAGATCACGTTAGTTATCCTTGCATCTTGAATTCCGTCGCATATAGTAGGAAATGGGTGGCCTAAAAAAATGAAGGGAATCTGTGGCTTCTCTCTGCATAATATCTGGTAATAATGAACATACTGTGGATCTGCATAGATTTAATTTGGGAGTATTTGAATGGGTTATAAAATGTATCATTCCATGTCCCAGGAAACTTTGAGTTGAAATGTCTATTTTTACTGTGACAATGAGGAGAAATGAAATCGGGAACGGAATTGTCTCTGCAGAATGTGACATTTGGCGAGAAACCATCTGCAAGTTAGTTTCAGCCAAGCACACCCACTACCCGAGCTGTACCGGGACACGTAACACATGTGCGTCCAGATCGTCTCATACTAAGTTGTTTCGTTGTGACAAGGCTGAATTGTGAGATGAGTTCTGTATTTTCATCAAGGAAAAAGCTGTAGACTATGCACCGTGTCCAAAAGTAACACGCCTGTTTTTCCTAACTAGAACAATGATCAGGAATCAGCTCTTTTATGTCAATCCGATATAACCATACTGTTAAACAATCCTTGTCCCAGTTCACACATTACTGCGGTTGTACTCTTTTGCTTGCTTTGTTGTACAGTGAACACTATGAGGACATAGCTCAGATTGTCACCAGTGTTTGGTTTGTGTGTCTATTTTGACTATCACTGTGGCACCCAATTTTCTCATTAAGAAATAAATACATTTTCAAGTTTTTCATACCAATTAAATAGTATAAATGGATAGTATTCGGACATTACACAGGTTGCATCCATTTGCTGTTTTTTGTGGACCTGTTGACTTGCATTGGCAAGTCTGATCAGTCACTCTGATAAAAGAAAAACCATACAGATATGTGAATCCGACTATAATAGGAACTGTGAATCATAGATAAAACATGTACATGAATCACAGATGCGTGACTGAGGCATTAATCATTGAAAACAAGGTTTTCATTCAGTTTCATAGGCCCTGATCTATAACATCTGGACTAATCGCCACCGGTGCATAACATCTAGCCCCATCGCCTCCAGTGTATAACATCCAACCCATTGCCCCCAGTGTGTAACATCTGGTCACATCGCCCCCCATTGTATAATATCCAACCTCTTTTCCACCAGTGTATAACATCTAGCCCCTCACCCCGGGTGTATAAGATGTTGATCAGGGGTCTCAAACACGTGGCCCGCGGGCTGCCTGCGGACCCTGGGGCTTCACTGTGCAGGTCGCGGAACCGTGGACAAACATGCTGGCGGTAGAGTGCAGAACGGAGACGCACTCCCCACTGTGTTATATCTTTTGGCCGCGGCACTGACAAGGCTCTGCCGCTCATTAACATCAATGCAATCCACCGACCAATGAGAGGCCCGAGCTGCCGTTGGCGTATGACATCACCTGCGGGCCTCTCATTGGCTGGCGGCTTGCATTGATGTTACTGAGCGGCAGCACTTGTCAGTCCCGCGGCTGGATGATATAACACACTGGGGAGCGCGGCTTCCTCCTGCACTCTACCGCTGGCATGTTAAAGGTTAGATAATTGTGTGTCAGACAGTGTGTGAGTGTTTGTGAGTGTATGTGTGTGACAGTGAGTGTGTGAATGTGAGTATGTGAGAATGAGTGTGAGAATGTGTGTGTGAATCTGAGTGTGTTTGTGTTTGAGAGACTGTGAGAGTGTGTATGTGAGAATGTAAGTGTGTGTGTGGGAGAATGTGTCATGATCCGATGACCTATGACTAACATAAACAGACTTCACAGAAGTAGTTGGCAATTGTACTGACCGCAGTCGCTGACTAAATACCGCAACTAGAAGTAGCTGTAGGATGTAACTAACCGTGCCCTAGACACCTCGAGACAGCCGGAGAACTAGCTACTCCTAAAGATGGAAACAGGAAAGTCTGTCTTGCCTCAGAGCAGAACCCGAAAAGAATAGCAAGCCCCCCCCCCCCCCCACAGATATTGAGTGGAAAACAGGAGAGGAAAAACACACACAGGCAGATAATAGAGTTTAGCAAAAGAGGCCACACTAGCTAGATAGTAAGGACAGGATGGAATACTGTTGCGGTCAGTATTAAAATACTATCGAAAAACCTCCAACAGCAGATAATACCAAGAAATAACCCTGAGTTTGCTAAGACTCGCGCCCTCGATATCTGCAGGAACTTCTGTGAATCAAACTAGAATAAATATATTCTAACACCAGCAGAACTAGAGGTTGCAGACAACAGTGAATAGCAGTTCATACCTAGGAAGAAAACTTCCTAGCTGAGAGCAGGTAAACAAATATGCAGACTAAATATCAACCCACAACTCAGAGCAAGACAAGAAATAAACAGATCCTCAAGCACACAACATGTGTGCCACAAAATAACCAAACACCATTCACTTAGCTTGCAAAGATTCAGCAGAGCAGGAAGAAACCAGGGAGAGATGTGGACACCTCCAGAAATAATTGCAACTGGCAGAGATTGATCAGCTCCAACTACCTATATGCTCCAATCTGAAGCAGACTGCCAATCATCAGGATCAGCTGAGGAACTCTCCAAAACACAGCCAGCTGCATAACCAACAACAACCACTGGAGGGAGCTCACAACCAGAATTCTTCATCAATGAATTCACAACAAGAATGTGTGTGTGAGTGTGTGAGAGAATGTGTGTATGTCAGAGTATGTTTGTGTGTGTGAGAGAGTGTATGTGAGTGTGAGAGAGAGAATGTGTGTGAGAGTGTGTGAATGTAAGTGTGAGTGTGTGAGAGAATGTGTTTTTATGTGAGTGTGATTGTGTGTGTGAGAGTAAGTGTGTGAGTGTGTATGTGTGTTTGTGTGTGTGAGAGTGAGTCTGTGAGTGAGTGTGTATGTGAGATTGTGAGTGTGTGAGAGAATGTGTGTATGTGAGTGTGTTTGTGAGTGTATGTGTATGTGAGGATATGTGTATGTGAGAGTGTGTTTGTGTGTGTGAGAATGTCAGTGTGAGTGTGAGAGTGTTTATGAGTGTGTGAGTGTGTGTGCGTTAGAATGTGTGTGAGAGAGAATGTGTGAATGTGAGTACGTGAGAGTAAGTGTGTGAGAATGTAAGTGTGAGTGTGCATGAAAGCATGTGTGTGTATGTGAGAGTGTGTTTGTGTGTGTGAGAGTGAGTGTGTGAATGTGAGTAAGTGTGAGTGTGTGAGAGAATGTTTTTATGTGAGTTTGTGTGTGTGAGAGTGAGTATGTGTGTTTGTGTGTGTGTGAAAGTGAGTGTGTGAGTGAATGTGTATGTGAGATTGTGAGTATGTGTGAGAGAATGTGTGTGTGAGAGTATGTGTGTATGTGAGTATTTGTGTGTGAGTGTATATGAGGAAGTGTGTATGTGAGAGTGTGTTTGTGTGTGTCAGAATGTCAGTGTGTGAGAGAATGTGAGTGTGTGAGTGTGAGAATGTGTGTGAGAGTGTTTATGAGTGTGTGAGTGTGTGTGTTAGAATGTGTGAGAGAGAATGTGTGTGAGAGCGCGTGTGTGAGTGAGTGTGTGAATGTGAGTACATGAGAGTAAATGTGTGAGAATGTAAGTGTGAGTGTGCATGAGAGAATGTGTGTGTATGTGAGAGTGTGTTTGTGTGTGTGAGATTGAGTGTGAGAGTGTGAGTGAGAGAATGTGAGTGTGTGAGAGAATGTGTGTATGTGAGAGTGTGTGTGTGTGTATTGAGAATGTGTGTGTGTGTGTGTGTGTGTGTGTGTGTGAGAAAATGTGTGTATGTGTCACATCGCCATTGGACTCGGTGGCTGGTGTTCCTGCCTCGGCCGCTGGGAGGAGCCGGATTCCTTCGGCTGGTGGCGCCGGTGATAGGAGGGCCTTGTCCTCATATGGAACCGCTCCCGCGACGTCTGCCTCTGTCGCTGAGCGCCGCTGTGTTTCCCCTCTGGGTGGTGTTGGTCGCAGAGGAAAGGGCCCTGCAGAGGTGTCCGTTAGGCGCAGCCTGCGTTCTTCTGTCAGAGGAGGCGTGGGTGGAGCCAGTCATGCATCTCCATCTGGCCTGGATCTAGGGGCGGTCCGGATGAGGTCATCAGGTTGTGAGCTCCAGCCTATGGGAGGTAGCCGTGCCCTTCAAGTACATTGGAGCCTGGCTTGCAGGCCGCCAGATATAGTTTTGGTTCCCCAGTGATAGTGTGTGTTTAGTTTCGTGTTTGACCTTGCCTGGATTTCTGACTCTGCCTCTGCCTATTGATTTTGTACCTCAGCTGCCCTCTTGGTTTTGCCCTTGACCTTTGCCTGGATTTTTGACTCTGCTACTGCCTGACGATTTTGTACCTTCGCTCCCTCTCGGTTTTGACTCGGACATCTGACTTCGTTTTTTCGGGTCTTGATTTTCCCTGGCGACCTCCCCGGCTCTGTTGCTCATATAGGCAGCTACCCCCTGGGCTCCGTTATAATTCCAGATCCCTGTATAGGGGTTAAGGGTCTCGGGGTTTCTCGGGGTGCTGCCTACCAGCAGCTCGGCCTCACAGCGGATGGTCGTCACAGTATGTGAGAGTGTGTTTGTGTGTGTGAGAATGTGAGTGAGAGTGTGAGTTTGTGTGTGTGTTTGTTTGAGAGTGAGTGTGCGTGAGTGTACGAGAGTGAGAATGTGTGTGAGAGAGTGTGTAAGTGAGAGTGTGTTTGTGTATGTGAGAGTGTGTTTCTGTGTGTGAGTGTGAAAATGTGTGAGTGTGTAAGAGTATGTGAGAGAATGTGTGGGTGAGTGAGTGTGAGAGAGTGTGTCTTTGGGTGAGTGAGAATGTGAGTGTGTGAGAGAATGTGTGTAAGGCTATGGTCACACTTAGAAGGCACAATCCGGAAACCGAATCCATTACCGGATGTGGTTTTGGACTGTGCCTTCATACTTCTAAAAATTGGTGAAAATGCAATCCTCATTCCGGATCTGGATGCATTAATGCATCCGGTTTTGGTATGAGCATTTTTGCAATTTTCAAAGCCGGGTTCGGAACCGTATTATGTATTTATGTATCTTGCGGTATCGGATCCGGTCCCAAAGCCGCCCATGTTAAAAACTGGATCCGGTTTTGCAACCGCTACAATGGACGCAGCCTGCATGATTTTTACAACGGGGTTGAAAACCGGATCCGGTAACCGGATTGCAAATAGAGCAATCCGGTTTTTGCATTGCAGTCTATGGCTGCGAATCCGGATCCGGTTTGAGCATTTTTAATGCTCAAAACCGGATCAGGATCTGCAATTGCAACCGCAAATGTGACCCTAGCCTAAGACAGTGTGTGAGTGTGTGTGTGTGTGTGTGTGTGTGTAAAAAGGTGGTAGACCAGGTTGGGGACATCAATACAAAAGGGGACCAGCATGGGGCACATTACTACACTATGGGGGCCAGGATGTGGACATTACTCTAAAAGGAGACCAGGATGGGGGACATCAGTGCAAAAGGGTCCAGGAAAGGGACATTACTACAAAAGGGGAATCAGGATGGGGACATCACTACAAAAGAGGACCAGGATGTGGGATATTACGACAAAAAGGATCAGTATTGGGGACATTACTACAGTATGACGACCAGGATGCGGGCATTACTACTAGATGGGGATCAGGATGGGGACATTACTACAAGATGGGGACCAGGATTAGGAACATTACTACAAGAAGGGGACCAGGAAAGGGGACATTTCTACAAAAGGGGATCAGGATGGGGCATTACTACAATATGAGGACCAGGATGGGGACATTACTACAATATGAGGACCAGGATGAGGGCATTATTACAAGAGGGGAACCAGGATGAGGAACATTAATACAATATAGGGACCAGGATGGGGCATTACTACAAGGGGACCATGATGGGGACATTACTACAAGATGAAGCCCAGGGAGAGAACATTACCTCAAGAAGGGGATCAGGATGGGGACATTACAACATGATGAGGACCAGGATGGGGACATTACTACATGATGAGGACCAGGATGGGGACATTACTACAATATGGGGACAAGGATGGGGATATTACCACAAGAAAAGGACCAGGATGGGGACATTACTACAAGAAGGGAACCACAGTGGGGGCATTACTAAAAGAAGAAGATCAGGATTTGGACATTACTACATTGGGGAAAAAATTCTGGTATTACTAAAAATGTCACTAAGTCTAGGGTCACATTTACGTTGTGACCCTAGCCTAAAAGAATGTGCATAAAACTTAGAACTTTTCCCCGCAGCGCATAGCGTTAACGCTATGAGCTGCCAGAGAGCGCAGCCCCTAGTTACCCCATGCTTACTTTACCAACCAGCCACACACAAAGCTACAGGGAGTGCGCTTTAGCTGAGCGCACAGCAAACGTTGTGTGCAGCGTTTCCTGTGTGCTGTTGTAAAGCGCAGTCCCTGCAGCTTTGTGTGTGGCTGGTTGGTAAGGTAAGCATGGGGTAAATTCAATGAAAAGTGAGATGAACGTGGCACTAAGCGTTACCTCTGTCAGGTCCGGATAATCCTCCAGTTATGGCATGTTCCCAACCGGCGGTGCACTGCCAAAGCACCAGCGTTTGAAAAGCAAAAAAGAGAAGGCGGCACTCACCGGAATACACAGGATAGTCCTTTATTCCAAGAACTTGTGGAAAAACAGGGTGCAGGGAGGGGGCACGAAGGGCCAACAGACTACGACGCCGTTTCGCGACGCGTGTCGCTTCTACGGGTCCGAGTAAGCATGGGGTAACTAGGGGCTGCGTTCTCTGGCAGCGCATACGTTAACGCTATGCGCTACGGGGAAAAGTTCCAAGTTTTATGCGCATTCCTTTAGGCTAGGGTCACAACGCAAGTGTGACCCTAGCCTTAGTCCTACAAGTAATGCGGCCCCCCAATATCAATTTTTTTTTGTGTGCAGCCCACCAACTCAACCAAGTTTGAGACCCCTGATCTAGACCATCATGCCCAGTGTATAACATCTGGCCCCTCACCCCAAGTTTATAACATTGGGACCCTCACCCCATATGCATAATATACAGCCCTTCACCCCCAGTGTATAACATCCACTCCTTGCCCCTGGTGTATAACATTCGGCCCCTCACTGTGCCGTCTGCCTTTACTGGCATGACAAACCAGCCAGTGGTGCAGAGATCACTGATACCAGCACTGTCCTGTAAATGGAGCCTCTGGGGAAACATGTCAGATTGTGACATTTCTTCCTCCCAAATCTTCCATCATGATAATATTGAGAATTGGAAGGAACTGCAGCAACTTAGCCACAACGTGGAGACCCAATGAAATTACAGAGATGGGTCACTGAGTGCATAAAATTTGCCAAGTTTCTGCTGAATCACGACTATATAGGTTGAAAACACAAAAAACAGGTCCATCAAGTTCAGTCTTGCTTGCCCAGTCACTAACTCACAATGCCGTTTGTTGGGAAAAAATCCTACAGCCATCCTATAAATGCTGTTATATTGGTTGCCATTACTACCTCTTGTGGTTGGGCATTCCACAGTCCGGCTGCTCTTGTGGGCAGCATTCTACAGTCTAAGGCTTGGGTCAGATTAGCGCTCAGGGGGTTCCGTTAAAACATAGAATTTGGGAGCCTTGACGCAGTGTTACTGCCACGGTTACGCAGAGTCAGCGCTGCCAATTCATCCCTATGGGTACCTTTACACTCGGCTACATTTCTAGGGTGGCTACAGGTAACTTACTGGTTGCAGTGAAATCATGGAGACAAGGTTCTATCTTGTTGCTGTGTACAAATGGAATAATCTCTCCATGATTTCACTGCAACCAGTAAGTTACCTGTAGCCACCCTAGAAATGTAGCCGCGTGTAAAGGGGCCCTATGGTGACGGAGCCCTGAACACAGCTCAAACACCGGCACCTGAGTGCTGGAATTTGAAATCTCTCGCTTTTTCCTAGCGCATCATATGACGTGCTAGGAAAAAGCGAGAGAATTCAAACTCCGGCACTCAGATGCCGACGTTTGAGCTGCACTCAGGACTCCATCACCATAGGGATGAATTTGCAGTGCTGACTCTGTGTAAAAAAAAGAGGGGCAAAAGGCATAATTAATTATTTACAGTTCAGAATTCTGTAGACAGTATTTTTTAGATACGGGAGACTCTAATGGCGAACCAGCCCATGGGTCCTGCATGCCGCTCATAGGTTACTTGGTCTTCTCTATACAAATCTCTGTCCGGGTGACCGCTGCGTAAATGGGGCTCAACATCTCGCCTCCCTACAAAGATGTCTTCTGTTAGTCCTTCCTCACACACAAACCCCCACCCGTCCCCGTAGCGGAACGACACCACTATACCTTGCTTTCTGTGTTGAGCCCAGGCTTTGGGGTACACGGGTGTCAGGCTGCAAGGGTTAACGCTCCTGTTGTCACGGGGAGTGGTGGCCACGCCTGACCCTGTTTCCTGAGCCTATCTTCCAAAAAGGGGTTAATATTTACAGGGGATTATGTACAGTTTTGTCGTGACGCCACCTATAGTTTCTGGTGAGGTGTCACCAGCGCCACCACAGTCCGCCGGAGGTAGTTGATGATGCAGCTAGTTGGTGAAGTCCTCCACAGGTAGGACTTGACCTCCGGGGCAGTGTTCCTGTATAGAGGCAAGTTCATGCAAAAGAAGATGCAACAGAGACCAATTCACTTTTCTCCGGGTACTTTAGTGTCATATGTATTGGTCGCATACAAAATCACAGTTCAGCACTCCTGATGGTATGAGGACAGGTAGCTTAACGGGTGGCTGCAGGCAGATCCTAGGTGGTATGGTGGAACCCTCAGTGTGTGCCTTCGTGCTCAAACCCGTCTGTTCCTTCCTTTTTTCCAGTTAAATTGTGAAGCCTGACGACTTGAAATCTGTCCGACCTCCTTCCTTCTCTCACCCTTGCTGCCATCGGGTAACTCTCTGCTGGCTGGCCGCTTGTTCCCTTGGCGGTGCCTGATACCCTCTTTCGGTCTGCTCAGGTGCCCGGAAGAATAGTAGACTCCACAGGTCACCGGATTCTCTGTGGTCCTAAAGTATCCCACAGGTGTGGGCTCTTGTGCCCGGTAAGCTGTCTGGGATAAACTACCTCAAGTTCCTCACTCCCATAGGCTGTCTGCTCGTGAAAAAGCTTTCTTCCTTAAGCCCTTTCTTCTTCCTCCATCTCTCCTGGTCCCTCAGCCGAGAGACCCTACGCTCCAAAAACCCTCTCAGCTCTCCTTACTCCCCCTAGAGGTGATTTTATTCCCTCCCGGGTAACCTCCCATCGTGTAAACTAGTGTGGGAGTGTTGGAATAGGGTACCACCCACCATCCTAGAATCCACCTGCAGCTGGAGCAACTGCACCTCTTTTACGGGTGCAGTAACCCTCTGTGACGCCTGCTTGGCGGAGTGACACATCTGCGTTCCTCGGGTAACGGTGGTTGCCGGTGAGCTTCGTCTCTGATTTGGTGGCACTCCATTTCCATTTGCCACCAGTCCTGTCGGCTGCCTGGTCCTCCTCACTGGGCTGGGGAGCATTGGCTTGGGGGAGTACGCTGGGGGTGACTGGTTGGTTGCCGGGTTATCCGGCACAGCTGTGATGTTGGCATGGAGCGCTGGCAGGGCTTTGCTTTGGTCCTTCAGGGCACCCCACCATGCTGCCTCTAGGGTGTCGCCTCCCATGGTGTCTGAGCTGTCGCACAGGTTGTCTGCATTGAGGCCCTCCTCCTCGGAACTGGTCGAGTCGTCGTCTCCCTCTGTGGTCTCGACTATCACGTTCGGCTCCTGGTTGGGTCCTGCCGCATCCTGAGCTGACGGGCCGTTTGCTTGTTTGCGGATTCACGGGGTCTTCTGTCTGGACCCCAACCTCCCGGGTCTGCATGGGTGGTCTCGCAGCCAGGGTCTCCGCCACAGCTCGTGCGACTAATGCTGGCTCTCTTTCTTCTTGGTCCGTCACTCGGATCATGAGCTCCACGGCCCAGTTGGCGCTCCAGCTGCGGACTACCCACTCCATCATCTCAGCTAGGTTGTTCCGCAACTCCCGGAAAGCATACCGCCAATACTTGGCGTCCCCCTTGTTGGACAGGAGGGATGCTGACTCCAGGTCCCAGCGTGCAATGCGGGCCTGTTGCTCCACTTCGCGCATGAAGTCTGTCCACTGGGTTGCCATTGTTCCGGGTAATACACGCTGTCGTTCATCATGTCCCCCACTTCCGGCTATCTCTTCCAAGGGGCTTAACCCGGTTTAGAGACAACTAGCGGGGTTACACGTTCTGGACGGTTGTCAGGACATCTAGAGAGATCCTCGACTGGCCGGTGTTGATGGTTGAGGACTGAATTTTGCCTGCACTGTGTCTCATGGCCCGGTTCCCTGTTGCAGACTAGGATCCCTTCTGGCACATCACTTGTCCCAACACTGGGTCACCTCCTTCCTCTCTTCTTCTTTTTCTCTGTTCTGTCTGACTTCTCTCTCTTTCCTGCACCGCTCCAGTTCCTTCCCGCTCACTCTCTTCACCACACTTACAGTCCTCCCACCGGGGCTGGGGCTCACCCATGATCAGGTTAACCTTTCAGTCCCCCTACACTAAGTGTGTGAATGCAGGAATGAGAGCCTCAGATTAACATTACACCCCCCTGATGACAGGAGTACTGCACGCTCTTATATGGGTGCAGTACCCCATTTGTGACTCCTGACCAGGTGGGGCACCACACATCCCCTACACCTACTCTGGGGAACACCAAGCCATACCCGTGGAGGGCTCACCATCCCAGCTGCCGCCTTCATCATCGTTCCCCAGAGACCTGGACGGCAGCGGTGGCTTTATTAACCACAACCCACGGGGGGGGCTTCACAAACTACTTTTACAAACTTTATTTCCTTTTTTTCTTTAACCCCTTTTTATTGCCGCACCTGGGCATGCGGAGCCGGGTTACATCACCGTGACATACCCCTGCAGACTGAAGTGAGGGCCCGGTTCCAAGTACCCGTGCCCCAGGGTGCGACTTATGCATTAACACATGGTACATATATGTATCATGCGTTAACGCACGCATTCCCCATAGACTCCCATATTAAAAAAAGCATGCGTTTTTGCAAACGCCCCCAAAATCACTGCTTACCGTGTTTATTTGGTGCTTTTGCAAAAACGCCTAGCGTCAAACACATTGCACTTTTGCAATGCATTTTTAACATGGGTGCGTTAACGCTAGAGTTTTTCTACTTTTGCATTTGAAAAAAATGCTGGCTTTTAGCACATGCATGCTAATGTGGCCCTAGCCTCAGTGCTCCTCCACAATATCGCAAATTTTCTTTCTTTGTCTCTATTGTAAATCCCTCCCCTGTCGGTAAGCAGATCTGGAGCTCCTTTGGCCCCCTGTAATTACTCCTGACCAGCTTGAGGACCTACTGTGACGTAGTTGAGGCACGCCTACCGGCAGTCAAATCATCGGGACACGTGACCGGGACCTGCAACCGCTTCTCTGGAGATCTGGACCGGCGACAAAACACAGCTCCTTCCCTAGACGCCGGTGCTCACCTGCATGTTACTACCGGTGTTGTGCTAGGGTGCACAACTGCCATAGGTGAGTGGCCTTACCCGGCAGTAATATTGGCTAGGGTCCACATTTGCGGTTGCAATTGCAGATCCTGATCCGGTTTTGAGCATGAAAAATGCTCAAAACCATATCCGCACCCATAGGCAGCAATACAAAAACCTGATCTCCTCAACAGCGTTGCGTTTCCCAGATCCGGTTTTCTGATGTGCTGTAAAAATCGTGGAAGCAACGTTTTTCGGACAGGTTTCTAATCCGTATCCGGATTTCAATTGGAAACCGCAAATGTGAGTGGAGCGGATCAGGTACCACAACACACATGAATGGCAGTATTGCCGCAATTTTTTCCTATGGCTTCGGATTCACCTGGATGGAAGTGTATTGGCATCCGGTTTTGTGCTGTCTGGGTGGATCCAGGTGAATCCGTTTTCAGTCCACGGGACAAAAGGATCATGGATGATTCCTGTAGTCCTGTGCAGAAATCGGATTGTCCCTGATTTTCCCGGATTCGCCCGGTCCGGGACAATCCGATTTCAACTGATTTAATTCCCAGACAACAAAAACCATGCAGGGAAGCCGGGGAACTTTGTATTACCACAACATCTACTGCGTCCAGCAACCGGATGCCACATTAAGTAGCAATCCGGTTATCACATGCGGATTTGGGGACACACTTGGAGGGCAAAATTAGTCTGAAGGGACATGAGATTACCACATCCGGATCTGCATGCGGTAACGGCATTTTGCCTTCTAAATGTGACCCTAGCCTACCACAACATCTACAGCGTCCGGCAACCGGATGCCACATTAAGTAGTAATCCGGTTACCACATGCGGATTTAGGGATACACTTAGGGCCCTGTTACACGGGGCGACATCGCCGCCCACAACAGAGGCGATGTGGGGACGTGGCCTATCGCACGCGTCATCGCCCCTACGTCGCCTCATGTGAAGGGGCGATGTCGCCAGTGCCTGGAGGTCGCCTGGTTTCAGAGCAGTGCTCTGAAACCAGGCGACCATCATGGGGCAATGTGCACACATCGCCTCATGTAACTAGGCGCCGGCGACCTGTCAGGTGATAGGAGCCATAGGCTCCCATTGTCCTGCATCGTCGCTGGGCTTTCCAGACACCCCGGCGGCGATGCCGCCTGACAGATTGCCGGCACGGGGCTGGAGGTGTCGCCCCGTCTAAACGGGGGGCGGCAACGCTGGCGAGGGCGGCAAGAGCGTGCACGCCCCCGCCACTCGCCGGCGACATCTCCAGCCCCGTTTAGCGGCACCCTTAGAGGGCAAAATTAGTCTGAAGGGACATGAGATTACCACATCCGGATTTGGATGCGGTGACCGTATTTTACCTTCTAAATGTGATCCTAGCCATTGTCCCACTCATTGCACTCTTTGTATCTTTTTATTCATTACATGCTCTTATGGTCAGGCATTGACAATCTGACTGCTCTTGTGGTCGTATTAAAAAGTGACCCGCTGCACACTAAACACAATATATAAATACATAAATATAAATATTTTTCATGTTGTTTCCTGAAGCAGTTTCTGCAATGTCAATTTTCATCTTCAAAATTTGCATTAGTTTCTTATATGTTAGTCCAACATTCCATTATGTCATATATTGTGTTTAGTGTGCAGCGGATCACTTTTTAATACATATAGTCTTTTTCCAGCTAGCACCGGAACCTGTAGGTGTTGCAGTCCTCTTTAAATTATTATTATGCTCTTGTGGTTGGGCATTCCACTGTCTGGTGTCACTGTACATAAAACATCAGAGGTTTTTATTTTTTCAAAAGTTTTAAGGATGTAAGAGGAAAATGACTTGCCCACCTGGGCTGTGGGGTACTCGGAACCAGGCGGCACTTCTGCTGGGGGAGTCACAAGGGTCGATACCCGGCTCAATGGCTCTAGGTGCTCAAAAAAAGGGGGGTAAAATAATTAAGAATTAACATGGCGCCACCTGTGGTGTGCAGCCATGGGTATCCGCCGCTGCAACCGGGACCTCTAGGGATGATGGGAGTAATAGTGAGGATGTTGAGCCCTCCACGGTTAGAGCTGGTCCACAGGGCGACTGTAAAGTCTAGTGTAGTACAGGGGTGCAATGTTCACAGTCACAGTCAGTCTTCGGCTACAAGATTCCCAAATCGGTCTACCTTCTCTCAGGCGCAAGTAATACAGTCTCAGATAGCATCGAGCTAAAAGCGGATTTACTCTCTTTTCTCAACAGATGGTAAAGTTTACAACAGTTCAATAGCGGCTCTGGTGTGGTCTAAGCAGCCGCATCTGCGTCACCCCCTTTCGTGTCTCTTTCGGGTTTTTTCAGTCTATTCCGCACACTAGCTACGATCCAGCAGTCACAGGCTTTCAGTGGGTGACTTTCTGGGTCCCCTAACCCTAGTATGACGGCCTTCTCTTCACTGCGCCGGAGGTTGGGACATAGGGACCCTACACCCCGCCGGGGTTTGTGGTTGGAGCATACAGCGTCCTGGTCACTACAGCAGAGCCGGCACTCTGGTTCCGTCCCAGTCCCCAGTGTCCTCGCTAATTCAAGCACACATGGACTCCTTCTCTCTCTTCCCATGGTCTACAGCCTTGGCCCTGGGCTAGCCTCATAGTGGCATAGGCCGCCGGGTCCGTGTCCTCACAGCTCTGTCTGGTGGTGTTCTCGCCTTTCCTTCTACTGACTGGACTTCCCTTGGCTGACTGGTCTGGTCTCTACTCCACTCAACTCTACATCACTGGACTTGGTGCTGTGTCCTTTTATAACCTCCCCTATCCGGGTTCTTCTCTAACTTTCCACCCACAACCTGGCTCTTCCCGCTATCCCGTTGCTGGGCAAAGAGTCCCTAGACTTAAGATTGGGAGTGTGTTGGGTGTTTGTGTGGGGAGACCGATTTACCAATCCCGGCTGCTGTGCCATCTAGTGGTGACTGGTCCGCAGGCACGCCACAAAAACACAAGTCCAGTTGGTGTGTTGTATACCCCCTACTTTTCCAGGATCCATCTTATCTTACCAGACGTAAAAATTCTACAGGTGAAATAAAGTGATTTAACTTTTTTTTTTTTTTTTTTTTAACTCATTTTTATAAAATAGAAAACATCTCTTATGACTGTTTTCTTACCAGATGTGGTGTGAAAGGTTCTCCTTATTAGTCAATACAGAAATTCTCGTGTGAGTTTCATAGTAGGTTCCTCCAGGACTAACCATGGAGGTCAGCAACCTTGCAGACCGTGGAGTGTAGTCACTACAATGAACAGAACATATTGTTTCTTTTCTAATGAAAGGGGTCGAAAGGTGATGAACGCTGACCTGCAATGTTGGCAAAATACCGGCAGAAGATACCTCCAGGACCATTTTGCTTTCAGTACTGGATATAATTATTTCATGTGTTATCAACAGTTGGACAATATTTGATTGCATTACCACTCCGAACTTGGAAAAAAATGGCATACACAGTGTCTGACAAATTTATTATGTATTTTAGATGCTTTTTGCACCCATGAACTTTAGCGATTAATCATAAATGAAGAGGAAGAGCGACAATTAACATCACTGAAAAAATAGTGTCATTAACAAATCACTTTTATTGGTAAAGATTAACTTATTAACATGTAAAAAAGATTTAAAACAGGGAAAGGAATCCCAAATCCCAATCCCAAAGGCTGATAAATCTTTACATATTGAGATGTTGAACGTTAGAATGTTTACCCTTTCTTTTACTTAGATACATGCAACTATAATCTCTGATGACTGGATTTCTACATTTGTACAAATTTGCATCCCTTGAAGATGTTTGGATATATTTAAGGTAATTTAATGTACTGATACAGTGTTGGCCAAAAGTATTGACACCCCTGCAATTCTGTCAGATAATACTCAGTTTCTTCCTGAGAATGATTGCAATCACAAATTCTTTGGTATTATTATCTTCATTTAATTTGTCTTCAATGAAAAAAGCAAAAAAAGAATTGTCCTAAAGCCAAATTGGATATAATTCCACACCAAACGTAAAAAAGGGGGTGGACAAAAGTATTGGCACTGTTAGAAAAATCATGTGATGCTTCTCTAATTTGTGTAATTAACAGCACCTGTAACTTACCTGTGGCACCTAACAGGTGTTGGCAATAACTAAATCACACTTGCAGCCAGTTGACATGGATTAAAGTTGACTCAACCTCTGTCCTGTGTCCTTGTGTGTACCACATTGAGCAAAGAGAAAAGAAAGAAGACCAAAGAACTGTCTGAGGACTTGAGAAATCAAATTGTGAGGAAGCATGAGCAATCTCAAGGCTACAAGTCCATCTCCAAAGACCAGAATGTTCCTGTGTCTACTGTGCGCAGTGTCATCAAGAAGTTTAAAGCACTGTGGCTAACCTCCCTAGATGTGGACAGAAAAGAAAAATTGACGAGAGATTTCAACGCAAGATTGTGCGGATGGTGGATAAAGAACCTCGACTAACATCCAAACAAGTTCAAGTTTTGTGTGAAATAATCAATGTTTTGCTTTTTACTTCATTCTCTTTTGTGTTTTTTCATTGAAGACAAATTAAATGAAGATAATAATACCAAAGAATTTGTGATTGCAATCATTTTCAGGAAGAAACTGAGTGTTATCTGACAGAATTGCAGGGGTGTCAATACTTTTGGCCAACACTGTATAGTGGATATGTTTATTATCTTGTCATCTTGTACCTGCTAACTTAAAACCAATAAAAACCATTGGAATAAAACAGGGAAAGGGGGGAGAACGCTTGTGAACCTCATGTATTTCGGACTAGAAGGTGTCCTTATTCATAGGTAAATCATATGATTCCTTGGGATGAGCGAACCTGAACTATAAAGTTCCTTGTGTTCGATGTTGATCCCCGAACCAGGACTTTTAACTGTACGGCCTTTATAAAAACAGGACAACTGGAGCAGTTTGGTCTTGAGGAGTCACCAAAATCCCTGTCGAGAGGTGCAGAAGTCTCATTGACAGTTACAGGAATCATGAGATTGCAGTGATTGCCTGAAAAAGTTCTGCAACAAAATATTAAGGGTCGTTTCACATCTGTGCGCCGATGCGTTTGCCAGCATTGCGCTAGCACAGCTGGTAGCGCAGGTGGTAGCACAGCCAAGTGCATCGGCGCACAGATGCAACCCACTGCGCGTACCCTGCCATTACCTTGTATGGGCGAACGCAGGAGAACGGAACCCAGAAGCGCAAGTGTGACAAGGCCTGTGTCACAGCGCATGCGCTAGTCCGGACGCGCCAGAAACGCGTAATGTGACGTTTCCGGTTCGTCCGGACTTAGCACATGCGCTGTGACACAGGCCATGTCACACTTGCGCTTCCGGGATGCGGTGCGCTCGCCCATACAAGGTACTGGCGGCGTAAGCGCAATGCACTGCATCTGTGTGCCAATGCGCTTGGCTGCGCTACCACCTGCGCTAGCAAAATGCTGGCAAACGCATTGGCGCACATATGTGAACTACGCCTAAATTAAGGGACCATCATTTCTGTCCAGGCCAATTTCACGAGTTTAATTTATTAAAAACATTCTGTGGAAGCAGAGGTGACTTTCATTTGTTCATTTTCACAGATTTTTATTTATTATTACTTTTGTCAGATTTAAGTTATTTCTCTGACCATTTTGGGGTTTTCTTTCATTAAATGAGGGGTACCAACAATTTTGACCACGTGTGTATAACTAAACTTTTCAGCACATATTTGTACATTTACGAATATGTCAAAATTGTTCTTGTTCCTCAAAGCCATTAATAAAGAAAAGCACAGGCAGAACGTCGGATTGCTGATTTTCTTGCCTAATCTTTTTTGGATGTTGGAGGTTTGAGCCGCATCTGAATAGTAACGTCTATAAAATGTGACATTTCGAGGGTTTGACTTCTAAAAGGTGATGTTTTAATGCTTCAATTAACACTTAAAAACTGCAAATTAAGCTCAGCGGGGGCACTGAATACATTATACCAAAGGAACAGAAAACTGCAGATAGCGGGAACACGGCGCCCGTCCCACTGCTTCACCGAGGAGCAGAACCTCAGCGGAAATAATAACGTTTAATAATTGTAGTACTTTACTAAGAAAGTTACCGTGACATGAGGCGGAGGGAGAAGGGGCAGGGCGGTTTATATGACATTATTTCATCTCTTAATGGGGTGACCTAGCACAACATAAAGCACTGTGTACTGGGTACTGAGGCTGTCAGTGTTATGGTGATATTTTGCTGTCAGTGTTATGGGGGTACTGTGGCTGTCAGTATTATGGGGGTATTTTATCCAAAAATCTGAGCCAAAGTAGACGTAAGAGTACATGCCTTTAAGAGCATGTTCACACTGACTACAAAAACAGACTAAACCTAAGAAAAAACAATATACAAATGTGCAAAAATACCCTGCCATGCATAAATAAGTGAAAAGCTAATGCTAGTAAAAAGCAGGGCACTTAGTACATATGTCTTAGCAAAAAGGTAAAAAGCCATCCCACCACGTCAAGGTATACCTAACCGGGACGGTACCTACTCTAACTAACCTGCTCGTATGTCGACTGACCTCAATAAAAGCAGGATGAAGTGCGACCAAGGTCCCAAAATTGACACACAGCAATGTGAGTCAGAATAAATGCTCAGCTCAGTCGACACATGACCAGGTTTTAAATTGGATAGAGTTCGGTACCATCTGAAGTGGGTACACCTTGATGTTGGAGGTATAGCTTTTTACTGTTTTGCAAAAACATATATAATAAGTACCCTGTTTTTACTAGTATTAGCTTTTTACTTATTTATTCATGGCAGGGTATTTTTGCACATTTGTATACTGTTTTTCCTTAGGTTTAGTCTGTTTGGTGGTCAGTGTCACCATGCTCTTACTGGCATGTACACTTATGTCTGCTCTGGCTGAGTTTTTTGCATATAGTTCAGCCCCTTGTATTAGCACAACTTAGGGAGTGCCCCCACCTTTTGCTGAGCTGAGTGTTTATATCGCCTCACATTGCTGTATGTCCATTTTGGGACCCAGGTCACTCTGTATCCTGCTTTCATTGAGGTCAGTGAACACATGAACAGGATCTAAATTAGATAGAGTTAGGTACATTCTTGAAGTGGGTACACCTTGACATGGTGGGATGGCTTTTTACATTTTTGCAGAAACGTATATACTAAGTGATCTGTTTTTTACTAGCATTTGCTTTTTACTTATTTATTCCTGGCAGGGTATTTTTGCACATTTACATATTGTTTTTCATTAGGTTTACTATATGTATACTAGCTGTAGAGAGCCCGGCATTGCCTGGAATAGTAACGAACTGTTCTTACGGTAGTTATAAGCTGAGTGTATGTGTATGTATGTGCACTATACGCATCAAACCCATTTTGAAGACTCTGTGATGTATGGAAATTTTCTTTTCAAGTCCCATTGCTGCTCTTGGAAGCGTTATAGTAATGAGATACGTTATGCATGGGTGGGGCCACTTGATAGTTTTCATCAGTTCATCCATTTCTTTATTAACTCCTGGTCTGATCTAGACTTTACCCTTTATTTTGACCTCACTAAGATTAATATTCTCGACACATTCAGAATCAAGAGTCCTGAAGTCGCAGCACTACCAAAGCCAACACCCATGTGCCACAAAGATAGCTATCCCATTTCACAATTCCAGAGGGTTTAAAGAACTGTTTCCGAAACCACAACTCATGAATCACGTTTAAGTGAAATAGAGGATAAATTTTGTGAGAGAGGGTAGCCTACACAGATTTTAGAAATTTCTGCGATCATGTTCCTAAGAATCGATCTCAGACAACCAATCAAATTCCATTTGGGCATACATATCACCCCTTCAGGTACAGATTACATAAATCAATAAGTAGACATTGGCACATACTTTCTACTGGATATCCCAAAATACAGGAATTTCAACAGCCATTCCTACCGTGCTTTAGACGCCCATACAACTTGAATAATCAATTGGTAAGAGCTGATGTTGGACCCTCCAGGGTCCCTCAACAAAGTTTTTGGGCACACCAAAAATAGAACGTTTGCCATGTTTGCATTGCTTTCAGTGCAACTGACTCACCCAGGCCAGGGGACTCAGATCTCAGGCACAGTCTGGAGGTCACGGGTGGCGGTGCCTGAGGCTGTGGCCCTGGTGGTCAATGAAAAAGGTGGAAAAATAAAATAAAAATAAAATAAAGTTTGTTTATTCGTGACGCCACCTGTAGGTCCAGTGATGGCACCGGCGCTGCAGGAACCTCCGGGGTGATGGGCGGCAGCAAGATGGAGTAGCTCCCTACAGGAGGAGCGGGGACCCCGGTGTGTTGGAAGTAGGAATGGATGGTGGAGTACGGCAGCACAGTCACTGTGGAGCAAGGCAGGTAATAACAGTTCAAGGAAGAGGACACTGACACGTTGCTCACTCTGAACGGGTATTTACTCTGGTATTCTGCAGGCATACAAGGTAATGCAGTTCTCTTTGCATAATAGCGGACCTGGTGGTTCTGGCAATGAGCAGTGTCACTCTGAAGCTCCACTGGTGTTCCTTCTCTATCACGCTCACTGTCCCTTGCTCTGCTGCCCTGCACGGATCCCGCTTGTTTGACCAGACCGGTCGATATAAATGTGATCCCCCTTTCTCTCCAAGGAGACCCCAACTCTGTTTGGCGCTTCTGGTGAGGACCGTGCTGCTTGTAAGACGGTTGGGTCGTGGTCCTATAAAGCCATCTACTACTCCGGGTTTGTGGTTCAGGGTTGTAGCTGGCTGGACCACTTTGGAGCCGGTACTCCGGGTTTGGACTGGGCTAGGGCATTCGGTTATCCGTTCTATTCTCGGCCCCTTTCTCTTCTGGGTCACCAGGTTGAGGTGCCCTTCCCGTTAGCTTGTCTCTGCTCTTCTGTAGCTCTCTTCTGACTGAACTCTGCTGAACTTGAACTCTTGTCACTCGACTATCTCCTTGCTGCTTTGCCCACTGCTTTATTACATAGTCTCTTCTCCCACCAGGACCAGTTACCCTAGCAACGGGTGTCTAATTGGTCCTCTATTACTAGATGTTTGCATGTGGTGCTGGAGCTTAAGGCTTATTCTACCCATTACCAAAACAAAGAATACGTCACCTTCAGTCAGGGGTGCAGTACCCTTTTGTGACGCACTCTTAGTGGGGCGCCACACAACAACATAAAAAAAGGTAATTCTTTTTGAAATTCCCATACGGATAAACAATATAGGATACATGAATATTTCACCTGTGATTCTAGGAATGTTATTTATATCATTAAGTGTCCTTGCTGTCTCTTATATGCAGCATAGAAGAGACCGCATCTCAAAACATAAGTCCACTATCAGGTCTAGAAATCGGCTATTACCTGTACTACGGCATTTTATCTTAGCTGGCCACAATATTGTTCAACTTCTATTCCAGGTAATCAAGCTAGTGAAAGTTCCACAACGAGGTGGTGACTAACTTAGCATCTTATAAAACATGAATCCTATTGGATCCACAAACTAAGTAACTTGACCCCAAAAGGTTTAAACTGGGAATATGATTTATATTAATTTTAACATGCTCATTTCCATTACTTTGCACTATATGGATATAATATATTGTTTATATATGTACAGTCTTTATACTGTGTCCATACAATTATATTTATCTGTCTAAATTCAGATTGTAATGTATTTTTCTTCTTTCCCTGAAGTCTACCCTGGTGTCAAATCTCATCCCAGAGCATTTCTTTCCAACTGCACTCCTCATTATTTTTACTACTAGTAAAAAGGCCCGATGCAATTGCATCGGGAGCACGGTGAAATGAATTGTGTGTATACAGGTGGGTCAGTGGGTAGTAGAGCATCGAGGCGACTCTGTGGGTAGCAGAGTATGGAGGCGGCTCTGTGGCTAGCAGAGTATCGAGGCGGCTCTGTGGGTAGCAGAGAATAGAGGCGGCTCTGTGGGTAGTAGAGTATAGAGGCGGCTCTATGGTGGAGGGGTGAGGAGAGATGCGGCTGTGTGGTGGAGGGGTGAGGAGAGATGCGGCTCTGTGGTGGAGGGGTGAGGAGAGAAGCGGCTCTGTGGTGGAGGGGTGAGGAGAGATGCGGCAGAGTGGTGGAGGGATGAGGAGAGATGGGTGTCTGTGGTGGAGGGGTGAGGAGAGATGCGGCTGTGTGGTGGAGGGGTGAGGAGAGATGCGGCTCTGTGGTGGAGGGGTGAGGAGAGAAGCGGCTGTGGTGGAGGGCTGAGGAGAGATGCGGCTGTGGTGGAGGGGTGAGGAGAGATGCGGCTCTGTGGTGGAGGGGTGAGGAGAGATGCGGCTCTGTGGTGGAGGGTGAGGAGAGATGCGGCTCTGTGGTGGAGGGGTGAGGAGAGATGCGGCTCTGTGGTGGAGGGGTGAGGAGAGATGGGTGTCTGTGGTGGAGGGGTGAGGAGAGAAGCGGCTGTGTGGTGGAGGGGTGAGGAGAGATGCGGCTGTGTGGTGGAGGGGTGAGGAGAGATGCGGCTGTGTGGTGGAGGGGTGAGGAGAGAAGCGGCTCTGTGGTGGAGGGGTGAGGAGAGATGCGGCTCAGTGGTGGAGGGGTGAGGAGAGATGCAGCTCTGTGGTGGAGGGGTGAGGAGAGATGCGGCTCAGTGGTGGAGGGGTGAGGAGAGATGCGGCTCAGTGGTGGAGGGGTGAGGAGAGATGCGGCTCAGTGGTGGAGGGGGGTGAGGAGAGATGCGGCTCAGTGGTGGAGGGGTGAGGAGAGATGCGGCTCAGTGGTGGAGGGGTGAGGAGAGAAGCGGGTCAGTGGTGGAGGGGGTGAGGAGAAGCGGCTCAGTGAGGGTGAGGGTTGATGGAGAGATGCGGCTCAGTGGTGGAGGGTGAGGAGAGAAGCACACAGTGTATACAACATGAGACATTGTATAAGACAGACAGTATGCAGAATTACAGAGATTAGACACACCAGTATACACACATTACAGACAGTATACACACATTACACACAGTATAGACACATTACAGACAGTATACAGAGATTACACACAGTATAGAGACATTAGACAGAGTATAGAGACATTACAGACAGTATACAGAGATGACACACAGTATAGAGACATTACAGAGAGTGTAGAGACATGACACAGACAGAGTGTGCAGAGACATGACACAGACAGTGTGCAGAGACATGACACAGACAGAGTGTGCAGAGACATGACACAGAGTGTGCAGAGACATGACACAGACAGAGTGTGCAGAGACATGACACAGACAGAGTGTGCAGAGACATGACACAGACAGAGTGTGCAGAGACATGACACAGAGTGTGCAGAGACATGACACAGAGTGTGCAGAGACATGACACAGACAGAGCGTGCAGAGACATGACACAGACAGAGCGTGCAGAGACATGACACAGACAGAGCGTGCAGAGACATGACACAGACAGAGCGTGCAGAGACATGAGACAGGCAGAGCGTGCAGAGACATGACACAGACAGAGCGTGCAGAGACATGAGACAGGCAGAGCGTGCAGAGACATGAGACAGGCAGAGCGTGCAGAGACATGAGACAGGCAGAGCGTGCAGAGACATGAGACAGGCAGAGCGTGCAGAGACATGAGACAGGCAGAGCGTGCAGAGACATGAGACAGGCAGAGCGTGCAGAGACATGAGACAGGCAGAGCGTGCAGAGACATGAGACAGGCAGAGCGTGCAGAGACATGAGACAGGCAGAGCGTGCAGAGACATGAGACAGGCAGGGGGCGTGGCAGCAGATGCAACATGAGACAGGCAGAGCGTGCAGAGACATGAGACAGGCAGCGTGCAGAGAATGAGACAGGCAGACGTGCAGAGACATGAGACAGGCAGAGCGTGCAGAGACATGAGACAGGCAGAGCGTGCAGAGACATGAGACAGGCAGAGTGTGCAGAGACATGAGACAGGCAGAGAGTGCAGAGACATGAGACAGGCAGAGTGTGCAGAGACATGAGACAGGCAGAGTGTGCAGAGACTTGAGACAGGCAGAGTAAGGCAGGGGTTAAAAAAATGTAAATAAAGTTTATGCTCACCTCACCCCGAGCTCCCGGTGCCTGCAGAGCTCTTCTACTGCAGTTCAGGACCTGCGGTGATGTCAGAGTCACGTGACCCGCGGTTACCATGGAGCAAGCTGGTGTCACGTGACTCTGACATCACCGCAGGTCCTGTACTGGTGTAGAAGAGCTCTGCAGGTACCGGGAGCCACCGGGAGGCTGGAGGAAGACGGCGGGGGCTCGGGGAGAGGTGAGGAAATTTTTTTTTTTTTACAGTAGTGCGCTGCGTCATCGCTCGCAGTACCGCAAAGCATCTTGGGATTCGGCTACAGTGCCCGAATTCCCAACTGCCAATTATATAAGTAGATTTACATTGTCTCTTTGTCTCATTTTTTTATTTGTCCTTACTATATACTGTACACAGATGCATCTCAATAAATTAGAATATCATCAAAAAGTTTATTTTTTTCAGTTATTCAATACAAAAAGTGAAACACATATATTATATAGTCATTACACACAGAGGGATCTATTTCAAGTGTTTACTACATGTTGATGATTATGGCTTACAGCCAATGGAAACCCATAGGTCATTTTTAAAGTAGGGAGGATGAAAAGTTAAACACCATGCTGCCAAATTCCATGAGTCATCAAAGGGTGAATATAATATTGATTTATTAGCCAACATGTTTCAGGGTTCCCTGAAACATGGCAATATAATATTGATTTGTCCTGAGGAAGGGGCCAGGGAGCCCTGAAAAGCGTTGAGTGATAAATCAATATTATATTCACCCATTGATGTCTTGTGGAATACGACATTGCGGTTTTTAACCCTTTATCCTCCCTATTGTATATGCACCCCACTAGGGACTGCAGCAGCCGTGATATGCTTTTGTAGTGGTTGTGGAGGGAGAATGTGAAAGGAGTTGGAGGGACAACACAGACATCAGTGGATGTGCGGGAGAGACGTCCTGTCGACTGGAGTTGGTTGGAGCTCGTCCCAAGACACGGAGAGAAAAGAATGGACAGAGGAGCCAGTGAGGGGCTCTGGAGGGACAGAAGGGGTCCCAGGGGCATGGGAAGTGAGTAATCCACCCGTGGCGCCCGTATCTGATCTGTCGGAGACCAGGGTCAGCTAGAGGGACTGGGCCGCAGAGAGGGGACCGGCCCCAAACTAGTGGAGAAACAGCAAGGCCCAGCTAGCCAACTGGAGACTGTGGCATCTTCAAGGGCAATGGTCAACAACCACGCTTATGTAATGAGGTGAACAATTTAGACTGTATCATAGAAATGGATATGGAAATGAACTGTGCACAGTCCGCTACTGCCCCCTTGTGGACAAGTGCTGAAACAAACGCAGAGAAGTGGGAAATTCCCTTTTCAGCAAAAGTGTTTACCCAGGAAGAGAAAGAGCGGGAAGTCAGTGCAGATCCAGAGCTGAGACAGGGGAGACCTGCGTCTGTTGAAAGAGGGCTACTTTGCTACATTTTGCCGTAAAAATCACCCTGCAGAAGCCCCCGTGACTGATCCTGGGCCACTGGACTTTGGTGCTGTGACTCTGGCCGCTCTGCAAAACCTTGCCCGCCGAGCACCCGGAGTGCATGTGCAGGGGCCGTGACCGACATAAGGGAGCCATTTGTACTACCGTGATCTCCCTCCTGCTGCTCGGGGTGCCCCCGAGACTGAGAGAGACTTCTGTGCTGCTGTGGGCTCCCTTCTGCTGCTCGGTGTGCCCTGAGACTGGGAGAGACATTAAAAGAAAAATTCCGTTACCAGTGGAAGGAGACCAAAGAAGAAGACTGAGGAGTTTCCCCCTTCAGCGCTGCACCGGGACCCGTCATCGGGAGACCCCCAGGCCTGCGACGTGGGAGCGACATCTTCTTCTGTGATAGACTGGTACGTGATTTTAGGGAAAGTTAGGGAAAGATACCTTCATTGTTGTGGTTTTTTTTCCTCTTTATCTTCTTCTTGCTGCGTGCCCGGAAGAAGTGAAGATCCAGAGACTCTAATATATACAAGTGCGCATATAGTTCGGTTGACTGTGATATAAACATGTTTGACAGTAAAGAAACGTTATTACCGGTTAAACCTGAGTATGGGGATTCTGTTGAGAAAGATCATACACACACACCCGCGGCCTTACCACCGGTCGCTACACTTATTCGTTGAAAAGGTGGCCATGTAGGGTCAAGGGGACCAGGACAGGGTTGCCAGACAGGACCCTAGGCTGCCAGCGCAGGACGCTAAGTGTGAGGTGCAGGGTAGGAGGGTGAGAGCCAGCGCACAAAGACAACTCAGAAAGAGAATATCAGAAGGGAGCCCCGGTGTTTTTTTCCAAAATGATCCAACAGTTGGCTGGGGCCCTGAGCTGGAGAATAGAGCACCCCATTGGTGTCTGGAAACACCTGGAGGCCTGCACCAAAAGTGAATAAAAATCCTAAAGACTGCACCCAGCTGTGTCCTCCAAGTTATTTCCCGTGTCACTACTACTGCACAATACTTGTCTCACTGCCCTGGAGCCTACAGCTGTACTCGCGGAGAGCAGAGCCACCTCAACTGCGTTACCAACGGCCCTAGAGGATCTGATTGCAGCTTCGGTCATCCATCCCCATTACTGAAACCCACGGGTGGCGTCATGAAGTAATTTCCCATAAAGTATCCCCCTTTTTAACACAACCAAGCCATGGAATGGAGTCACGACCCAGTGACCTCCCAACGAACCCCGACTTGGTTCCGAGTACCCCATGGTCCTGGTGGGGCGTGTCATTCATGAACATTGCTGACAGTCAAACACACCTCCCATTCTCTCCTCGCTGACGGATGACTCCGCTCTTCAGAGTTCTGAGTACGACGCCGAAAGCATCATTTCCGGAACTCTGCAGCTTATCCGCAGAGCTGCGCATTCTCTGTGGGGCACATTACATCAGCTCTTCACAGATGAGCTGATGTAATTTGCTCCATAGAGCTTGCATACTGCGCAGCCTGTCAAGTCCGGCTATGCAGCACCAGAAATAACACTTTCGGCGTTATACCGGGAACTCTGCAGAGTGGAGAGAGCCAGGTTGGGGGGTGCGCATTTGGATGTCAATACCACGCCCATTGGGGCGTGATAAACAATGAAAGAGGTGGCCACGGGACACAGAGAGGACTCCCTAGCAACAGTATCCCCCCCCGGATCATTATCATAATAATGAGTGAGTGATAACAACGTTTTATTACACAGTCGCAGGGCACATTTAGGACAGAAAGGGATAGTTAGAGTACTAATAGGAATATGCAGGGACAGATAGTGATAGCCTGGGGGGCTTTATGGAGGTGGCAGGTTCCCTTTAAGGTAGACTGTTTCAGCTTTAAACATTTTTTTCAGATTACTTGTATATTTTTCCCTCCTTTATGTTTTTTCACCACTCTTGGCATTATTTTTTCTTAATGCTCTTCAGCAGTCATTACTGCACCATCTAGTGTCCTTTTCTAGCATCACCCTTTTCTCATACATCTTGGATTGATTTTTCCTTTGCATGCTTTATGTTTGTCTGTTGTTCCACTTATTTTATTTCCCTACCCCTTCCCCCTTTTCTTCTTTAAGGGGGAACTCTGGGGAGATAACATTTTTTCCCTGCCCTCCTACATGATGAAACTGAGCTGGACACGACAGTTCTAGAATCCTTTATAAATCAATAAAATCATATCTGCTCTTCAGCTCTCACCTCAGCCTCGTGATACTGCAGAGATCAGGAGGTGTGTCGGGGACGAGGACCCTGAGGGCTCCAGATTCATCTTAGATTTCTGTCCCTTCATACTCTTGTATGATCAAGGGGGCCAATAATCACAGTACAATCCTGCCCCTGATATACCATCCTATGTAATGTAAGAACAGGGGTGTTCTCCCTTTATATAGCAAGCATGTCACCAAGAAGATATAAATACATGCCGTGATCTTCTGCTGTACAACTTATGATAGTGCATAATGTGTCCTGCCATGTATTAGGCTAGAAGCAGAGGCAGGGCACTGTGATTGTCTCCCCTCACCATATCAACTTGGTAGCTTCCTGTCCCCTAAAATGTTAGCACAATGCATGACTGACTTTCTCTGTCCCCAAAAAGAAGGTTGACAGCTGCTGCATGAGGCTGAAATTCTCTGTCCCCTGAGGGAGGGGTGAGAGCTGAGGAGCAGATATGATTTTATGAAAACTCAGTCACCCACGCAGAGACCTAAAAGCCATCGATTTCAACTCACTCTCCCACTCCCTCCTCCCTCTCACGGACCTTGCCTACTCACCCGACGTTAACACTGCCGCCACCCTCTACAACTCCACACTAACTGCGGCTCTTGACCAGGCTGCCCCCCTCACACACACCAAAACCCGCACAAACAGACAACCCTGGCTCACCCCTCTCACAAAAGAGCTTCGCCGAACGTCCAGGGTCGCTGAACGGAGATGGAAGAAATCCCACTCCACGGCCCACCTCACAATCTACAAGCAATCCCTCTCCAACTTCAAGGACGCATTCACTGCCGCAAAACAAACCTACTTCTCTTCTTTAATCAACACACTGTCCCGAAACCCCAAACAACTATTCAGAACCTTCAACTCCCTTCTCCGTCCCCCAGCACCTCCTCCTTCCCCCCTCATCTCCGCTGACGACTTCGCCACCTTCTTCAAACACAAGATTGATAAAATTAGAGAAAGCTTTGGCCCAACGTCCACCCAACCCACCGCCATTACCGCCCAACCCTCCTCGACCAAAGGAAGCTTCTCCAACGTGACTGAAGCCCAGCTCTCCACCCTCCTGTCACGATCTCACCTCACCACCTGCGCCCTCGACCCTCTCCCTACCCATCTCATCCCAAACCTCACCACCGCCCTCATCCCTGCCCTAACCCAACTCTTCAACCTGTCACTCACTACTGGCGTCTTTCCCTCCTCCTTCAAACACGCCTTGATCTCACCCATCCTCAAAAAACCCTCCCTCGACCCATCATCCGTCGCCAACTACCGCCCAATATCCCTTCTCCCTTTCGCTTCCAAACTACTCGAACAACACGTCCACTCTGAACTCTCGTCCTACCTATCCTCCCGCTCCCTCTTCGACCGCCTGCAATCTGGTTTCCGGCCTCATCACTCCACCGAAACTGCCCTTACTAAAGTCACCAATGACCTCCTGACCGCTAAGAGGAAAAAACACTACTCCGTCCTTCTCCTCCTCGACCTATCCGCCGCCTTTGACACAGTCGACCACTCCCTCCTACTCCAAATCCTAGAATCCCTTGGCATCACCGACCTCGCCCTCTCCTGGATCTCCTCATACCTTACGGACCGCACTTTCAGCGTCACCCACGCCGACACCTCTTCCTCGTCCTACCCCCTTACTGTCGGCGTCCCCCAGGGATCGGTACTTGGACCGCTACTTTTCTCCATCTACACCCTCGGCCTAGGTCAACTCATTGAGTCCCATGGCCTCCAGTACCATCTCTACGCCGATGACACCCAGATCTACCTCTCCGGGCCCGACATCACCTCCCTTCTGTCTAAAATCCCCCAATGCCTGTCCGCCATCTCATCTTTCTTCTCTGCTCGCTTCCTCAAGTTGAACATGGACAAAACAGAGTTCATCGTCTTCCCCCCCAGCCGCCCTCCCCCTCTGCCAGACCTGTCAATCCGAGTCAACGACTGCTCTCTCTCCCCAGTCCCCCACGCAAAGTGCCTCGGGGTCACCCTCGACTCCTCCCTCTCCTTCAAGCCCCACATCCAAGCCCTTGCCACCTCCTGCCGACTCCAACTCAAGAACATCTCACGCATCCGCCCGTTTCTTAACCACGACACCGCCAAAACTCTCGTCCATGCCCTTATCATCTCCCGCCTGGACTATTGCAACCTACTGCTCACCGGTCTCCCTGCCTCCTCCCTTGCACCTCTCCACTCTATCCTGAACTCAGCTGCCCGTCTAATCCACCTGTCTCCCCGCTACTCCCCTAGCTCCCCTCCCCGCATGGCACTCCACTGGCTCCCCACCCCCCAAAGATCTAAATTTAAAATCCTAACACTGACTTACAAAGCCATCCACAACCTGTCCCCCCCTTACATCTCCGACATGGTCTCCCAATACCAACCTTCACGCAACCTACGCTCCTCACAAGAACTCCTCCTCTCCTCCCCCCTCATCTCATCCTCCCACAACCGCATACAAGACTTCTCCCGCGCCTCCCCTAGACTCTGGAACTCCCTCCCCAGCACGTCAGACACTCACCTACCCTCAAGAGCTTCAAAAAGAACCTGAAAACTCATCTATTCCAACAAGCCTATAACCCATGATGAGACCCAGCGCCGCTCCACCAACCGCTTGGCGCTTACCCCCCCCCTATTATGTCCTCCCCCACCCCCGTAGACTGTGAGCCCTCGTGGACAGGAACCTCTCCCGTCGTGTAT
>JARQOC010000001.1:19595949-19635087 GCA_033576535.1 Allobates femoralis | reverse complement strand
ACCATTACTGTCTTTGAGACCTCAGTCTTCGCAGGACGCACGGCTGAAAGCCCAGGTTGCCTGTTATTATGACAGTGGTGAGTAGGGCGTTAAAGACTGTTAGAACTCAGAGCTCATGTACACGTGTAGTGTAGACATGCACCCTATCCTCTAAGAGGAACCTGATATATTCTGGACTGCTATACCCTACTATAGGCATGTTCCTATTCCCGTCCCCCTATTTTTACCATTTGCTTTGGCAATGCTATCATTTACTTAGTCTTGCCAAGAGAACTCATTTGAATTGAATAATGGGTGAGCTAGCAGTGTGGGAGCTGATCAATGCAGATCAGCACTCTGAGGGTCTGGTGGACAGTCACTACATTTTGGAGCATAATTGCAGTGGTCATGGGGCCAGGGTACTCGACTCTCCAGGTCTCAACAGTTCAGGGGATGTCACGTGGCCTTCCCTGGAAGTCGTGGCAGCAACTGGTCGTTAAAAAGGGGTAATTTAAAGGGGAAAAGTTTATCGTGACGCCATTTGAGGTTTCTAGTCAGATTGGACCAGTGCTGCTTGTAGTGGTCCCCAGGGGATAGGTGTTGTGGCAGCTTGATGGAGCACTCCTCAGACAAAGCGAGCTCCTGGAGTATATTAAAGGTGGTGATGTGGATGATGGTGGTAATAGTTGTTGATGCAGAGAGGTACAGGAAAGAGTAGACAGACACAGAGGTTGCAGTTCTTACCAGTCACCTTTACTTGCAGCTTAGTGCAGAGACAACCCAGCTGGGTTACTGTATTCTCCAAGGTTGCAGCTTGGCCAGCTCACAGGTAGTCCGGGTTCACTTCGTTGAGACACGGAGTATAAGGCCTTTCCTTGCTGCCGTTTGCTGTCTGACACTCTGTTACTCCTTTTCTCCCTAGTGTCCTGGTGATTATGTGGCACCCCACTGGTCGAGATGCCATGAAGGGGTACTGCTCCCAAATACGAGTGTGTAGTATTCCTGTGACTAAGGGAACTGGGATGGTAAATAAGGGACCCTCACAACACTCATTCATACACACCCTAGAGTAGAGGACTGTGGGTGAAGCTGTTGTAGGGAAGACCCAGTCCTGTGGGAGGATTCAGGTGGGGTAGAAAAGTGTAGGGTAGGGCAGTGAGGACAGACGAGTTAGGGAGAGAGAAGTGAAGGACGACGCAGGAAGGTTGTCGTGACAGGAGGGAGACCCTATGGGCACCAGGCATTGCATGCGCCCGAATCTGGACCCAGGTAATTTCGACCAGAGGGCTCTGGTCCTGGGCAGAGGACCGGCTCTGAACACGGTGCGGGAGTTTAACCCCGAGCCGTTAAACCGGAGGCCCTGAGCTTCTCTAGGAAGACCTGGCATACACCTCGAAAAGGCATTGAGTCGGTCGACAGGGTAGGGGGTACTCGGACACCGGGGCAGGGGGTTACTTCAGTGGGGATCACAGGTGGTCGGTTCCCGGTTCCGTGCCCTGGAACCTCAGTGGTGGGGTGGGGGTGATGATGATGGGAGAATTATAACGTGACGCCACCTGTGGTACCTGGTAGTAGGGTTACCAGTGCTGCGGCCGGCTGCTGAGGTGATGGGAATGCAGCTTTGGTAGTACAGCTACCCACAGGTGGAGCTTTACCTCAGGGCAGCGGGGTGGATGAGGGGAGTCGTAGTCCTCACTTCGATGATACTGTAGAAGCACTCCGGGTGGCGGATGGAAGGAGATAAAAGGATAAGTGACTGAGCTGTGTGGTAAGCTGCCTCCCTGTGTAAAAACTTCTACAACTGCCCTGGGGATCCCGCTCCACCTATGGGGAGCGTAACCATCTGGCTTCCCTACCATCACCCCAGAGGTCTGACCCGCAGCTCCCGTAACCATACCAGAACCGTAGGTGGCGTCACAAACTACTTTTATTTTTATTATTTTTACTCATTCTTTTCAGCGACCACCAGGGCCACGGGATCGGGCACAGGCTCCAGTGACATCCCCCGTGAATCAATGCCCGGAACCGAGTACCCCACGGCCCTGGGGTGGGTCCCCAGGCCTGGAGATTAGCAGCCACCTCATTGCATGGGTCCCCCTCTCTCCCCAACTGCCTGAGTTCCCTAGAACTCACTCAATTTTTTTTCCATGCTCTTTTCCTTCTCCTCCTCACTCACTAACAACCCACCCCTACCCTGATTCCTCCCTCTAGCCAGCAGATGGGGACTGCTCTATCAGCGAGCCTCTTCCGCCCAGCATCTCCCTGGTCTGAAGTTTGGATAGTGTTGGGTGTGTGTTGCTGTATCTCGGCAGAGCTTCCCCATCTTACCTGAGAGCATGATCCTACAACTATTGGATAGGTGCAGTACCAGGGGCGCCACATAATCAATCCTGTCGTTGAGGCAAGCATGGAACTTCTAGTTTTCATCAGCAAACTACTGTTTGTCAACCAACCATGCGTGTCGCGGTACTCTTCTCTATTAAACAGTCCCTATTTTCATATTCAAAATAACCTCAGGAAACGGTGGAGCGCAAAGGGCTGGGGTATCCAGCAGCTGCACCAGTAGTCAGAATCACGGTGGCTGTGACCTGTGTTGTGACCTGGCTCACATTGAAAACAGAGAGGAAAAATGGAGAAATAAAAACAGTAACAAAATAATATGTTATGGATGCCAGTTGGGATACTCAGCCTTAATCGGCACTGCAGATTAATGCACTGGGAGTTAGATGGCATGTCAGTGTAGGTGTTAAACCCTTCCCAACCAGGGCTGGCTGCAAGGGGATGATACTATTTTCTGAAAATGCTCAAGCAGGTCTTGAGAAGTACAACATCCACCAGGTATGTGGCCTGGTCAGTCTGATGGCAACTGTAGTCCGCTCTGCTGGGTTTATATAGACTTCCTGCTGACTTCTGTGGTTTGATAGGTTTCTAGGTGCCTTTTAGCTGTCCTGTACTCCGTCTTTCTCTATGTGAATTACCTCCTGCCAGGCTTGCAATGCAAGCTATTCCAGCAATTCTCTAACCCTTTGAATTGCTGATGCCCTGGAAAAACCTCCACTTAAGTGGCTAGTGAACATGGAATTCACTAGCCTCCAGCTTCTACCCTCAAACTTTGTAATCCCTGAGTCGCCTAGGGACTACTACCCTACTTTGCAGCTGGTCCCTCTAGAGTGCTTCCCAGCTCTTTATTCAGACAGAACCTCCCCCTTACTCTTCTCAGGAGCTTAAACAGGAATGGTTTCCACGGTCCGCGCTGCTGCTTTAATTAATGTACTTCACAAAGGTTGTTTCCACCATTAGATCCTTTATTCAGCCATAACCAACGCGTTTCAGTGCTGTCCCAGCACCTTCCTCAGGGTACATTACATGGCACATACAGAAGCTCTTTTTTATATGTTTTACAGGGCGGATGTTGATCCCAACAGAAAAAAAAACTCTTACAAACGTCATCAATGACGTCACAAATGAGGGAACCACCCCTTGCATAAAATAACAGTTACATCTATTTTCCTTGGTCATATAAATGGGCAAAAAACACATAACTTCATTCAAGATGCACTGTAAAAGGAAAATGATACCATTGTTATATATAATGCATGAAAAAAGAAAACATATAGGAGAGTTACTTGTACTGGGTTCGAACCTAGAAAAACTAAAAGACATCCTTTGGTCTTATATGAAGGTCATCAGTTTAACCTGTTGGGCTATTCAAGCCAATCATTTAGTTGAAAGAAGAATTATAAATCTTATTTGGTTCAAATCAATAATATAGTCCCTATTTATGTGTGGGTGTATATAAGGTTTCTGTATCCTGAGATTTATATAGGATATATAAATAAGGGTCTTAAAAGCATTAAATGGTAGTTATGGAGCTGGATGGATATATAAAAATTGAATACATAAAAATATAACTTTAATTTAATTCATTAAATAAAAACAAATAATTCACTCTTAAAACAATTTAGAAAAAAACTTCAGGCCTCTATGGCTCAAGAGGCTCAATGGTTCATCTGCCATATCAAGTGGAGCTCCCAAAGCTGCTGGTGACTGCTTCTAAGTCATACCAGACAGTAAAGTGAAACTAACCCTTTCCCCCAGCCAGAAACTGAGCTCAGCCAGAAAACAGGTCCTAGTGCTCAACCTCCTGGTTAGGGATCAGGCATGTGTGAATGTTTCAGACTTCCAGCAGAGGGAGCTCTAATTCCCTTCAGATATTCTAATAAAAAAGATGTAGGGGAAATACCATTTGTACCAGCCAGACTGCAGGGATGCCACAAAACCTCTTTAAATTAAAAATATTACCCCCAAAAGTGTCCATATCCTTTAAAGTACTGAAATATCTACTTAGCCTGTGTGACCCTCGCTCCAACTTATTAGTTTCTGGGAACAGAAGAAATACACGTGTGATCTCCAACAATCTCCAGGGGAGTGTTTGTATATTTATAGTCTTCATAAATATAAATGTTCAATACATAAATTCAGGCAATTCACAGATGAGAGCAAATAGCAGAATTCATAATTTCATAAGTAAAAGACACTCTCTGTTGCCACCCAGCTTTGTCACACCCCTCATCAGGTTCTTTGGAGTCAGAGTCAGTGTCCATTTTGGGTGGAGTTGGAGTTGAATTCAGGGAAATTGAGGAGTCGGATGTTTGGCTTAGTCGTGGAGTCGTAGTTGGTGTCTATTTTGGGTAGAGTCGGAGTCGGATTCTAGAAAATTGAGAAGTTGGAGTCGGAATGGGATGTTTGGCTTACTGACTCCAGAGGCCTGGTTCTAGTAGTACTTCTGACAATTAGCAAATGCTAAGGGCTCGTTCAGACAACAATGGTTTTTCTTATATGCAAAAAAATGGTCCAAGTTTCAGCAGTGTTTTTATCAAAGTGTCATTAGGCATTCATGTGCTATCTAAAATTTCTAAAGGACCCATAGAGGTGCATTAGTGAGTTTGATCCATGACTCCGATTAAGGCTCCTTTCACATCTTGCGACCCGGATCCGGCAAGCTTCATGCATTGCCTATGGGGCTTGTGGTCCGGTGCTGCAAGTGCGGTTCTGCAGGATGCGGCAGATCCGGCACTTTCGGACGCGAATAAAAACTGCTGCTTGCAGCTTTTCTTTTCGCGGCCGCAAGTTCTGGATCCGGCCGATCCAGCGTAACCGCACTTGCCACACCGGACCACAAGCACCAAAGAGAATGCATGAAGCTTGCCGGATCCGGGCCCAAGTCGGCTGTTAGGCGGCAGATCCGGCAGATGTGGCGCCACTTGCCGGATCTGCCACACATAAGCGAAAACCGCTTATTTGAAAGGTCTCGAAAATGGAACATCTCTCTGTGATTTTGTGATGAGCACTCGGTCCACACAAATACACTGAAGTGAACATATCTATAGACTGCAATAAGCATAGAAATAACTTAGCGAAAAAGAATGACATCTGAGTGAGCCCTAACTGTGAAATTTGGCAGATCTGAAGACAATAACTCCTTCTGTATATACCTGTGAATTAGTAACTCCTAAAGTGGTTACAGTATACATAGCTAATCCCTTATAAGAAATCTGGTCAGACACATTCAACCTCTACAAAATTGTTTCCTGTCACATAATCAAAGATTACCTGATATTTTTCTGCCTTTTTTGTTAATTCGTATAATGATTTAATGCAAGAAGATCAGAGGAAGTGATGGATGCCCACATTTCTCACCAACCAGGGAAATCTAGCAAACCAGAACTTAATAGTTGTGGAGTTTAGCAAAACCACATGCCCTACTGATTTCTTATTCTTTTGCATGTTTATCACACTTAAATGATTGAGATCATCAAACAAATTTATATATTAGACAAAGATAACACAAGTAACATAAAATGCAGATTATAAATGAAGATCTTTAATATTAAGGGAAAAAGAAATCCAAGACTACAGGGCCCTAATAACTGGTTGGGCCTTTAGCAGTAACAATTGCAATCAAGCATTTGTGACACCTGGTAAGGAGTCTTTTACAAAACTCTGGAGGTATTTTGGCCACTTGTCTCTACAGAATTGTTGTAATTCAGCAACATTTGAGGGTTTCCAAGCTTGAACTGCCTTTTTTAAGTTCATGCCACTCCAAAGTCTTAATTTTATTATTTTTCTCACACTATTCAGAGGTGGACTTGCTGGTGTGTTTTGGATCATTGTCCTTCTGCATAACCCATGTGCAGTTCAGCTTAAGGTCATGAACAGATGGCCGTACGTTCTCCTTCAGGATTTTTTGATAGACAGCAGAATTCATGCTTCCATTTACCACAGCAAGTCTTCCAGGTCCTGAAGCAGCAAAACAGCCCCAGACCACAACACTACCACCACCATATTTTACTGTTGGGATGATGTTCCTTTTCTGAAATGCTGTTACTTCCCCTTCCAAAAAGTTCAAACTTTTGTCTCATCAGTCCACAGAATATTCTCCCATCAAGATTTTTTCTTTCAAAAAACTGAGATGAGTCTTTATGTTCTTTTTGCTCAGCAGTGGTTTTCATCTTGGAGCCCTGCATGCAGGCCAGTTTGGCCGTTCTCTTTCTTATGGTGGATTCATGAACACTGAGGCAAGTGAGGAATGCAATTCTTTGAATGTTGTTGTGGGGTGTTTTGTGACCTCTTCCAGTGAACCACTTTGAGAGCCATTATCCACAAATTGTGAAAACATGGAACAGTGGTGAACCTTCTCCGAAGTAGCCGGCCAACCAAAATTACCCCAAGGGCATTGCAACGACTCATCCAAGAGGAGTCCCAATGCTTTGGAAATGGCTTTATCACCTTTTCCAGACTGATAGATCTCAGTTACTTTGTTTCTCATTTGTTGATGAATTTCTGTGGATCGCTGCATGATGTCTAGCTTTTGAGGATGTTATGGTCTACTTCACTTTGTCAAGCAGGTCCTACTTAAGTGAATTCTTGATTGAGAACAGGTGCGGCAGTCATTAGGCCTGAGTGTGTCTAAGGAAATTGAAATCAGCTTCCCAAAGATGTAATAATTTACAGTTTATGTTTTAAAGGGGGTGGGAGGGAACAATCACTTTTTCACACAAGGTCCTGTAGGTTTGGATTTCTTTTTCCCTTAATATAAAGACCTTAATTTAAAAACTGCATTTTGTGTTTATTTGTATTATCTTCGTCTAATATTTAAATTTGTTTAGTGATCTGAACATTTAAATGTGACAAACATGCAAAAGAATAAGAAATCAGAAAGGGGCAAATATTTTTCACACCCTTCTAATCACAGTATGGAAGGTTACACTAAATGGCTCCATAACATTAGAAAACACCAGTATTTAAAGCAGGGGTCTCAAACTCCAGGCCTCGAGGGCCGCACACAGTCCAGGTCTTCATGATTTCCATACTTTGACAGTTGGTCATTTGATTACTAACTGTCAAATACTAGGGAAATCCTGAAAACCTGGACTGTGTGCAGCCTCGAGGCCTGGAGTTTGAGAACCCTGATTTAAAGGAAAACTGTCAGGTAAAAAATCCATATGTAACTGATATCAATGTCTAATTCCTCACTCTAAGCTCTCTCTATTTATGTATTTCTTTTATTTATATTTCCCTCCTATCTTCTGTAAACTTCAAATAAAGAGATTCATTCCATCTGTCACTCACAGTGAATGATCCACTTAGTTCTCTGCTGTCCACTCCCCATGCATGAATATGGATGTCACATCACAGCACAGGAGATCACTGGGGGGGGGTGTCTGTATTCTCCTCTCTGCTCTCTGTGTGCAGTATCACAAGAGGTCAAATACATCACAGAAACTGTCACAGCACAGCAGGGTATCTGCTTTACAGAAACAAATGGAGTAGATAAGGCAGACCTGCAGAAGCTCTCTCACTCCGTGGTGATATTAACTGAACAGACCTGTAAGTGAAACCTGACACTGCACTGATAGCAAAGGGAGGAGGGAGTAGAGAGCTACTGAGAGGGAATGCATAATTACATGACAGTTTATGCAGCACAGGACTAATCGTCTCTGCTTATAATGGACAGGACTAATGCAGCAGATCTATGCAGGGTCTGACATTGGTGATAACGTGGAAACTACAAAGGGTACAATAATGATTTTACATGTTTTTAAAAGGTCTGTCCAGGCACTATTCAAGGGTAATATTAGTATCACACTGAAAAATGACCTGACAGTGTCCCTTTATCAATAGGCGGGAGATGTTACAGAATGTGAATAAATAACTAACACCTTTTTTCTTCTCTTTGACTAGACATATGTAGGAGGGCATGCAAGTTAAAAAGAAGAATGGTTTTAACATTATTGGGTTTAATAAAAATAGAAAAATGTTAGTTGGGTTGTCGAACCTCCAAACTATAAAAAACTCAAGGGGAAAGGATGGTATCAAATAAAATCTGGATCTAACCTTTGGGGATCCAGTACAGGCAGTGTCAGTGGTCAGTTTCAAGAATGGAACTGATGTACTTGTCACGATTCCTCCACTCAGTGAATCAAGATATTGCTGTGTTTGGTATCTGGTCTGCGCAGCTGTCAGTAGTTGATTGACAGCACAGTCCTCTATTCTGGTTCAGGGAGGGGCTGGGTTGCTCAGGTGTTCCATCTTTCCAGTGATTGCTCTGCTACTTTACTGAGCAGCCTCTCCCAGAATCCTCCCAGTTATACATTCTATGTGAGTGGTGCCATTGGTCTGCAGTCCTGTGTCTGTTTAATTTTGATCATCGTTATCTGACCCCAAACTGTTGTCTGATTATCCTTCTGTCTGCTCTCTGTACTTGTTATGATATCCTGGTATTTTGATCCCATGGCCTTGACTTGACTACGTCTCAGTACACTACCTGGATTCTACTTGTGCTCTCCTGGAAGCCTGACCCTGGACCATGGCCTGACTATGCCTCTGTCTACTCCTTGAATATACTACCAGCTCTCCTGGAACCTGACCCCGGATTACCTGACTTCTCTGCTGTCTGTACTACCTGTAAACAATGACTAGCATCATAATAATATTATGTGTTCAAATAATTTTTATTCGAGTTTCAATAAATCAAGTACAAAGTATAATAATCAAATACAGTCGTACAGCAAACTGATAAGAAGTAGAGAAGTCAAAGGTATAATATGAAGAGATTACCTTATTACAATCAATTTCATCAAATACAGAACACCAAAAGAGAACAATGAAAGTAAACAGGGAAACAAAGAATTACACATCTCCAAATAATACTTTGGGAAGTAATTATGAAATAGTATAACTAAAGGCAATCAATACTAAGGACCAAGAATCTCAAACTAAGTCAAGTTATGAAGAACTGCTCTTCAGCAGATAAACATAAGGGAGAGAGGAAAGGAAATGAAGGGGGGAAAGGTAGCTATAGACACTTACTATAGTACAAGCTATAGACAATGAGTCCATCATACAGTCCAGTAGTGAAGCCTAGAGAAAGTTATCTGGGGGGACTTTGGCTGACTTTAAGAACGGAGATGGAAATTTTATATTCCACAATGCCCATTTCTTCTGATATTTGGTTTGTAGGCCATTTCTAATAGCGAATGAATATTCAAAAGAATTATGAGATGCAATTCTGTCTATGACATTCTGTATAGATGGGACTGTAGACTCTCTCCAAAGTGAGGCAATCATAGTTTTTGCTGTTAAAAGAATATGAATCGTAAGTGGCCTTATACGTTTTGGAAGAGAATCCAACCCAACCAAAAGCAACACTAACTCAGGAGATAGAAGAACTTCAATTCCAGAAATATTTTTAATTAGATACCTTATGTCTCTCCAAAATCTTTTAAGGAATTGACATCCCCAGAGCACATGAGTCAGATCAGCAGTTTGGTTACAGTTCCTCCAGCACATCGGGGAGTTGAGTGAATTAAACTTATTTAGCTTCAACGGAGTAAGATACCATCTTGAATACAATTTAAATTGGGTCTCAATAAGGGAGATGCACGGTAACTGTGTATACATAAGATCAAAGGACTTGCCAAGTTGTTCAGTATTTATAGAGATGTTCAGGTCTTTCTCCCATGCTACTACATTTGAAGATTTCACATAGACCGAATCTAGGTTAATGTCCTGATATATGTTTTTCAACTTCCAAAAAAAGGTACTCTGCGGGAACTTCAAAAGTTGTGTCACATTGTGAGGAAGAGAGAATACCAGTTTATGGCTCAACAGAATGCGATGAATCTCCTCCCAGGTTTTAACTTCTATGTCTTCCAGACCATAAGTGTTTTGTAGGACCGCAAAGGGAATCAACCCTCCTCTGCCATCCAAGATGTTAGATATAAAACCAATCCCATGGTCTTTCCAGGATTTAAGTTTCAGGTTTGCAGAAATATTGTCTAATATATCAATTGGGTTCCAAGTAGGTGGATGAGGTTGAAAGCTTTTCAATGATTTGGAAACAAATAATCTCCAGGATTGAATAGAGGCTTTCACTAACGTTTCTTTCGGAAGAGGTTTGTTTTTATCACAAAGGAAGGAAAGAAGCTGTGGGCCAAGGCCTCCCTTTAGCATATTTTTATCTTCAAGAGTAAGCCAACTTGGTCTATCGCCTGTCTCCCACCATGATTGACTCAGCTTTATGATAGTGGAGTGATGATATGCGATGAGGTTGGGAACAGCCAGACCTCCTCTAGACCTCCCTTTCTCCAGGGTAGTCTTAGCCACTCTTGGTTTTGTCTTATCCCAAATGAATCTCGTCAGTTGACTTTGTAATTTTGCCATCCATTGTCTGGACACAGGTAGGGGTACAGAACGAAAAATATAGAGAAGCTTCGGTAAGGTAAACATTTTAAATGAGTTTATTCTTCCCAACCATGAAATATCAATTTTGGAAATATGAAGAACATCGTCCTGAATGACTTTGTAGATGTACCGTATATACTCGTGTATAAGCCGACCCGTGTATTAGCCGACCCCCCTACTTTTGCCCCCAAAACCTGGGAAAATCTATTGACTCGTGTATAAGCCGAGGGTGGACCCTAGCACAAGTATACAGCCCCCAGCAGTGTGGTATACACCAGTCCCAGAGGTAGATACAGCAGCCCCAGTGGTAGTATACACGCAGCCCCAGTAGTATATACAGCCCCAGTGGTAGTATATACAGCCCCAGTGGTAGTATACAGGGCCCCAGAGGTATATACAGCCCCAGTGGTAGTATATACAGCCCCAGTGGTAGTATATACAGCCCCAGTGTTAGTATACAGGGCCCCAGAGGTATATAGCAGCCCCAGTGGTAGTATACAGGGCCCCAGAGGTATATAGCAGCCCCAGTGGTAGTATACAGGGCCCCAAAGGTATATAGCAGCCCCAGTGGTAGTATACAGGGCCCCAGAGGTATATACAGCCCCAGTGGTAGTATATACAGCCCCAGTGTTAGTATACAGGGCCCCAGAGGTATATAGCAGCCCCAGTGGTAGTATACAGGGCCCCAGAGGTATATAGCAGCCCCAGTGGTAGTATACAGGGCCCCAGAGGTATATAGCAGCCCCAGTGGTAGTATACAGGGACACAGAGGTATATACAGCCCCAGTGGTAGTATATACAGCCCCAGTGTTAGTATACAGGGCCCCAGAGGTATATAGCAGCCCCAGCGGTAGTATACAGGCAGCCCCAGTAATGCAGGGCCCCCCCAGCGTCTCTCCGGTCACCTGTAAAGCAAACTATACTTATCAGTGTCCCGCTCACACCCGCCGCTGCCGACATCCGCGATCCTCCATCTTCATGCGACTCCTTCCTGTTTCCTGTGCGCGTCGCAGGGAATGACGTCAATGCCGGCGACGCGCACAGAAACAGGAAGGAGTCGCATGAAGATGGAGGATCGCGGATGTCGGCAGCGGCGGGTGCGAGCGGGACACTGATAAGTATAGTTTGCTTTACAGGTGACCGGAGAGACGCTGGGGGGGCCCTGCATTACTGGGGATGCGGGGGCTGCTGTATACCGATGTATACATCGGTATGTACCGATGTATACATTGGTATACAGCACTGACTCGCGTATAAGCCGAGGGGGGTACTTTTCAGCCCAATTTTTGGGCTGAAAAACTCGGCTTATATGCGAGTATATACGGTAATTAAGATTAACGTCTACAATCTTAGATAGGGATTTGGTCAAATAAATACCTAAATATTTTATAGATTCTTTTTCCCACGAGAGAGAGTGTTCACGTTTTAACAAGTCAAGGAGGTCCTGATCTATATTTAAGTGTAACACCTGAGTCTTTTTCAAATTGATCTTATAATGGGAAATTCGAGAAAATTTATCAATTGTGTCAAGGAGATATTGTAAAGAATTTATGGGATCAGTCAAAGTTACCAGGATATCGTCAGCAAATAAACTAATCTTAAATTGTCTCATAGAAATGGGAATGCCTTTTATCAAAGGATGAGTACGTATTTTTTCCGCTAACGGCTCAATAAAGAGGTTAAAGAGAGAAGGGGAAAGGGGACAACCTTGACGTGTACCATTTGTTAGCAAGATGTCTTTTGACAAAAAGTTATTTGTTATGATTTTCGCACTCGGATTAGAATAAAGCGAATGAATTAAGTTAGTTATATTACCCCCAAAGCCAAACCTCCTCAAAACCTCAAAGAGGAACCCCCAGTGGACTCTGTCGAACGCTTTCTCCGCGTCGACAGCGACCACTAGGGTTGGAGTCCCAGTTCTCTCTATAAAATCTTTTAAATTTAACGCCCGTCTCGTAGCATCCGATGTTCCCCTTCCCTGAACGAAACCCACTTGATCCCCGTGAAGAGGTGTCGAGATAACTTGTTTTAGTCTGTTATTTAAAGTTTTACTAATAATTTTTAGATCTGAATTCAGGAGCGATATGGGTCTATAGTTAGCTACATTCTCAGTGTCACCCTTATCTTGTGAGATAACCGTAATCACTGCTTCTTGCATTTCCTTGGGAAGACTACTCTGGTCAGTAGTGAGGAAATTGATTAACCTAGTTAAATATGGGACAAGGATATCTTTAAAGGCAATATAATATTCGTTCTGTAACCCATCAGGCCCGGGAGACTTAAATTTCTTTAGGGACGCAATAGTATCAGAGATTTCAGCTTCAGTGTAGGGTAAGTTTAGGAATTTTAACTGGTCAGATGTCAAAGAAGGAAGTTGAATAGAGTCTAAAAACGAAGCCATTTCCACAGCACAGGGATCAACATCCCCGGGCTCCTTTCCTAAGTTATATAACTTCTTGTAATAAACTTCAAAGGCATCTGAAATTTCCGCAGGGGATTTGACTATAGAATTAGGTTTATTCCTGATCTGTAGAATTCTCGTTTTGGCCCTTTGTATTTTTATCAATTTGGCAAATAGTTTGGAGGTTTGTTGGTACAATTATAAAAATTAGATTTAGTAATGTGGGAAACCTTATCAAATTCCGCAGTTAAAAGGGATTTTAGTTCAACCCTCAATTTAAGAATGTCACCAAAGATGGAATTTTTCTTGGTCCGAATCACCTCCGATTCCAAGTCTTTAATCTTACTTATGATGGAAGCCGTATCTTTAGTTAATTTTCTTTTTAGGAGAGAATTTAATTGAATTAGATGACCTCTAATCAGTGCCTTATGGGCAGTCCATAAAGTTGGAATAGGCATATCTCCCAAATCATTTTCTTTAAAGTAATATTGTAATATACTTTGAATTTTAGATTTATAATCTGGATGGTGGTATAGAAAAGAATTTGCTCTCCAGAGTTTCCGCCCACTATAAGAAGCCCCATCTGTAGTAACGAAGATTATCAGAGAGTGACCTGACCAAGATCTAGGAAGTATTTCTATTGATTTAATCTTCTGCAAGGAATTGATATCTGTCAAAACTAGATCTATCCTAGCAAAGGATTTATGCGAGTCAGAAAAATGAGTAAATTCTATAGATGACGAGTTTATGCATCGGAATGCATCATAGAATTCCTCTTGGTTAAATATAATGGATCAAGCTGGACATTGGTATTCCTGGCTTTATTGGATGAGTCAAACATAGCATTAGGAACCGCGTTAAAGTCCCCAAAAATGAAGAGGTTGCCTTTCTTATGATCATGGATAGTCCTGAACAGTTTTTTTAAAAATAAAATTTGACCTTTGTTAGGAGCGTATAAAGTCACAAGTGTGTGAGGAGTCTCATTTATTTTACATATCAGGATAAGATATCGGCCCTCATCATCTCTATGGACCTCAAGTTCTTTAAATTTAAGAGTATCCCTAATCAAAATGGCAACTCCAGATTTTTTTTTCTTGTTAGAGGAGAAATAGATATGAGGAAATAGTTTATTCGTAAACTTTGGTGGATTTTCTAGGCAAAATTTAGTTTCCTGAAGTCCTGCCAAATCAATTTTATGTCTCGCAAGTTCTTTCCATACATGGAACCTTTTTTGAGGGGTATTTAACCCATGGACATTTAGTGAAAGGTATCTGGTGGTCATTGTCTCAATGAAGAATTAAAAAATGTATGTAAGCTAGCTGCAATGAAAGTATGAAGCTGAGGAAGTGTGAGGGAGAGGGAAGGGAGAGAATTAGGAGGGAAACTAAACTACTACAGGTAGGTAAAGAAACAAACTATTAAATGAAGCAAACTATAACACAGAATGTAACTAGTAATAAGAACTATGTAAGTATCAATACTATAAGGAAGGGTTCAAGTGAACCGTTATTCAACTACCTGCAAGGCTAATGTTTTGGCCATTGTGCCTAATTGGACCTTAAATCTTTAAAGTGTCAAACAGAGCTACTTAAGACCCGTCAAGTATAAGTGAGATGTAAGTTTCTCAAAACTTTCAGTCCCTCAGACTTATCTTCAATAACAAAAGATTTCTGTTTGTATGTAAAAATAACACTAGTGGTCGGACAACCCCATCTGTACAAGATCTCCTTAGCACTTAGAATGTCCGTTACAGGCTTCAAAGATTTCCTCTTCAGCATCGTGTCTTTAGAAATATCTGTGAAGATTTTAATCCCGTCGTAAGGTGGAGGTAGGGATTTATTATCTCTTAAGAAAGTTGTCACTTTATCTCTGGTTTGATAGAAGCTAAATTTAGCTATCACATCCCTCGGGACATCGTCCGAAAGATGCGAGGGCCTTGGCAATCTATGGGCTCTTTCTATAAAATACTCCATATTTTCCAGTGAGGGAGCAATTTTTCTAGTGAGAGATTTCACGTAATTAATCAAGTTAACCTGCTTTATCTTTTCGGGAATTCCTCTAAATTTCAGGTTATTCCTGCGGTCCCAGTCCTCTCTATCTGCTAACCTATCCTTTAGAACTTTAATTTCATTAGTCACCCTGTCTTGAGATTTTCTAGAGTCAATGCACTCCGTTTTTAATTCCTCAATGGCTTTTTCTGTTTTTTTCTGTTCTGGAAATGTTTAATCTCATCAATGTCGTCTCTCAAAGATTTTTTAAAATCAGCAAATACTTTAACCAAGAAATCTCTATCTGATAGTTGTCCATCGTCAAGGTTGGAGAGAGGATCTGTGTCTTTCCTTGAGGTTTTCATTCTTTGTCTCACCGGGCTCTTGGTTTGAGGGTCTCGAGCTGAGTCATAATGTTCCCGAAAATTAGAGCCATCATGTGATCTGGATATAGTTTCCATTTCTTTTCTTTTTGAGTTTGCCTGGGTAGATTCATAAATCATAGGTGTAGATTTCCATTCTTCTGAACTATTCTCCACTGGTAAGGAATCTTTACTGCCACTTTGTGACTGGTTACTATGGTAGGCCGAGGAAGGCATAGTGTTCGCACTCTGTGGACTAGCCTCCACCAGTTCACCAGTGGAATTTTTGGAAGTAACGTTTGGTTTAGGCTTGGGAGACATTGGGACTAGTATACCGTATAAATTGAGGTATATAAATTAAGAAATTAAGAATATCAAAGTATGTATAGTAAGTCTCTATAGCCAGCTCCAGTAAACTATATTGAGCCAAAAACAATTACAATTAGGTAATAGACTTCCACAATACTAGAGCCAAGGAACAGAAATGAAGTACAATTATCTGTAAATACGGACTCAGAGTATAAAGTAAATAGCTCTCTCCCCCAATTAGAAGATGAAAAGATCACCCACCCAAGACCCAACAACTACCACCCAAACTACCTTTATCCACAAGAAACAGAGTCAAACATCAATATGCAGATCAATATAAAGGTGTACCCCAACAGCACATCCCCATAAAAGAATAGCTGTTTAGTTGACTCCTCGACACCGGAAACCGTCTCCGAAGCTCGGATACGTTGGAGGCCCGCCGACCCCGTTTGATTGAACAGATCCCTCCCAGGAATGGTCGGATCGTGTAGAAACCTCAGACAACAGGATCCATCTACGTAGCTCGGATACGTTGGAGGCTCGCCGACCCTGCTTGATTGAAGAAGTCCTTCTTGGAGATGTAGTAGCACGCAAAGATGGAAGAAGTTATAAGGCAACAGCTTGCAAAAAAACAAATGAGTAGCAAAAAAGAGTCTCCTGAAGTCTCAGTGTAACACTAGGACTAGAAAGGTTATATATCTCCCCTTCAGACTCATGAATTGTCCAATATGTAGAATGGTATAATCCCCACCCTATGCAAGTATGTAACTAAGCAAGGAGCATCCAAAATAGTATGACCAGATAGTCTATGAAGAAGGCTGCAGGGATGTCTCAGTCTAGTCACTTATATTAAATCTCCTCAATCAGGACAGCAGCTCATCTTTTAGTAGATCCCCCACGCCTCCTGTACCTGTCACTGTTGCTTTCCAAATGCATATGAGGGAAAAATTACCTCAGAGGAAAATCTTACAGTGAGGAAAATCCGTTTGTGTAGTAAATTGGCATCCTCCGGGAAAGCCGTAATCAGCAAATCAAAGATGGCGTCTCCACTACTCCCCTGAGAGAAATGGCGGTTTTCCTCACAGAATAGCAGAAAATGGTCTAAGAACAAACTTAATAGACCAAAACAATAAAATCTCAAAAAACTAATGAGAGAAGTGAATAAAAAAGCCCATGTCAGAGATAGCATAGGCTGTATATTGAAAATAAAGCAGAATAAGATATTGATAAATATATCACCAAGACAAGATCTTCTGGTCCAGAAAGACGAAGTCTAATATTACTTCACTAAACTGTGACCTGTGTTGTCAATTTCAGATGATTTATGGGCGATAGGAGTATTATTATGAAGCATTCAGTGATCGCAAAATGGCGCCACCTTCACTCTCATGTGAGGAAAAAAAACAAAAAAAAAAAAAACAAATAGACTTCAGGCAGTGTCTTGAGGTAAAAATCATTACAAATTCAGCCGAATAAAAGTAAAAGCCAGTATAATTTCAGAATTACGACCTGAAATGTCAATTCCTGACTTTTAACAGACAACAGGAGGATATTATTATGAGGTGACCAGTAGTCTTAAAATGGAGCCTCCATCACTCCTCTGAGGGGCCAGATTTCAAGGTGTCCTGAGGTGAATTCCTCTCAGAATTGATCTCAAAGGGGTTCAAATGAAGCCCAAAGATTAGATCTTACAGGTCTTGTCGCTTTGATGAGACAATTTGCCTTTAAAAAGGCAAAAATTCCCAGTAGGTTGTCTGTGGGTACAGGAGCTCAGGGATCCACGTCCTCACATGCTGCTGCAGGCCACGCCTCCATAATGATATTATGTGGCCTTTTGATCACTAAGGCATGTAATTGGCTGTAGCAGTCAGGTGATTGAATGGGGATTCATTGGCTGTGCCTTGGATGTTGTCCTGTTTTATACACCTGACCACTGCAGCCAATTACAGACATGAGTGATTAGCCAATTTAAGAAAGGGGCATCACTGAGGCTTGTCCTGTATCCTGGTCAGAGTCTATGAGTTTATCTCATTGCATTGCTTTAAACCATCCTTCTTTTATTGTTTTTAGACAATAGATAACGTTGTAGATGTTGCATTGAAGCAATAATGACAATTTACAAAATTAAGAGTTTAAATTAATTGAATAAGTAGAAGTATATCCTCCTTGTTATCTGCTTGTCCTGGTCACGGATTATTTGATTTCCTTAAATTGCTGAAAAGTAAAATGAAAAGTAAAGAATAAACAATAAGGAACTATAAAATATCAAAGATTTTAGTCATATCATTAGGTAGAATACAATTCTCAGGCTAACGTCTCATCCAGGTCCTATTCTTTAGTGATTATAGATTTATTGGACACTTCAATATGGGAACTCTACAAGGTGATATATCTCTATATTGTTGAGGGGCTTACCTCTGTGAGCAGAACAATCAGCAGAATGGGGGTCCTAAAATCTACCAAGTGAATGTGGGGGCAGTGCTCATGCTCAATAACAGCTCCTTTCCCTTCTGATAGGGATATCAAACAGAAAAATAATGCTGCCCGGAGGCACTAGATTGTAGCATTGGACTCCATCTAATGTCTATGAAGGAAGGGCACATCTTCCCTCTTCATCGGTAGTTGAGTAACACAAATTACATTTTTACATTTCCTTTGAAGCTTCAAATAGGCAATACCAAAGGTATACGGCCACCACTTATCCCGTCACCCTCTGTACTGATATAACAAGAGTAGGAATGAGTGAACCAGACTTTAAAGATTGGTGTTCATATTGAACACAGATTTTACATTTTCAGTGTTCAGGTTCGGATTTTAGGTGCTTTATGTATGCAAATCACTGGAGCAAGCATCGTTGCGGGGGCCACTTGCAGTATCGCATTGGGGTTAAAATCAGCGTTATCGGATGTAGTGTGTACCAAAAAAAGAAAATGGAATATAAAAATGCCCTCTATCTCTCGGAAGTGCTTTTTTTATGGTTGGCTAAATATGAGTGGAGAGCCAAACTGCTCAATCAGTGACTTCCAATGAGCTTCAGGTCAAGTTTGCTCCGGAATAGAACTTTATCAAAAGTCCGACGGAACCCACAGAGCCCAAAATTCCACAGATCTGCTCATCTCTAGACAAGAGCCTTTGGGGAAGCAGAAGGTACTAGATAAAGCGATAGGCCAAGCCAAACGTTCATCATGGAGTTAGGGCCATTCATATTCCATTGGATAAATATGTTTGGTCATCTCAGAACGATTGTTAAATACTTACTAGTGAGATACAAGGCACTGAATCTACTACTGAATAGGGAGCCGTCTGCAACCACAAACTCTACGAGCATGTTACGTGTAGATGAAGTCACAGTTAAGAGTAGTCCAAACCCGTAGGTCATCTCCAATAGGACAGGTGATGATTTACTAGCACCATCATAGACTTTAATATAGTCCGCAAAAGCGATGTTAATGATGACAAACTGTAATAACACCTGGAACAAAACGAAAAAGTGAAATTAGTTTGGAAAAAGCTTCATTAAAAAAATCTGATTGGTATGTTTTTTTTGTTCTATTATTTAATCTGTATTCATGGATTTCACCTTCCAGTTTGGGACTTGAATAAGCCAGAGACAGCTCCCACCACCTTGGTTTGCCATGGCACTGTTTCCGGAAAGGGATCCTGAGGCCGCTACCAGCTTTATCCTACAAAGGACTATTTGGGGTGATATCAATGGACAACGTTAGTGAGTAGTGTAAAGTTCACAGCAAATAACAGAGTTAACAAAGTATTTCAGAGAAGACATCAGGCAAAGAAAACTTACTGCAGCTATAGTAGGTATTGATTTTCATTATGTCCAGAGGACTCATTCCTGATCTCTGTCCTATAAGCACATTAGGATCAGGCTTCGGGATTATAGTCAGCAAATTCGACTTTTTGGAAAAGGCATACCTATAGAGAGAAGGAATGAACACATATTGCCATATTAATGGGATTGTAGACTTTCGAAGGTTGTCACAAAATGTGTTTACTGGTTGATATGATGTCAACCTGATACATATATTCAGTAGCGGTCTCTTTATTACATGCAGTTTTGTTGTCGTAGAACAAAATCATGCCAAGAAGAATCATGTCAGAACATTTCTCACATTTAATGTCATCCATAATCTGGACAGTTCAATTGAAAAAGAAAAAAAAATGATATCTTTTTGGATGGAGAAATAAAAATAAGTAACTTAAGTAATCATGGACATCATTAAACTGATGCTTCGATGAAATAACCTTTGAATCGATGACAGCATTCAGTCTTTTTGGGTGGGAGACTGTCAGCACGGCACATCTGGAAATGGCAATCTTTTGTAATGAGGTGGAAGAGCTGTGCACAACCCCCCGAAGACATTGTGATGTTGTCACATCCACCTGAACCCGCTCCTGCAATTCCTGCCCCGGCCACTAGGCAGCAACGTATTCACCCTATAAGTGATGCTACTGATAAAGGTGATAGGTCCTCGTCTGAACCTCCTGTGATTCCTGCCCCTGCTACTCGGTACCTCCATATTCACCCAGTTGGTGGTTCTGAAAGGAGAGGTATTGCACTACTGCCACAACCAGTTCCGGTTTCTCATCCTGTCACTAGGCATCACTGTATTCACACGGTAGATGATGCTGATGATAGGCGAGAGCTCCAATGGAATAGGAGTAGCTGGAACCTGTGGTGTTTCACAGTCTGACAATGTTGTAGGGGTGGTCCAGGTGAGGTCATCAGTCCCTGAGGTCCAGCCTATGGGAAGGTACCACACTCTTCATATACCTTTGGGCTGGTCACACAAGCTCCAAAAATAATTTTTGGTTTCCCTATTTAGCTAGCTTGGCATTTAGTGTTATCAGTTTAACCTCTGCCTGTTTTTTTAACTTTTCTTAATCCTCTCGATTTTGTACTATGTGGCTTTCTTGGAATTTGACCTGGCTTCCTGATTTCACAGTTGTAGTCTGTCTTTGTCCCTTACCTTACCACCCAGCTTGTCCCTGTTTGGCGACCTTCTGCCTCTGGACTGCTGCTCGTCTATAGGCAGTTACCTCCTGGACTCTGCTATAATTCCAGATCCCTGTATGGGGTTTAAAGGGTCTCGGAGTCTCTTGAGGTTCTGTCTATCTAAGCAGCTGAGCCGGTAACATTGGACGGATGCTATAGATGTGTTGCCATATAATGCACTGTTTTCACTGTGGTTAAAAGAGTTTGCCGATTGGAATGTATTACGGATAGGGTTAATGTTTGAGACTGATTTAAACTGGGAGGAGATATTTTTGAAGACCTGGGAGGTGACAGTCATTTGGTGAGTCAGTAGTTAGACCCAAAGTTCGTGGGTAGTGGACCTAAGGTCCAAGAGTTTGCACACTGCTGAGTTTTAGGTGTGCAACATATAGCAAACTCTGAAATCAACGAACTGGAGGAGTCATGATAGTTTGAAGCAACTGATAGACTTGAAGGTACAATAGATCAGAATCCAGCCCAGGAAGGAAATGGAGAGACACAGGTGAATTGGGAGACTGGCATAGAGAGAAAAATGCCAACAAAGGACTTGTATCAGAAGAACGTGAGTGAACAACATACTACAGTGTGAGAGATAGCTCAAGCCACGAGATAAATAATGGTAGCCATATTGGGATAAAAATGCATCTACAGCGGATTGGGGGTGCATCACAGCCTAGAGTCTATGACCCTAAGAGAATGGATTTTGTATAAAATGGTGAGAAGTAGTATTTATGTACTCTCTACAGCAGAAACCTCAAAGAGGAAAATGAAATCTCTAAAGGTACCTTCACACGCCGCAATATCGCCTGGGAATCCTAAAGGCGATACGTCGCCCCGGAGCAATCGCCGTGAAATTGCCTCACAGTTGCGGCGTGTCATTGGGGAATTTCGCGGCAATAAATCGTCTGTCGTCTGAGTCCTGAGCACTGCTCTGAAATCAGCCGCAATCATGAAGGCGATATTTTCGTGTTGTGGCGTGTGTTAGGGCGATAGTGATGGAATCAGCGTCGCCTATGATTTCCCGTAGGCGTGCCACAGCGTGCTGTATTCCACTCCTCATGTGAACTCATTGGTGTGGGCTACTGTGTTCCCATTGACTGTTAATTAACACCGCGCCATATTTGATGAGCTGTCCGTCCAGCACCATACAACGGCAATGGCGTCATGTAATAGCCAGCCTTCCAGAGCAGGCTGACCAATCAGAACGCTGTTGCGTTGTCCAATAAGCGCGTAATGGGCGCAGTGTAAACTACTGCGGCACGCCTATCTCTTCGCCGCGCTGAACATGTACGCCCACATTGCCTTTGACTGTACGGCATAGAGATAAGAAACACGGCACTCACCACAGAGGAGCAATCTTCATATCCTTTATTCCATGCGATGTGGTGAGTGCCGTGTTTCTTATCTCTATGCCGTACAGACTATGTTATGTTAACACGCACACGTGCACCGCCACTCTTTGGAGCCGCACACTTTGTGGGCTAAGTGCAGCGAGTTACAGATTGACTGTGCCCGAACTCTTCTACCCTTCAGCGGATTGCAACAGGCTTTGCCTTTGCTCGTGAGCACGTCGCGATATCTGTCAACACTAGCCTTTCTTGTGATCATGGATCCGGTTTCAGATGAAGAAACCCAAAGTGGAGCGGACAATCTCTCTTTTTCAGTCAATACAGGGAGGGAGGATGCTGAAATGTTTTTCAACCAATGTGACACCGCTGAAATCACTACCTTAATCAGTACTAAGAATTTGGAATTACAAATTCAGAATTTGGCGGAGAAGGAAGTGAAAGTTTTCTGGGCAGTGCAGTCACTGAAGAGTTATGTAGCGGTGAAAAGAGTGCCAAGAGGCCTTAGGTTTAATAAGGCCATGGCTTTTTGGTCAAGAAGATCCGATCTTTGTGAAAGAGTGGGAAAACGTTATGGCACTTAGCTCTGAGAATTTATTGCAAGTGGTCTTAAGAAAAAACATAAAAGAACACATGAAAATTAATGAAGATCTTGTGAAATTAAGAAGAGAACTGGAAAAGCGTTATAAAAAGAAACAAGATTGGGATAAGTTCCTGAAAAAACTAGATAAAAAATTAATTCCTCTGCAGGTGGAAGTAAAGGAGAAAAAAAGAGAGAAGTTCTTGCGAGACAAAATGGACTACGATAATGGTAAAGTTTTTTCCTGGAAGAGACCACAGAATGTTAAACCACTAAATAAAGGGACAAAGAGTAATAAGAACATACCTAAACATAATTCAGACACTAAGAGTAAGAATAAGAATAAAAATAAACCGAAAAATAATGCCCAGAATGACTCACAGGAAGAAACCAAAAAAGGGAGCACCGGAGCTCATGGTCATAATAGAAGGAATAAAACTGATGAGGAGAGTGAGAGCAATGATGAACTTAGTGAAACGAGCGATGTGGAGCGACCTCCACCAAGAAAGTTGAGTCTAACAGTTACCACAAATGATGATGTCCCTTTAGACGAAAGATCAGAAGAGGAAGAGGTAAGAGGGGCTACCAGCAAAAATTACGGCAAGAGAAAAGTAGTCTCTTGGAGGGCCTAAACACTATTGTGGACAATGAAGAGGATAAAGAGATTCGAATATTTAATTTGACCAATAAGACTATCTCTGAGGATGTGGAAAAACTTTTGAAACGTGGCTTGAATTTTTGTATTGAAGAAGAGTTCAACTACATGGACTTTAGGATTGATCTTTTCAAGGCAATCAGGAAGATCCATTTATTCAAGCATTATGAGTGTCAAAAAAGCTCACGAAGCAATATAATAAATAATAATGTGTGTGCAGCAAAACCTGTACGTTTGGGAGCCTTAGGGTTTTTTGCAAGTGATAATTCTCTTAATGATGTAAAGAATGATATTACTGATCTATTAGATCTTGACCCAGCTTGGTTTGATGACCCTTTGGAAGAGATAGAGAATGATACTGTCTTTATGGGAGGAGTTAAGTCCACTTTTTGCCCACCTGTCTCCCCGGGTAACAACATTGACTTATTCGGGGAGATGGTATGCAAGGAAGTCAAGGCTTTAATGTACCCTAAACCAAGTAAGAATCTGTCAGAAGGTGAGAGGTTAGCTTTGGCGGAGGTTAAAAGCTCGGAGGATGTATTAGTTAAAAAAGCGGACAAAAGGGGTGGAGTAGTCCTTTGAAATAAAGTTGAATATCAGCAAGAGTTGGAAAGGCAGTTGAATGTCAAGACAACCTATGAAAAATTAGGGACTGACCCCACCTTTAAATACAACTCCGAACTCAGAACCTTGCTACGAAGTCATGTAGAGAAGGGTAATGTCACAAAACAACAGGCAGAAAAATTATACATTGAATATCCTAGAAAACCATATATTTATGCCTTACCTAAGGTACACAAACGGTTAGTGAACCCCCCTGGTCGACCTATTGTGTCCGGGGTGGGTTCACTAATTGAGCCCCTTTCTAAATACTGTGATTGGCTTTTAAGACCTCTGCTGAGGAAAGTCCCCTCTTATATAAGAGACTCGACTGAGTTTGTGACCATCCTTGATCAAATTGAATGGCAAGAAGGGTACAGGCTAGCATCTGTTGATGTAGAGAGCCTGTACACCAGAATACCCCAGAAGTTGGCAGTTTCTACTATCGAGAGAATCCTAAGAGTCAATGAACAGAGTGAAGGTGTAATTTCCTTTATTACTGATTCTTTGACCTTTATATTAACCCACAATGCCTTCTCCTTTGGTAGTGCATGGTACAAACAAGTAGAGGGTACTGCTATGGGTACTTCGGTCTCATGCACGTTAGCAAATTTGTTTATGGCCCATTTTGAGGATAATGTTTATGCTTCCACCAATCCCTTTCTGAAACATATTAAATTATATGCTAGATATGTGGACGACGTGTTCCTTGTTTGGGACGGTACTGAGCTGGATTTTTCCAGTTTTATACAGTTCCTTAATGACACAAACACATACAACATGCTGTTCACTTCTGTATTTGGAGACCAGGAACTTGAATTCTTGGACGTCAAAATACAGATTCAGAATGGTTCATTGGTGAGGTCTCTGTACAGGAAACCCACGAGCACTAATTCTTTATTACACTTTGAGAGTGCGCACCCATAATACACTAAAAAAGGTCTGCCATTTAGTCAATTCCTAAGGGTTCAGAGGATGAACAATAATCCTTCTGTTCGTGAGGTACAATTCTCTAATCTAGAGGAGAGGTTCACAAGAAGGGGTTACCCTAAGAGGATTTTACAGGAGGCCCGTTTAAAGGTGAACGCAAAACCCTCTCATTTTGAGAAAAAGGAATTAATGAAGAAACAACAAAATGAATTGAATAAAAGGTTTGCGTTCACTTTTAAGTTTGGCCCCATGTATAATGTCATCGCAGGTGCAATTAGGAAGTGTTGGCCTATTATAACTAGAGATAAGGATCTCAGTGTAAAGAACATAGGCCCCCCTTTGATTACGTACCGAAGAAGTAATAATCTTGCAGATCTTTTAGTGAGGAATCGAATGGACCTGAAGAAAAGTGCTACTTGGCTAGACAGTTCTCGCCCAAAAGGGAATTATCGGTGTATTAATTGCAATTTTTGCAAGTTCCATAAAACCAACAACCCTATAAGAGTTGGGGGCAAAGAACACTTAGTGAAGTCTTATATCAGCTGCAAAACGAAGTGGGTGGTATATGTTGTTTGGTGTACATGCAACAGATTTTATATAGGAAAAACTATTAGGGAATTGTACGTTCGGTTCAGGGAACATCAAAATTCGATTAGAACTGGGGTGGGTAGCCCCAGACTCATCCAACATGTACGTGATTCACATAATGGTAACGCAGACGTGTTGTGCTTCGCAGGCATTGAACAAGTGGTGGCGTCCCCCTTAGGGGGAGATTTGCATAAAAAATTATTACAGCTGGAGAGTAGATGGATCAATGATTTCTCCCCTTTTTTATGATCTTAAAGGGGTGTTCCCTCATGTATTCATGCTCCTAAGTGTAGAACAGTGTGTTTTTTTCTTAAATGTAGTTCCTACTGTACCTCTCCTGTCATTGGCATTATATTTTTGTCACTGACAGGATGTTGGTAATTCCGCAGTGGGACTTGATTCCATATATACTCTCTCTCCTCCTTTCTCTCTCTCTCTTTTTTCCCCCCCTTTTCGTAAGGAATTAATGATTTTGCCTCTATTAAATATATATCTTCTGCTCTCTCCTTGTTAGATGTTCAGCAGTGCAATTTATACCTATATTAGAGCTTATACGGTAACGATCTTCCCTTTCTTTGGCCTATTCCCACTCCATTAGTACTATGTATGATATTAAGTTCTATCTGTAAGTGAATAATAATGTTTTTTAGCTTTCAAGCGGCCACATTTGGTTTGTAAGATACTTAATTGTTTTTAAATGAATCTTTTTCACATATAGAGCACTGTAACTTTACTGTGTACTGGCTTGGGCGGACTCGTCCAGGGCTTTATTACCTCGGACGTGACGTCAGACGCCAGACTAGTTTGGTCCGTAGAAGCAGCGAGTCCCGCTGCGAAACGGGGAACCGTCACCGAGTCTCAGCACCCCCTCCCTTCCCTGCATAATGTCTGTTTGTAAATCGCATGGAATAAAGGATATGAAGATTGCTCCTTTGTGGTGAGTGCCGTGTTTCTTATCTCTATGCCGTACAGACTATGTTATGTTAACACGCACACGTGCACCGCCACTCTTTGGAGCCGCACACTTTGTGGGCTAAGTGCAGCGAGTTACAGATTGACTGTGCCCGAACTCTTCTACCCTTCACCACATTGCCTTTGAGATTGAGACGTGTGAACCGGGGATGGGATTAGGCAGGATTGCTTCCGCTGTACGTGAGGCGATTTCCGGAGTGACACATCACCTTACTTTCTGGGCGCAATTGCGGCATGTAGTGCCGCCATCGGCGATCTGAGGCGAGCATGAAAAACGTGCACATGCACGTTAGATCGCCACATATCGCCAGGCGATATTGCGGCATGTGAAAGTACTATAATGGTACCTTTACACGCCGCGACGGCAGGCTGGATACATCCCGCTACTTCACGTGCACGAGCACGCTCAAACAGTTACAAACGGTCAACGCACCCTCTTTACACGCCGCCATAAGGTGCGCTACGCCACGCTACATCTGTAGCTAGCTACATCGCCGGGTGTGTCAAGTAGCCAGCTGTAGCTTAGCGTACCACGTTTACACAGCGCTACAACAAGCTAATATGGGCGGACCTGGTACAGCAGGGACAGCACATAGGCGTGCCACAATCTTGGATTACGAGCCGTCCGTACGATGATAGGACAGCGCAATATCATCATGATTGGCCAGGCATCGCAGGAGGCTGTTTAATACATGACGCTCGAGCAATTGTGTAGTGTGACTGGTCAGCTCCTTAAATATGCCTCCCTATGCAGCGACTACCAATCGTCATGCAGGAGCTTCCTCCAATGATCGGTGATGGGGCGCAGTATCCCGGAGCCTGGGTCACGCCTTAGCTACATTGCAGCTACAGCCCCGGGTGTCCAGAGTTCCCTTCCGTTGCCTCTTTACACGCCGATACAGCTCACTACCATCGGCGATGTAGCCATCAGTTTTCGAGCAGAGCTAGGAAACAGATGTATCTGTTGCCGGCTGTAGCGTCACGTCTTCAGACGCCGCTACGACGGGCTACATTGGCGCTACAAGCTACATTTGTAGCCTGTAGCGGGATGTATCCAGCCTGCCGTCGCGGCGTGTAAATGTACCATAAGAGTTGTTAACTGGACTGTAGTGAGATGCAAGAATATGGAAGGCAACTTCCAAACTGTTGTGTGATTATGCCTGTTTATGCCTGCGTATAGCAAGTGAAATGTTAAAGAAAAATTGTGCCAACTATTTGTTGTACATAGTTGTTGCCAAGCAAATGTTTTTCCTCTCTCAGCCATGAACAGCCATTAACTGTACACTTGGTAAAAGATGTCTGGTCAACAGTCTACAGATTTATCAAAGGAGTAATGGTGGATCTTAAGGGTTCCAAGGAGTCGCCAACAACTCATTGTCCTCTGACCAAGAAATTTAGTTTAGAAGATGATTCTAGCTCAAATTTTGGATGCCTATGCCTGAGCTTAGTACCTTCCTGGGAAATACTTCTAAAAAGATCATGAATACAAAAGTTCAATATTTCAAAACAATTTTCACAAGAAAAAAATTAGTGTGACAGTGTATTAGGAAATAACAGTACAAGGTACAAAAATGAACATCTCTCATCTGGACTTACTTATGGTACTGCATCACTGATGTATAATCATAGGGAAGGTTAAACGTGTTTCCATCATTGATTTCAAAATTATTCCAGTTACCTAGAAGAGTTTAAAAAAATGATTTCACATATTAAGGCTTTAGCAGGTTCAATTCGGTGTGATTTGGTAACCGGCTGCATAATCAATGGCTGGTATGTATCACACAGGCGGAGGTCTGCTGCGATGTGAACCTGGAATGGTTTCTTTGGGACTTGTTCCATGATGTTTTTAGTTTTTTAGTTTACATGCAGGGTCAGGTTCACAGGATGGTCAGAAGTGATGAAAGGGACTGATCATCCACATAACTCCCGTGGGTGTATCTCATGCAATATAGTGTCTGTATTGTTGGGTCACATGGTCTGTGTGTTCCCAGATCCTGCAAGTAGTCAGGCTCAGTGTTGTTGCAAGGTCCCAGAAGAATCACACTGGCTGGAACCACTTAGTGGAGAGACCATGTTTGTGTGGAGCATGCCAGAGCTCCTGAGAGGTTAACAGACCTGAAATCCATGTGTCTACCATTGGAGACAGCAGACTCCCAGAGGGAGTGGAGACTGGGACACATCCACTAGGATACGTCTGGAGAAGTGTATACGAACCTGGGTGGGTGTATCCATGTGTGGGCTATTGCACTGTAATACTGTGTATATCTATGTTCCTGTAAAGCAAGAGGGAAGCTCCTCTTTATGTTTCTTTGCCTGGAATTAACCTAATGAACTTTTCAAATAGAAACCATGCCTTTTGCTACCTCAACGACCATCAAGCGAGTGAGTACCCCTATTATACAGTGGATGCTATATCACAATGGAGACAATAAGTGGATTTATGTACAAGGATCCTGTAACTAATATCAATAGGAGATTGACCATAAATATTTGTATAACTTCTCACCTGCGTCAATGTTCTGCCATAAGATGTCAATGTAGGAATCCCTGTCCAGTCTGGTATGCTCATGGAAGAAGCCAATATTGTGCATAGCTTCATGTTGGATCACGCCGTACACCATACAGCTCGGTGTGGCCAGGCTTACTGTCTGTTTGCCTAAAATTTTCCCAATGTAAGACCAGCAGCTATGTATAAAATTACATATATTTCATATTACAACCTTGATAAAATTAAGATTTATCTTGGAATACATTACACATCTTATCCTGTACTAATATTACATTCCATAAAATTAAAGTATATATTTGAGTAGATTTTATAAAATTGGTTCAAGCAGAAATTGGAACATTTGTAGGAAGCAACCAGTCGTGTCTTGTGTTGAATGGACCCATGGATGTTCAGGTTTGCCGGGTTTGGTTGGACATTTAAAAATAGTCCGTTTCGGGAGCCAGACATGACCTGAACTTGACCCTGAACCTCACAAAAGTCATGGGGACCTTAACTTTAGTGCTGTAAAATGGTGATAGTAAGGGGAAGGGTTCTGCAAAAGGAAGCAAAAAGGGGATGAAACAGTTAATTCATATATACATGTGTTTTCCCAGCTGATATGATCACTGCCAGACTGATTCCTGCCCGCTCATTAAACTTTATAAATATTCCCTGCTTCCACCTCTATGACAGCGTCTGTGATTGGTTGCAGTCAGACTACTATACATGCCCCCCACCCACTGTGTTGGCATCTGTGATAGGTTGCAGTCAGTCTGCTGTCTGTATAGTGTCTGTATAGTGTAAAAATAAATAATTAGTATAAATGATGTGGGTTCCTCCTTATTTTCTATCCAACCAATGTAAAGCTGACACTGCTCTGGGATGTAGCAGAGCTGAGGATCTTCATGGGGCATCATGTGGATTACGTCGGAACTGAAGGGGTGTTTTTGGGTTTAATAAATTGGTGAAAAAGGGTGTGTGTCTTTTTTATACTATACTAATATTATATTATATTATATTATATTATATATGCTGATCACACAAAATTAGGATGGATAGCTAATACTAGAAGAGAAGAGGATTCAACAAGATCTAAACAATCTGGAACAGTGGGCAGCAACAGAATGGTTTACAACAGTGAGAAATGCAAAAACTTATATCTTGGCAAGAAAAATGAAAAAAGCATCTGTGGCGCCCCTGCGGACCGGTCACCACTAGATGACGCAGCAGTCGGGATTGGTAAGTCGGTCACCCCAAAGACACACCCAACACACTCCAATCACAAGACTAGGGACTCTATGCCCAGCAACAGGATTTCGGGAGGAGACAAGTGGAGGGTGGAGAAGTTAGGACAGGACCCGGTTAGGGAAGGTAACAAAAGGACACAATACCAAGTTCAGAGAGAGCAGTCAGCCAAGAGACACCAGAGAGTCAAGTTCAGTCAGAGGGAGAGGCAAGAATCCCATCATACAGGACTGAGAGGATACCAACCTGTGCCACCTTGAGGCTTGTCCGGGTCCGGCTGTAGACAGTGGTGAGAGAAGGATGGAGTCCAAGGTGTGCTGAAATCAGTAGGGGCATTGAGGGACTGGGCCGGAACCAGAGTGCTCTGCTGAAGGGGCCAAGGAAGCTCTATTTTCCAACGACAAACCCTATGTCCCACAACCCAACCTCCGGCGCAGCGAAAGGAAGGCCGCCATATTAGGACTAGGGGACCAGGCAGGTCGCCCACTGAAAAGCCTGAGGCCGCTGGACCATAGCTAGCGTACGGACAGACCAAAACGGCCCATGAAAGGAACACAAAGGGGGGTGATTTTGATGAGCCATCCCGGCTGCTTAGACCACACCAGAACCACTACTGTACTGTCTGTAAAGCCCACCTGTAGAGCTGCACATGACCTGTGCTTACAGGACCTGTGATGATGTCAATGGAGGGGAGGAGTCAGGGATTACATGATCAGCTCCTCGTTATGCAGGCCTCCACTGTGCTGGTCGTCATGGTGCTGGATGAGGTGGAGAAGAGGATGAGATGAAGGTTATGTGTCAGGAGGGATTTACAGTGTGGATGTATCAGAGACGAGTGTGTACTAGATGTATGGAGTGGAGCCGTGTGTGTACGTGGTGTATGGAGCGGAGCCGAGTGTGTACTAGGTGTACGGAGTGGAGCCGCATGTGTACGAGGTGTACAAAGCAGAGCCGCGTGTGTACGAGGTGTACGGAGCGGAGCCGTGTGTGTACGAGGTGTACGGAGTGGAGCCGCATGTGTACGAGGTGTACAGAGCAGAGCTGCGCGTGTACGAGGTGTACGGAGCAGGGCCACGTGTGTACGAGGTGTATGGAGCGGAGCCGCATGTGTACGAGGTGTATGGAGCGGAGCCGAGCGTGTACGAGGTGTTCGGAGCAGAGCCGAGTGCGTAAGAGTTGTACGGAGCGGAGCCGAGTGTGTACAAGGTGTATGGAGCAGAGCTGCATGCGTACAAGGTGTACAGAGCAAAGCCAAGTGTGAACGAGGTGTATGGAGCTGAGCCGTGTGTACGAGGTGCATGGAGCAGAGCTGAGTGTGTACTAGGTATACGGAGCGAAGCCATGTATGTACGGAGCATGCAGAGCTGTGTGCTTACAAGGTGTGTGTACCAGTGGTAGCCCCCTGCGGATGCTGCTCCCACTCCTATAGTCCCAGCCGCCTCTGCCGGCAGCATTGTTCTACCGAGTCCCGGCCGCCGCTGTCCGCCCTGCTATGCTGAATTTGCCGGCCCGACCGGGCTTTGCTGAATCCTCCTGCTTTAGGAGGACCCAGACCCAGGCAGGCAGCTGATCTCGACTGAGGCTGAGCAGACTCCTCCGTCCTCCTGACTGAGTCTGTGTCTCACCCGCCGACCGCCATCCACCACCTCCTGGGTCGCCGCTTGCATGAAGAGAGGAAGTCTGAGGAGAGGGACCATCACCTAATGCCGACACAGAGCACAGAGAGAACGTGCCTGTGTGACAGGTGAGTGATATGTCCACTCCTGCCCTGCTGCTGCCTGTGCTCTGTGTGTGCACTGCCAGCCAGACCTCCTGGTGGCTGCTGCATGGCAGGGAGGACTCAGTCAATGTAAAAAAAGAATGTAACCAGTAATTAAATGATTTGTGTACTAAGGCCCCTTTCACATCTGCTTTTTTTCAGATTGTGGCAGATCCGGCAGATTTACCACATCTGCCGACTAACGGTCGCACTTGCGGCACGCTTGCGGCAAGCCCCATGCATTGTTTATGGGGCTTGCAGTTGGGTGCGGCAAGTGCAGTTCTGCCGGATGCGGTAAATCCGGCATTTGCGGCGGTGGAAAAAACGCTGCTGACCGCGTCTTCACTCAATGTCGCAACGGCCGTTAGGCAGCAAATATGGTAAATCTGCAGGATCTGCCGCAATTTGAAAGACACGGTGATGTGAAAGGGGCCTAACCAACGCTGCTTTCACATCAGCGTTTAGCTGATGTTTGGGCCGTTCCAGCAGGTGGCGCCACATGTGCCGGATCGTCCGCCTAATGGCCGACTTGCGGCCCGGATGCGGCAAGCCCCATGCATTATCTATGGGGCTTGCGGTCCGGTGCAGCAAGTGCGGTTCTGCCGAGTGTGGCAGATCGGGCACTTGTGGCCGCAAAAAAAAACGCTGCAAGTGGTGTTTTTTTTTCGCGGCCGCAAGTGTCGGATCTTCCGCACCCGGCAGAACCGCACTTACTGCACCGGACCGCAAGCCCCATAGACAATGCATAGGGCTTGTCGCATCTTGGCCGCAAGTCAGCCATTAGGCGGCTGATCCGGCGCCACCTGCCGAATCGGCCGCACATCAGCAAAACCGCTGATGTGAAAGGCCCCTTAATCACTGGAGTGGTCAGGAGGGGTGTCGGGAGACAATACTGGACAGAGAACTGTCAAATTTGCCCCATGTAAACTGTGCCTCACCATCTTGGATAACACAGAAACATGTGAAATGGCTCTACATGGTGTATCATGTGTCCCTCTAAGTGGCTATCTTGCTTGGATCAAGTATGTGTGGAGTCCATGCATACATGATTCAAGAAAAATATCCACATAGAGGGGCACATATAGCATATAGAGGTATTTCACATGTCTATCCAAGGTGGAGGGGTAGTGGGTGCGCACATTGTGTATTTTGTGAGTTTTAACTCATTATTTGTAAGGTCTCGCGTAGATGTTCAGTATTTAGTCAGTTTTTCCCTCAGTATATGTAAGGCCTCGTGCACACGCTGAGTATTTGGTGAGGTTTTTACCTCAGTATCTGTAAGGGTATGTGCACACAGTGCGTTTTTGCTGCGGTTTCTGCATGCAGAAAACCATTGGTTTTATGGTAATGTATGCTAATTTGTTCCTGCGGTTTTGATTCCCAACAAAACCAATCTGTTTCACAGAAACGCTGTGCCCACACATTGATTTTGCAAGTGTCAAGAACTGTCAAATCCCTGCGTTTTTTGGTGCGGATGGGAAAGAATTGACATGCTCTATTTTACCTGCGTTTTTGCTGCAGTCAATGGTAAAAACGCAGGAAAAACACAGCAGCAAAAACACAGTAAAAATGCATAAAAAACGCGCAAAAAACGCAGGACCTGAAATCAGCAAATCTCCTGCGAGGACTCTAGGATCCTTGAAACCAGTTCAGGTTTTGCTGCGTTCAGGACTACTAAAAAAAACGTCCTGTGGGCACATACCCTAAGGCCTCGTGCACACGCTGAGTATTTGGTGAGGTTTTTACCACAGTATCTGTTATGGTACCTTTACACGCCGCGACGGCAGGCTGGATACATCGCGCTACAAGCTACAATTGTAGCTTGTAGCGTCCATATCGCCTGTAGTAGCGGCGTCTGAAGAGGCGACGCTACAGCCGGCGACAGATACATCTGTTTATGGGCTCTGCTCATAAACTTAAGGCAACATCGCCGATTGTAGCGAGCTGTATCGGCGTGTAAAGAAGCAACGGAAGGCAACTCCAGACACCCGGGGCTGTAGCTGCAATGTATCTAAGGCGTGACACAGTCGCCATGTTACCGCGCCCCATCTGCGATCATTGGAGGTCGCTCCTGCTTTATGATTGGTAGTCGCAGCATAGGGCGGGATATTTAAGGAGCTGACCAGTCACACTACACAATTACTCGAGCGTGCTGTATTAACCAGCCTCCTGCGATGCCTGGCCAATCCTGATGATATTGCGCTGTCCTATCATCGTACGGACGGCTCGTAATCCAAGATTGTTGCACGCCTATGTGCTATCCCTGCTGCACCGGGTCCGCCCATAGTAGCTTGTTGGAGCGGTGTGTAAACATGGTACGCTACGCTACAGCTGGCTACTTGAGACACCCGGCGATGTAGCTAGCTATAGATGTAGCGTGGCGTAGCGCACCTTGTCGCGGCGTGTAAAGAGGGTGCGTTGACCGTTTGTAGCCGTTTGAGCGTGCTCGTGCACGAAGTATCCAGCCTGCCGTCGCGGCGTGTAAAGGTACCATAAGGCCTCGTGCAGACGATGAGTATTTGGTGAGTTTTTACCTCAGTATTTGTAAGGCCTCGTGCACACGCTGAGTATTTGGTGAGTTTTTACCTCAGTATCTGTAAGGCCTTGTGCGCACGCTGAGCTTTTGGTCAGTTTTTCCCTTAGTATATATAAGGCCTCGTGCACACGCTGAGTATTTGGTGAGTTTTTACCTCAGTAATTGTAAGGCCTTGTGCACACGCTGAGTATTTGGTGAGTGTTTACCTCAGTATCTGTAAGGCCTTGTGCACACACTGAGTATTTGGTCAGTTTTTACCTCAGTATTTGTAAGGCCTCGTGCACACACTGAGTATTTGGTAAGTTTTTACCTCAGTATCTGTAAGGCCTCGTGCACACACTGAGTATTTGGTTAGTTTTTACCTCAGTATTTGTAAGGCCTCATGTACACGCTGATGCTGCATTATAAGAAACAAGCTGTTATGCCCTGAATGCCCCTGTACACAGAATAAATAACTTATAAAAATCTAGCACTCTGTATTCTAACCTGTTACCGGTCCGAAATTCTTGCTTGCAGATTGGTCCACCCAGCCTCTCCTTGCTGTCCGACAGCCTCTTCTTCTGAATGATATGGATCACGTCTCCTGCGTTATCCATGTCCCACTTTCCCATCTCACGTCTGTGCAGATGCCTCTCCAGCTTGCGCAAACGCACTGTGCTCTGCACTACTGCGGCTACAATGTAAAACTCATCCACTCATGCGTGAACCGCAGGGGTCTCTGCACATGGTTCCAGGTTCCCAGTCTTCTGCGTGTAATGTATGGTGACATCACTGAGAGTTCAAGCTTGTAAGATAACCCCATGATGGAGCACATTGCACCTGCACAAGCCGGAGAGGTATGGGCGTAGCATAGGCAATGGAAAAATTGGACGTGTTCACGTGGATAACGCCTCCTGCCACCTGCGTTATCTACATCATTCAGAAGAAGACTCTGTCGGACCGCGAGGAGGCGGGACAGACCGATCTGCAAGCAAGTCCATTGGACCAGTAACAGGTGATTATCATACAGGGTGCACACTGTTCGAGATTTTTCTACGTTATTTATTCTGATTACAGGGGCAGTCAGGGCATAATAGCCTCCTTCTAATGGACTGTTCAATATTATGGCTAAAGTGGGGTTTTCTTCTTCCTAACTGAAGGGTAAATTGACTAGATCAATGGATGTTTGACAGGTTATAGTTTCACTCAGCAACTATTTTTCTGGAATAATCTATTTCAAGTATATGATGACCCCCATCACATGATCCCCGTGACCCCGCTACATGACCCCCATCACATGACCCCCGTCATATGACTCGAGGGTGGGGCCCACAGAGTCTGAACAGCTCCGGGCCCTGCCTACCCTTAATCCACCCCTGTCTGTAAGACAGTATTCACACCACCAAGAGACTGAATCACAAAAAACAGAGGGATCAGCTTTATTCACATTTGTACAGAGAAACACTAGAAACAATGGGATGAAACTGAATGGGAGAAGACACAGATTAAATATTAGAAAAAATATATTGACAGTGAGGGTGATCAATGAGTGGAACAGGCGGCCATGAGAGGTGGTGAGTTCTCCTTCAATGGAAGTCTTCACACAGAGACCGACATCTGTCTGGGATAATTTGGTGAATCCTGCTATGAGCAGGGGGTTGGAACAGATGATCCACTGGGTCCCTGTCAAGTCTATCATTCTATGATCCTATGAATTATTGCAAATAAAGGAATTTTCTGTGTTTGTGTTTATTTTTTTGACTTACATGATTAGTAATGAGGGAAGATCTCATAGACACCACTACATTACTAATCCATTGGCTTAATTGCAGCTGTGGTCTTTACAAATCCCAGCTGTGTTTAACTCCATATATAACCTAGATTGCCACCGCATCAGTGCAATCTGGAAAAGCCAGGTAAAGCACCAAGATTGGCACATCTAATGTGGTTCATCCAGTGGCCTAACGTCAGGCCCATGGGCCCCGGTGCAGAAGCTCCAATGGGGCCCCCAATTATTGCAAATCTTTAATAGTATTAGTCTTTTTCTATAGGCCAAAGGGACTTTTGGGGCCCCTCTAGGCTGCAGGGCCCGGGTGCGATTGCAACCCCTGCACCAATTGTAATTACGCCCCTGGATTCATCAAATTCTGGGGCATCTGCGGGCTGATCTTTTTAGGCTGGGACGGGCCAATAACCATGGTTCGTTCCACCCTGATAATGCCAACCTGCCTGCTTTACCTTGGCCAGTAACCAATACAAGGGAACCCACATTATTTTTTTTTTTATGTACTTTAAGACTGTGCACACGTTGGTTGCAGATTATGCATCAAATTCTGCAACATCTGGGATAAAACACCTAAAACAGCGTTTTTTGACCACATATTTACTGCGTTTTTTGCAGTGAGTTCACCGGTGGTCACAGAAGGTACGATGAGAACCCCTTAGCTATGAACTCCAATGACTTCACTGAGGTTACCGCTCTCAAAGCTGTGGCTCCCACAGTGCCATCACTGTGTTCCAGAGGCTGCAGTGATGGGTCATGCTTTCTAATGTCACCGCTCACTGCAGCTTCTGGGATGTTGCAGAGCCGAGCATTGGCATGGGACATCGTGTGGATTATGTCGGAACTGCAGGGGTGTTTTGGGTGTTAATAAATTGGTGAAAGAGGGCGTTTTTGTTTTTTATTTCAAATAAAAAAAAATCTGTTTGTATTTAATTTTTTGGTTTACAGGATTAACGGACTTAATGGTAGGGGTGATTTTTTATAAATCACAGCTGTCATTAACCCCATATGTTATCTCAATTGCCACCACACAAGGGCAATCAGCCGTGTAAAATGCCAGGATTGACGCCTCTAATATGATGCACCAATTCTTGGATGGCTGCGTGCTGATATTCTTTTGCTGGGACAGGCCAATAACCATAAACCACATTATTACACCACTTCTGTCTGCTTTATTTGTGTTGGTTATCAGAAATGGGGGGGGACTCCACAAAGTTTTTTTTAATTATTTATTTAAGACATGGGCTTCCTTCTATTTTGATATCCAGCGCTGATAAACCAGATATCAGAGAGCTAGTAATAACAAGGTGGGAAGATATTGGACCCTGTCTAGCCTGATATCAGTCCCCAGCATATGGCTTTACCTTGGCTGGTTAGAAAATAGGGGTGACCCCACATCATTTTTTAAAATTATTTAGTTATTTTTATACTACATGAGTCAGTCAACAGGGTAGGGGGCACTCGGATACCGGGACAGATGGTCACTTTGATGGGGGATCACGGCTGGTCGGTTCCCGATTCCGCGCCCTGAACCCTCAATGGCGGGGATGGTGGGGGATGATGATGATGGATGGGGAAACATTAACGTGACGCCACCTGTGGTACCTGGTAACGTAGATACCAGCGCTGCGGCTGGCCGCTGAGGTGATGGAGGTGCAGCTCAGAGTAGTACAGTTCCCCACAGGTGGAGCTTTACCTCAAGGCAGCGGGGTGGATTAGGGGAGTCATAGTCCTCACCTCTTTGATGCTGTGAGAGCCCTCTGGGCGGCGGAGGAAAGGAACACAGACACTGCTTCAACTCAAACGTTTCTTTACTGGTACCGGGCAGATGTTGAAGTACACAGTTCAGTCTGGTTTAGCGGGGACGTAGCCACAGATTTTGAGGTAACTTTGCAGAGTCTGTCGGTGGCCCCTTTTGTAATAGTCATACAGTTGATTCCTTACCGGTACGGACAAGAGCGACAACAAGCTAATCCTCCCGCCACCAGAATTCGGTCCTTTCCCTAAAGTGTCCTGGACCCAATTTGGGACAGAGGTAGGGATTCAGTCCATTGCGCTATGGCTTCCTTATGTTGGTCCCACAGCTTGTCGGTTTGCAGTCAGGGATAGACCAACTGACTGCCTCGGCTCCAGTATGCCGTTGACGACCCTGGACTCCCCAGCTGGGTCCAACCGGTCCTGGTTTGTCCCCTCCAGTGTCTGGGTCACCCCTCTCCAAAGAGGTGCCCTCTTGTCACAGACGCAGTCTCCTCAGCACCGTCCTTCTGCTCTCTCACTTGCTGACTGACTGGAACTAAGTCTCACTCTGAGTCTCCCGCTCTACTCTAGGCTCCACCCCCTGGGACCTACTAAATATCCAGTCCCCTATCCTAAGGTGGCCTATTGCATGTGTGCTTATAACAGACTCTGTAAGAACCCTATATCCATGACTACGGAGGCACTACACCTTCTGTTTGGGGTGCAGTACCTCCCTGTGACGCCTTGCCATAGGGACGCCACACTACACAGATAGCACACCAACTGCAACATATCACAGACGTCAGCATAGAGGGTGGGGGGCATGTATTTCAGTCTGACTGCAACTGTTACATCCACCGCAAAGCCGCTCATCCACAGCAAGGAGACTGGCGATACAATCGCAGGACCGTTTAGTGGTCCCGTAGCTTCTGGCTATGTCTCATGCTTCCTGCTACCAGGGCCTGCACATGCCACACAGGTCTACTGGGAGCATGGTTAGTGTAATGCCAGTGTCTTTGTGCTGCTCTGTCTTTGCCATGCAGCGGGGTCACCGACTTACTACCATAGCCCTGCTTGGCACCTCTTCCAGCATCCCACACATGTGCTGTTGGGCCAGCGTGTAGTTACTTGGAAGTGCCGCTCA